>JAJOZX010001693.1:252500-817500 GCA_023014485.1 Bathynomus jamesi
TTTAAGGCATTTTCTAGTCTGTGCAGCGGTATGAGCGCGCGCATTGTCGTGCAACAGAATGACACCTTCCGACAATCTCACTCTCCGTTTTGTGCGAATTGCTTGCTTTAACTCATTCCGAAGCATGTCAGAATACGATGCACTTGTTATTGTAGTTCCACGCTCTAGATAATGTTCAAGGATAGGGCCTCGTATATCCCAAAACAGTGTTAGCATAACTTTCTCTGCTGACGGCTGCGCGATTCCACTGCATGCTCTGTCATTTGATTTCTGGTTCATAGTGATGGATCCAGGTATGGACGTCTGCTCTCGTCTTTTAGCGCAGTATCATAATGAAGGTGAAAACTTTTTGGAGCGCATTATCACTGGAGATGAAACCTGGATCCATCACAATGAACCAGAAGCAAACAACAGAGCATGCAATGGAAGCATCCAACATCTCCCGTTGCAAGGAAGTTCAAAGCGCAACCGTCAGTAGGTAAAGTTATGCTAACACTGTTTTGGGATACACGAGGCCCTATCCTTGAACATTATCTACTGTAGAGCGTGGAACTACAGTAACAAGTGCATCGTATTCCGACATGCTTCGGAATGAGTTAAAGTAAACAATTCGCACAAAACGGAGAGTGAGATTGTCGGAAGGTGCCATTCTGTTGCACGACAATGCGCGCCCTCATACCGCTGCACAGACTAGATCACTAGAAAATGCCTTCAAGAACTTAAATTTTAAGTTCTCGACCATCCAGCCTACAGTCCAGACCTGGCACCTTCGGATTTTTACCTGTTTGGACCCCTAAAAGACGCTTTGAGCAGTCAGCAATTCCAAGGCGATGATGACCTGAAGGAGGCGGTGCATGACTGGCTACGCACACAGCCAAAAACATTCTTTCGTGATGGAATTAGGAAGCTTATAGATCGCTGGACTAAGTGTATTGAGAAACAGGGAGACTATGTTGAGAAGTGATGTTTATAATCTATCAGATGTGAAAATAAAATTGTGAAAATAAAAAGTGCGGATACTTATTGAATTACCCTCGTGTGTGTGTGTGTGTGTGTGTGTGTGTATATATATATATATACATACATATACAGTATATATATATACAGTATATATATATATATATACACACACACACACACGGATGGTAAAATCCCTTTATAAGTAAGTTCGTAAAAGCGGAGGGCGAAAACCAATTTCAAAATAATGCTAATTTGAGCCAACATGGACACAGTGCCAGGATTAAAACTATTTGAGCCACCTGTCAAGTGGCACTCTCTCACATAACGCTACACTGAATGGCGATTTCTTGATACGAAAGTGCCACATACATTATAGCAGTGCCATTTTAAAAAAGTAATAAAGAAGGGGGGTTACAAAATTGGGTTTTCGGACGTGGCACTCCAAAACTGAAAGTTTAAAATTGGCACTCGACTGGGAATTATTATTTTGGGGGGAGGCTGCGTCGAAACTTCGCACTGCGCACGCGCAACTGCATTACGAATCCTTCAGATTTAAAGATGACTTCTAAAAAAACCTTACTCCAAATTTGGCGTAAATATCTTTATGGCTTTTGAGACGTCAAAATTATTTTGGGGCCATTTATAACGAAATCTCTTTGGGGGGAGGGGGGTTCTACTTAAGGTTATTTAAAAACAAAAAAAGAAAGAAAAAAAAAAGAATTTTATTTGCTTTTTTTTTATCAGTATTTTAATTGTAAACAATACAATTATAATTGTTTGAACAATAATTGAAAATGGGAGAAGAGAGATCGAATGATCAAAGGATGACTGAAGTAATTATAGAAAATTCTAGAAAAAAAGTGTTACATCAAAGTGTTTGATGTAAAGTTATTGATTTCAGGAGTTTGTTCCTCTATGGCACGAAACTACAGGAATAGTAGAAGAAATAGTAATAGTAATAATAATAATAAAACCGTTCTTATTGCAATGTTGATTCCAGACATAAATCCAAAAAATTGGGGTCTCGAAATAACAGAAATTTTACCCTAAATTTGGGGTAAAAAATTTTAGTGTGTACATTTGTAGGCGGTTTTGAAGAATAAAGTATGTAATTGATTCTGAATTCGGAAGAGAGAGAGAGAGAGAGAGAGAGAGAGAGAGAGAGAGAGAGAGAGACCGGATCTTGCTTCCTTCCGGTTTCGTTTGAAAACGATGGAGTGCCTCATATGCGCTTATCATCCTCATAGCGCTATGAGCCACATGGCACCGTCCATATGTTGCGCCAGCTGCTTACGCCTTCCTCACCAGCTGTCATCTCCACACAGCAGCTGGCTTTCAGCACCATCTGGCAGCTGTTTAGTCGAACAGATGGAGGAGCATATATAGGAGAAGGTTCGTTATAAACTTTGGAGTTTTATGCGTGAGCAAATATTAACGCAAACACGGCTGCCAGAATGCGCTCTGTGTGTGTGTGTGGTGTGTGTGTGTGTGTGTGTGTGTTATTCGGAACGTTTCGGCATTATCTATCGGCCATCTTCATTTAAAATATTAAAAACTATAAACACAAATTATAATACAACGTTTGATGACGTATCTATTACGTTGTAGATAAAACTTTCAAACTCGACTTAAACTAGTTCTACTCATTAAAGCTAATCAGGTCATTTTGAAATAGTGACCAAAGCCTTTTTTTTTATTTTCGATAAATAATCCACACCAAATAACAGTTTTAATAGTGTACATATTTTTTAAAGTACAGTTTTAAACTGTTATCGGTGACGTATTGATATATTATCAACTCTTTTTAGTAAGTTTAGTCTCTCCAATCAAGATAACAAACTGCCGAAACGCCTGGAATAAAATTAAAATATGTATACTTTCGGAATGATCTTTTTATTCACACACACACACACACACACGTGTATATATATATATATATATATAGTGTGTGTGTGTGTGTGTTATCCTTCCAATTTCCAATCATCAGCATCAAACAAAATGGGTTACGACACACATTCATGCGCAAAACCTACACAAAAACAGAAGTACACACGTACTGACTTACAATTAATACTGTACACGAATATACGAGGTATCTGTGTACGAACAGGTGTGTTCAGGTAGTTCGGGCAGATGCTTTCCTGGAACACTTGTAGTTCAATATTTTCTCTAACATCTGTTCCTTAACACGCACTTGTAGTCATTAAACTACCCTACTAATTGTGTGTGTGTGCATATATATATATATATATATTAGTCCTGCTCCATAATGTACAACATGGTATTAGCTTTTCGGGGACAGGACTTCTGGGATACCCTGTATATACCTTAGTATTGCTTCCGCCCGAAATGTTCATTTTGATGAAGGTCAAGCTTGTTGCTCCACCTTAGATCTACATCTTAACGTGGTATCCGAACCACGACCCAGCACGGATGGTTAGAAGTTACAAAGTCCTCACCCGGACTCGAACTCACGACCTTCCAATCAGCAGCCCAGCTTCTTAACCAAAAGGCTAACCAGGATACCCCTTTATCTACCAACCAATTTTATTGTATGGAACAGCTGCGTGTGTGTGTGTGTGTGTGTGTGTGTGTGTTTCTTGGTTGGTTACCTTACGTTATCACGATAATCTTTAGGATACACAATAAGCTCATCGCGACACGAACTTGAGGGTAACGACATTAGTGGTGTCGCCATAAATTAAGATTTATTTTCTTATTAAAAAATCATTAAATATCATGAGAAGTGATATAATGGAGTTTAAGCTAGGTTAGGTCAGGTTATTTACATTAGGTTAAATGTCGCCACCTACAACTGAAAATGAAAATGTCGTGGTGAAGTGTGTGTGTGTGTGTACACAATAATGTTTTGGTTTTTCACATGAAAATATAAAACCATTTTTTAAAAAAAACCAAAACAATTTTTTTTTTTTAATTTAAAAATTTGCGCAAAACTTTGGTAGAAATTTTATTGTAATTATTTTGGAACTTGTTATTTATGATAGTTTTTTTGAGAGCCAAATTGATGGCACTCGGGTGCCAGCCGATTTTAGGCGCAAGTTTTAATGGCGGTTTTTGAAATCTGACGCTGATGACCGAAATTGGTACTAAATTACCTTCTTCATTAATTAAATTATTTCTCTCTCTTCTGTTATATATATATATATATATATATATATATATATAGTTAATTTTGACGAAGGTTAAGCTTGTTGCTTCACCTTAGACCTACAGCTTAACGAGGAATCTGAACCACGACCCACCACGGGTGGTCAGAAATTAAAAAAATCCTCATCCGGACTCTCTCTCATGACCTCCCAATCAACAGCCCAGCGTCTTAACCACTAGGGCCTGACTAGGTTTACCAGGGTACCCATTCTAATCTACCAACCAATTTTTTTTATTGTATGGAAGGATGAACAGTCGGGTTTGCCGCGCGCCGCCTGCCGTCACCGGAAATCGAACCCGAGGCCCGTAGATTCGTAGTCAGTGATGCTAACCACTACATTACCAAGGCACACACACAACACACATATATACATACTGTATATATATATATCTCTATCGCCAATAGTAAGTCACTATTTTTAACAATTAGGTCGAACTTCGTAAATATGTCGGATTTTCTAGTACTATTTACTTTTTGAGGTTAGGTTAACTCGAGTTAACTTAAAACAAATCAGAGGGTGTGTAAAGTCTGAGGAATCCTAATAGACGACTTATATGATATCAGGTTTTTTTTATTAAAACGTAACGCAGGGGGGAGGGCTTTTCCGTTCTATGGGCACCAACGAGGTGAGGTTAGGTTAGGTATGGCCAATAATAATGATAATGTAATAAACCGTCAAATTTTTGAAGAAACTGCAAACATTTTTTGTTTTTATTTATGTTCCTAGCTGTTGAATTAAATAAATTAAATTTCTCCTATTCAAAATGTACTCATTAATTATTAATAAAAAGTTAAAATAAGTTTAAAAAATATTAATTTCTCTCATTTCAATGGTGCCCATAGAACGGAAAAGGTCCCGCGGGTGAAATTCAAAAAAATAATCACTGTATATGGTAAAAAAAAACGCTTTCTCTAAACTTTTATATAGAACCCCCCTCCCCCCCGGTAATACTTTAACACGAGCGAAAGTGATTAAAAATTTGAAAATATAAAATATATAATCAGTTGGACCTAATGGGTAAAAAAATGGTCACGGACGAAAATTTACACAAATGTTCGACAAATTGATACGAGGTAAATCCCAAATACTTCTCCAGCTATGCGAAAAGGAAAACAAAAACGCGCGCTACTATCGGGCCCTTAAGGAAAAGGAATAATGAACTAACAGACGATCTAAAAGAAATATCTGAAACATTGAGAACCCAGTATGAATCGGTTTTCAGTACCCCAAAAAGTGACAAAGCGATACCTGACATAGATGCATTCTTCGAAGATAAATTGCGAGGAGAATGTATAACAGACTTTGATTTTACCCCAGAAGATGTAGCGAGAGCTATAGGACAAATGAAATCACATTCAGCAGCAGGTCCGGACAAATGGAACGCACTATTAATTAAAAACTGTAAAAATTAAATAACTACACCCTTATACTAGATATGGAGAAGATCCCTAGACACGGGAAATACCGAGCATCTTGAAGAGAGCAAACATTGTCCTTATATATAAAGGCGGGGATAGATCTCGAACAAAGCACTATAGACCAGCGTCATTGACGTCCCACCTCACCAAAATATTTGAAAGAATAGTCAGAGAAAATCTATGACTTCTTGGAGACACTGGAAAGATTCAACGAAAATCAGCACGGATTCCGGTCGGGAAGATCAAGCCGATCACAACTTTTAGAGCATTATAACAATATTCTAGATGCACTTGAAGGCAATGAAAACTATGATGTCATATACTCGGATTTTGCTGAAGCTTTCGACAAGTGCGAGCATGGTATAATAGCACATAAAATGAAACATATGGGAATAACAGGCAACGTGGGAAAATGGATCTATAACTTCCTCAGAGAACGACTAAAGGTCGTCAAAATTCAAGGTATATCATCATCAGAATCATAAGTACGCATCTCAGTGCCACAAGGTAGTGCCGGCACCACTCCTGTTCATTATCATGTTAACAGACATAGACAGTGGAGTTAACAGCAACAGTATAGTAACATCATTTGCGGACGATACAAAGATCAACAGAAAAATCAGCGAGGCAAATGAAGTGGAGGCCTTGCAGAGGGACACAAACAAAATATACAAATGGTCAGAAGACAACAATATTACATTTAACATCGAGAAATTTCAGCTCTTGAGGTATGGTAAAAATGAGGAAATTAAACAGACTGCATATTATGCTCCAGATAGACAGGAAATTCAGAGAAGCATGAAAGCGGTCGACTTGGGGTAATAATGACCGATGATGCCAAATTCGAGACACAAAATCAGATAGCAATAAACAAAGCAAAAAGAGTCGCGGGGACAGGTACAAAAAACGTTCAAAAGGAGGGACAAGAGAGTAATGATTCCCCTGCTGAGAACACTGATCATACCAAAACTTGAATACTGCTGAGTTTTGGCTCCCATATAAAAAAGGAAGACATTAATAAACTAGAAGAAACGCAGAGACTTCACAGCCAAGATTGATGGCTGCAAAGAACTCAACTATTTCTGAGGGGTCCGTACCAGATAATTTCAAGTTAGCAAACGTAACACCTATCTTTAAGAAAGGCGATAAAGGTGCGGCGGGAAATTATAGGCCAGCCAGTTCAACGTCTGTTGTAGGTAAGCTACTGGAATCAATAATTAGGGATCGTATAGTCGAACACTTAGAAGTGCATAAGCTAGTTAGAAATACGCAGCACGGTTTTAGGGGAAACAAATCTTGCTTAACTAATCTTTTAGAATTTTTCCAAAGCGTGGTTGACGTTTACGATAGACATCGGGCGGTTGGTGTAGTGTATTTAGATTTTCAAAAAGCGTTTGACACCGTGCCGCACAAAAGACTCATTGAAAAAACTAAGGCTCATGGAATCAGGGGTGTAGTAATAAATTGGATAGAAGAGTGGTTGCGAGGTAGGAAACAGAGGGTGGTCGTTGATGGAGCGGATTCGTGGTGGGCTAATGTAGCGAGTGGCGTTCCTCAGGGTTCTGTATTGGGCCCCTTGCTTTTTCTTATATATATTAACGATTTAGATGTCGGCCTAGTCAGTACAGTTTCAAAGTTTGCGGATGACACGAAGCTGGGTGGTAGGGCGATTAATGACGAAGATAGAGGTAAAATCCAGGAAGATCTGAATAAAATCGTTGATTGGTCAGTCACATGGCAAATGAGATTTAACGTCTATAAGTGCAAAATTTTGCATATAGGTTCGCGTAACGGTAATTTTGCGTAAAGTATGTCAGGGAAAGATTTAACAAGCGTAGAGCAGGAACAAGATTTAGGAGTTATAGTCACTGGTGATTTAAAAGTAGCGAAACAAAGTACAGCAGCGGTCAATAAGGCGAACAAAGTGTTAGATTTTATAGCTCGAAATTTTGAGTACAAATCGCGCGATATTATAGTTCCTCTTTATAAATCATTAGTTAGACCCCATTTGGAGTACGCGGTCCAATTTTGGAATCCGCAAAGATATAGACAAAATCGAAAGAGTTCAAAGACGAGCAACTAAGATGATTCCGTCGCTTAGGTCAAAGTCGTACGAGGATAGGCTTAAGGAGTTAAAATTGACTACACTCGAGACTAGGAGGCTAAGGGGTGATCTAATCCAGGTTTTCAAAATTATGAATGGGTTCGATAACGTAGATAGAGATAGCTTTCTCGAAATATCTCAATATAATAGGACAAGAAATAACGGGTGTAAGTTGACAAGTAGAAGGTTCGAGACAGCAGTTGCCAAAAACTTTTTACGCATAGAATAGTAAATAGGTGGAATAGTTTGCCAGTAGGAAGTAATTAGTAGCACGTCTATAAACATGTTTAAAAATCGATTAGACGCGCATGTTGATAGACTCGGTATAGTTTAAGGTAGGAAAATTAAGGCTTTGTGGTGATAGATCCCACAGCTCAACACAAGTGTTGTAAGATATAGGGAGGCAGCATCTTGGTCCTTACACACCACTTTTAGAGAGATTCCTCTGCCGAGCGGTGCCCCCCATAGTACTGTGAGGTATTGAAAAACTCATGATCTTCACTTGCCCCACAAACACCTTGAAATGGGAGACCCAAAATGGGTGCACACACATTTCTACATTACTGTACAGTCTTTACAGCCACACTTACACTTTTCCTCCTAAGTATATATATTGTGGTGTGTGTGGTTGTAAATTCTGACTTGGTCCACAGTCGATGTGGACCGTGACTTGTTTTTCGTTGGCAGGGTGCTAGTGTTGACCGATGTCGTAGTGCAATTGACTGGATTCTTTGGATCTGATATGTTTGCATGTCGGTTATAAATAGATGTAGAGTGTAACACATTTGTGGATAGTAGTCTATTATGACTTGATCCTCTGGATCCAGAGATTCTATCTTTAGTTTTAAATCTATAATTAATTAGTTTTAAATTGATAATTATTTAGTTTTGTAAAAATTGGTCGTTGCCAATGTACAGGCAGTTTTTGCATAAATTTCTTGTTCTTGTGGTTCGGAACCCACGTAAAATTGTAGGTCCCCTCCGCCACCACGGAGGACATACACAATACACAATTACGAACACAGTTAGGTAGACCAGCCATGAGTGGATCCTAGGGTCTTTGTTGGTCCGAAACATTATAACTACTGGGAAAGACTACGTAAACTAAATCTGTACTCCCTGCAAAGAAGAGAGGTATACCATAATCTACATACGGAAAATGATCGAAAAACTGGTACCAAACCTAATTACCATCCAAACAACGCTGGACAATAGGAAAGGCAGAATATGTAGTGTTCCCAAACTGAAGGCCCGACAAGGGACCTCCTTAACACTGAAGGAAAATAGCTTGGTTGTCAGGGGGCCAAAGACTTTTTAACCAGCTTCCTAAGGACCTCAGAAACGTTACACGGGTCAAAGTTGAAGTCTTCAAGAGAAGACTAAATGCCTGGCTCAAGACGGTACCAGATGAGCCGGGTGTACCTGGCTATGTGCGGTGGAGCGCGCAAGAGAGCAACTCGCTCCTCCACCAAGCCAAGTCTAGAGGCGGGGCCACCAGCTTCACCTTCGTGTGAAGAGAGACCGACGCACGAAACCGAAACGAGGTTAACGAGGTATATATATACGGGGTGGCGCAAAAGTCGCGCATCATAGGAATTTTCAGTGTTGATTATATTATTTTTTCTTTTAGGTAGATGGCTTCGCATCCATCCCCGACCTAAAAGAACAAAAATAATGTAGTCAACACTGAAAATTCCCATGATGCGCGACTTTTGCGTCAACCTATATATATACACACCTTTGGTAACCTTTGCTTTGCCTCCGCCCGAATTGTTCATTCTGACAAAGGTCAAGCTTTTCACTTCACCTTAGACCTACAGTTTAACGTGAAATCCGAACCACGCCCCACCAGCAGCCCAGCGTCTTAACCACTAGGCTACCCAGGGTACCCATTTATCTACCAACCACTTTATTGTGTGGAAGGATGAACAGCTGGGTTTTGCTGCGCGCCGCTTGCCGTCACCGGGTCTCGATCCCGGGGCCGATGGATCCGTAGGCAGCGACGCTAACCACTACACCACCGAGGCGCGCATTATTATATATATATATATATATCGGTTCTAAAAAAGAATATTAACTCCGAGATCGATTCTGGTTCGTCTTTTAAAAAACTTTAGACACGCGAATGAAACCACTTTCGAGTTCGAACCATTTTAAATAGTGTTTTGACCTTAAAATTTGTTTATTTTTTATTTATTTACAAATCTCTATACAGTTTTCATAAATGAGTATAATTCAGTCATTATTACATACAGATTTTGTGTATACAGTTGTAAACTGTCTTTAACGAGCGTGCACACTTTACAGGACGAATTCTACTGATTGGATATATCGTAATATATATAATAATAATAATAATAATAATCTATATTATAATAAGAGCTGTCTGTCCGTCTGTCTGTCCGTCCGTCCGTCACACTTTCAGAAATTGAGAAAAAAATTCAGAAATTGTATTACGGGCGGAAATGTGAAGCTCAAGATTTTCATGACTGTTCTTTTCTGTAGTTTAGCCTGTCTGTTTGTGAAATTTATCCCGGGCAGTAATGGGGGAAGGGGGGGGTGGGGGTAATGGGGGATGGGTGGGGTAATGGGGAGGGGTGAGGGTAATGGGGGAGGGGGGAGGGTAATGGGGGAGGGGGCTAGCCCCCAAGTTGCATGAATGGGGGTGAGGAGGTTTTGGGAGATACCAGATTCAGAAATGTTGACACAATGTGAAGCTCAAAATTTTCACGGCTGCGTTCTTTTCTGTAGTTTAGCCTGTCTAACCGTCAGCGAAGCGACGGGAACTGTACTAGTAATAATAATAATTTTCAGTTACTTTAATTTAAGTACAGTGTAAATCTAAAGTCTTGGGCCCGAGATGTTGACCCAGCCAATCAAAATTTGTGTTCATCCATTGCTTCTGGTCAGCCAGCCAGTGACAGCTCAGTAACGCGCGTGCAGTTAGGTAAAAGACAGTCTTGAAATAACGTTGCGTCCGAGTCCGAAATGAAATTATTTTAATATTTTAATCTATAAATAAATTAATTAATTACCGGTTGTTGCGGATATCCGAAATATATCCGGTGAACCAAATCCGTTCAAAAATAACACCGGATCCTCCCCAAACCGGTGAGAATTGAGCGAGTCTAAATCGCGAGAGCACCGTTATTCGGAGAATCGCAACGATGCGGTTTGGGTTTATGGAAAAGTTCAGCGAGTATTCAAGATCACGAGCACCGTGCGTGTCCTCGCAAAATGGAAGACGGCTTTTACATTATAATTACGCGAATAAGAATTTCAATAAATATTTAAATTTAAAAATATAATAGAGTAAAATCACGGACATAAACAAACATTCGCGATGAATCTCCAAAATTAAATATTTCTCTTACGATATATAAAATTCCTTCTCAATGTATATAAAAGTCTACATAATTATAGAACTTTATTTAAGTCTACCTTCGATATTTACTAACACAAACGCGTAAACAGAAAACGGGAAATCAACAGGGAAATCAACGTTGATCTTAGCACGTGTGAGCGACTCCAATTGAACAAATCTTTTATATATATGAAAATGAAAATGTTTATTGGCAGACTATAGTCCATATGACAAATATTATTAATACAATGACAGTTCATACACTAAGGATAAAAATATATACAATTGATTAGAAATAATACTGCACTGTCGAAGTTAAGTGGAGCTACAGACAGACGTTTTCGTACCAAGAAGTCCATAGCTTAGAGGATAAATGGCAGGACTCATGGATAGCTTGGATGATCGGGTTGGTTGATTTTTTAATTCTTTGCATTAGACTGTGTTGAGCACGTCTTGTTACCTCCGGGAAGCTCGGAACATTGCGGGTAGCAAACATTTGCGAAGCTGAGCATCTCGGGGGTAATTTATGTGAGTCTAAAAGACCTGTTGTACATCAAATTTAGGGTTCTGCCAGAACCTTTTTTATAATTCACCCAGAGTTGCTGACCGTATATATTACTGCAGAAAGTACGAAAGTGTGTGTCTTTAGCTTCACTTGTACAGAAACGAAAGTTCCTTATGGTCATATTCGCTTTAGCACACAGGCTTCGAGATTGTTTTCTTATATCAGAGTCATCACTCAAGGAGCGGGTAATAGTTTGACCCAAATACTTAAACTCTTGTACTTCCTCAATTACTTCACCATTCATTTTAAACCTTATATCAGCTGGCTGATTACAGCTTTTAGGATGAAATTGCATAACCTTAGTTTTTGTAACATTAAAAAGAATATCATGTTTCTGCGAATACACTTCGCAGACATTTAGTAGCCGATCCAGACCTTTAACAGAGGGACTTATTAACACCATATCATCGGCATAAACTAAGTTATTTATCCTTGTGTTATCTATACAACATCCTACTGTTGCCTCATTAAGTGAAGCAGTTAATCCGTCAATATACACATTAAACAGCATAGGGGAGAGCAAGGAGCCTTGTCTCACCCCGCAAGAAGAGCCAAAGCACTCGGATAGTACATTGCCCCACCTAACAGTGAAAGATTGGTGGGAATACCAAAATTTCAATAAATTTAATATGTACATGGGAACCTTCCTGTCTTCGTTTTTCAAATAAAATATTGTGGTTCACCCTATCATATGCCTTACTTATATCAAGGAAACGGCTATAAATGGTTGAATTATTGTCAATGTATTTAGATATTGTTTCTTTAAGTACATAGATACACAGGTCAATTGAGTGGGACCTTTTAAAGCCAAACTGATTAGATGTCCATAGGAAATCATTTAATCGGAGTAACAAGAGTTTTTCTAGTAGTTTCGAGAAGCAGGAAGCGACAGCAATAGGCCTGTAATTATTGCTGGACAGAATGTCTCCATACTTATTTTTGACCAGGGCAAGATATATACCCTCATGAACTCTGCAGGGATATAGCTATGAGCAAGCATGGCTGATAGGAGCAATGGATATATGCAGACATACTACGTCATTTGCATATTTTAAGTGCTCATTCGATAAGTCATCTACCCCTGACGCAGAACCAGTCTAACTCTTTAATTAACCTCTTTACTTCAGAAAATGATATCAAAATATTTTCCCTTGTCCCTCCCACAATCGTTTCGCTGCAATCTATCTTAAGATTATCCCTACTCACACTATTAAGAATGTTAGAGTAGTGGTTTTTCCACAGCTTTGCAATTTCATCCTCCCACGCCACCCCATCGATTGTCGGAGGGAGGACATTTTTGACACCAGTTTGATTCTTAACAAATTTCCAAAATTTGTTATTATCGTTATTTATGCGAGCTTCACAGGCTTTTGATGCTCGAATAGACTCTTCTTCCTGTTTACATCGCCTTATGGCCGCCTTATACTGACCCCGACTTCTACACATATTTATGTATACTGGTCCTAATCTGGGTCTACCATGAAAGCACCACAAATCGTAGGCGTCTTTCGATTCTCTCTTCAGGGGGGCAATAAAATCATTCCATCCTTCGTATGATAGTTGTAAGATTTAATCAAGGGGCTTCCTGCTTCTCTTAACAGGGATATTATCTTACTATAATACCTATCTATGAGTTTACAGTGAGAATCATTTGAGCAAGGATTATTACAGCCAAGGTGCAAAATTTCTAAATTATTAAAGAGGTGACATGTTCTGTCTTTGTATTCTATTCTCTGCTGCATATTAACATTGGACCAATCGACGCGATTATTCTTACCTATTGAGTTTTGTTAAGTCGTGTTGCGCATAAATTGGTAACGTTAATTAATATTTCTAATGGTCTATGATCAGAAAGAAGGAAATCATGCAAAATATGAACTCTGACAATTCGATCCTTTAGATTATTACTAGTGAGACAATGATCAATCCATCTGGTGGTACCACTCATATCGCTAACGTATGTAAAATTGGAGCACCGACAATTCAGCGCAAGTCAGTACAGTTAAAAGTTTAGTTAAAAATAATAAAAATAAATCTCAATAAATAAAAGAGAAAAATTTGTATATTTATATATATATGCTAAATTGGGTCTGTATCGAAGGAGTGACATAAATACCGTAACGAAGGAGTGACAAATCGGAGATAAAATTCAAAGGAGTATTATTAAAATTTTATTTAAAAAAACAAAATTTGTTAGAATTGTTAAAATTAAGATTTTATTTCAAAAACTAGAAACCTAACCTAACCTAACAGTTGCAAGCCTCTCTTCCCTCTGGATTTCTTTCTTTCTTCTTTGTTGGTATTTTCGCGCTGAATTGTCTTTGCGCTGAATTGTCTTTGCGCTGAATTGTCTTTGCGCTGAATTGTCTTTGCGCTGAATTGTCTTTGCGCTGAATTGTCTTTGCGCTGAATTGTCTTTGCGCTGAATTGTCGGGTCACGGTAAAATTACCACTGGCTACCCCTAATACATCTACATCACTTATACTTAAATTGGCCGACTCGCACATGTAACCCAATTCTCCAAAGAATTCCGAGTTCACATGTGCGTTAAAGTCCCCCATTATTAAACAGTGAGAATATTTGGGGTTATCTGATAATGACTTAATTTTGTACAGCAAATCAATGTATTCATCTAGATTACTGCCGTTGTTGTATGGTAAATAGCAGTTTACAATTAATATGCAATCATTGTTCACTTGTAATTCAATGCCTAACAACCTTACGTTATCGCTTGTTAAAAATCTTATTTTGACAAATTTTTCCTTAATAAGAAAGCAACACCACCAAAAGGCCTACCGTACATTAATTCATCTGACAAGTCTACTGCTGATGACGCATGGTACATAAAGTCATCATGGACGGTAGAGAGGAATTTTAGCTCTTGCTTAGGTAGCCAGTGCTCATGCAGGAGTATCAAATCTGCACTGTCGCAGATTTTATGAACATCTACAGTTGAATTCCTCACTGACCTTACATTATATGAGACTATTTTCAACAAGTTATCCGCCATGACTGATAGAAAAATTATTAGTAAGATTATTATTATTATACACAGTACAACTTTCAGGCATTACCGTTAGGGCGCCTATTATTATTATTATTATTATTTTGCCTGTTATCAAATCTCGTGCAAAAGTGAATAAACTCCTTAACAATAATACCGTCGGGCCATTGACTCATATTATACGGGTTGAAATGCGCATTTACACCTTTAATTATTACTTTAAGAGTTATAATACGGAGATTTCGTGTTTAGTTTATTAACTATCACTATACTGTGTTCACCAATGATTTCTTCTATCATGTGTCGAATATCGCTTGCCTCGTTCGAGAGCTGAATTCGCGACACAAATAGGGTGAGATTCTCCATCGGTGGCCTCGCCGCGGAGACCGGTTGAGGAGACCTTTGGGACTGGCGCCTATTAACAGTTACCCACCCGTCCTGCTCCCTCGATCTCCCTGCGGCAGGGTTCGCCTGCCTGGGGGATGGGTGGCACAACCTTTGGGGGATAGGAGGCCCCCTCCCTTACTCTGTGGCTTGGTGAGGGTCTGTTAGCGGTGTTTATACCCTGACGGCCGCGCGCCTCTCCTTCTTCGGTGGGAGAACTGCGTACCGAGCGAGGCGTAATCGAACACCTCTCCTCTGCAGTGGGAGGCAGGGGAGAGGGCAATAATGCCTCGACTCTCGGCATTGAACCGTCCGTTCCTCATTGTGAGATCGGGAGCAGGAGTCCTTTCCTGAACGGGAGGGGGGTTGACCGCTACCCCTGCATGCTGCGTTTCCACCCCATCTTCAGGGGGGGGAGTTGGGGGCGGGGATTTCGTATATATATATAAGGTAATAATAATAATAATAATGGGGATTTTAGAGGTTACGAACGGTTTTGACTTTTCTGTATCGAAATAGCCAGCCAGCGATGGTAATTCAGTGGGAACCAGTTTCCCTGTAAGCGAAGTGAAGATACTGAGGACTGGAGTTCGACTCCCGCTGATGCTGGTACGAGAGTTAGCGCAATGGGCGGCGTTACTTTAGCCAGTGCCAGTTTCTGGCACTCCTGAATAATTATTATTATTGGTTACGAACGTTTTAACTTTCGTATATCGAAACACGATCCAAGAATTAAACGTTTCGAAATTAGAAACTTCCTCTTCAAGACTGACCTTAATGTTGTTGTTGTTGTTGTTGAACCTCCTTCGTAATGGTAAGGGTCATGTGACCGAGGGGACCTACTATAGTTTTACGTGGTGTTTGAACCACTACCAAACTAAGGCAGACCCAGAAAAGCAGAATCTCTAAAATCTGAGGTCCGAATCGATACATGAACCCGCGGGACATTTCACTTAGATTAACAACCCATAGCTTTTAGAACAAAGCTACCGTAGGGGCTAGGGGGGGGGGCGGTAAATAACATTGTACAAGAACGTGGTTCAAAAGATATACCGAGTTCTCTCTCTCGTCAAACTGGAATAAAGTCATTTAAAAATTTATCATATATAACAACTTTACAAAAATAACAACCCCTAACAACCTCTCTCTCTCTCTCTCAGTAACACATGTTGCCTCTCATCCTGGAGGTAGATGCACACATCAGTGTTTTATGGATCTTTACTAAGTACAGACATAAATACCAAGTTTGATAAGGGAAACTTTTTTATGCAAATTTCTTTATAAAAAAATATATAAAAAATAAAATTTCGAAAAATATTTTTTTTTTTAGAATAAAACAATTTCTGTTATTATTTATTTAATTTATATATATACAGGGTGGCCCAAAAGACTATATGCATCGGGGCAACAGACTTTAGGGCCACCCTGCATATATATATATATATACGGTTGGATTACATGAACAAAGTCTACTTCCATAGATTAGACATGGTACTTTAACCCAATAAAAAGTTAGATTGACTAAACCATGACATGACAACTCAGCTTAACTTAATCTAACCTACTACCAAAACCATGAATTAGACCCGAAATAGGTCCAACTTTTCGACAATGTATAAGTTATTTGGTATCGACTTTAACAAGATGACTTGACTTCAGCCAAGTCGATTTTAGCCCTGTACACCTTTCTAGTATAGTTCCCGAAGTAAGTTCGCCTAAGCTTTTGAAATTATATTACTATCACAAATAGGAAAGAAACTAAGATTTATATGCGAATTTTTTTCCCGCAAGGGTGAAGTCGATCCAAACAGTTCTGTTGTGAAAATTGCAGTTTCTTTCCCACCGATCTCTTATCATTAAAAGAAAAAAATAATAATAATGGGAGTTTGACGACAGCACTTTTGGAATCTACTGTACATATTTTATACGAATTGAGATACACTTTTCTACACTAATATGACGTAATTCAACTTAGTACTTTTCGACATTAATAGCAAATAAAACTGAACCACTCTTTTCTTTATCTACTCGTACAGTGTATCTGAAAAGTCCTTACCCACTGGGAATTACATTGCCCTAATTAATTACATTAATGTTGTTTGAATTGAATGGGAAACATTTTGAACATTTACGATTTGGTTCTATAAAAAAAAATTGTATTTCCCATTGGGTTACAAGTTCCAATGTACAGGGTGATCAAAAAAAATAAAATAAAAAAATGTTCAATTAATTATATTTTTTGGAAGCGCCTTTTTCGGATCACCCTACTTTCCAATGAATAGACATTTTTAGAACACTAAATAAGTGTTGCGTCACTTTTAGTAAAATTGATAAACTTTCTGTTGCAAACAAATTCATTACCTAACCTGGTATCTGGTTAAAAAAATAAATAAAATTTTACTTTCAATGACCAATTCCACAAATTCAAGATTAAAAAAAGAAAAAAAAACCCGTTAAGATCATCTTCATTGGCCATTTTGGAAATCTACCTTACGTTATCGCAAAATTAGTAACCAATATAACCAATAACGTCTTATTAAAAAAAAAAAGTGACATTTGATTGGTTGATTACAATGAACGTAACCAATCGTGGAAAAGATTTCAAAATTTGACATCGTTCGTGATTTTGTGAAGCCTCTTCCAGATTTTTGAGTCGAAAGTTCCTAAGTTCGAAAAGTTTGAGCGGTTTTTCCCCAACTTCAAATGAGAATTTATATCTCCTTTTTATAAATATATTCAAACTTTATCTCACCTTTCTGGAATTTTGTTTACATTTTCAATTATTTACCGATTATGTTTACGTGATTCGATATATATATATATATATATATATATATATATATATATATATATATAGTCATTTCATGGGTATTTTTAATCCAAATGAAAGTTTAACATTTATTTTAACTTTTTCATGCTGAATTATGAAATTACTTTTTTTTCCCTTTTCAAGCCAAAATAACCTCTAATATTCAGATCGTAAGACTTAAAATCGGTTGTCAAGCTCATGTTGCCATAAGGCAACGGTCGGCATTAAAGGGTTAAACTCGCGAGGCACTTAGATTTTAAATGCAACTTCACAAATTTGGGTGTGGGTAGTAGGATGGAGACCGTGTTCCGCGTCCAGATTATTTAGCGACCATTAATAGATGGTTCGGATCCCACGTAAAACCGTAGGTCCCCTCAGTCACACGACTTTAGATGTTGCGAAGGAAATTAGACAATAATCCTACCATTACATTTATTATTAGACACATTTTTGTTCCCCATTTTTAGTAACATTTCGAATGTAAGACAAATAAACACAGACTGAAAAGGAGTTTCGTTAAAAGTTTCATTTGAAACATATATAACCAAATTCATGTATAATAAATGCGTATTCATTATAAAATGTATAATAAATGTGTATTCTTATAGAATGTATAATAAATGTGTATTCATTATAGAATCTTTAATAAATGTGTATTCACTATAGAATGACGTAAAAAATGTTTAATCAGACGTCTAAAACGATTTAGAATGATGCTAATCCGCTAATCGCGGACTGAACATTCAAAATCGCTATTCAACTTATTAAACAAAGAATCTCTCTGGATTTTAGACTAACAAAAGTAAATTTCTTCAAAATTATTAATCCCTCCTTTTGCTATAACTGAACTTAATAAATACCCGAGAATAAAATTTGGTTTGGATTAAAGGCATATAAAATTGAATTTAGTAAGAAATAGACTTCACATCGTGTCGCAAATTTGATGATAATTTGATGATAATTAATTCTACATAAATAAACTGAGTTTCATCCAAAGCAAATTATTTTAGTTCAATTTTAACAAAAAAATGAGCTTCTTAAGTAATTTTTAACACGATAATTTGTTAGTTTAAAATCCAAACAAATTCTTTGTTTAAATAAAATATATAAAAAAAATATTTTGAGATGAAATTATGGGCCTAACTTACCATCATTCAACTTATACAAAAATGAAGCTCGTATCATCATTTACTGTAGCTTCCTCCTAACGTGGAATAAAGGTAACTACTTTGGAATACCTCTGTTTAACTTTTAACTATAATTAATTATGTGGCACAGTAATGAATGAGGAGTGCCAGAAACTGGCACGGCGCTCGGGCCGGACTAATGCGGACCACTGCGCTAACTCATGGATTACTATTAACGGCACCATCGGCAGTCGAACCCCAACCTGAGCAGCGTTTTCGCTTCGCTTATAGGGAAATGGTGTTACCGACTGAGCTAAGGATACTGGCACTTTCGTGGCACAGTGTCACCAGAAATGTTAAAATTGCTTGGCGTAAAAAAGAAAATAAAGTTATAATAATTAATTATATTGAAGGTCTCCGACGTTTGGAGTCAGTCTGTAGAGAGAGACCTTCAGGAAAGCAAATAATAGATCTTCATGACGAGGGTTACAAAGTCAGTTCAAACGTTGGAAATCTTTTGTAATTAATTATATTAATTAATAATTAATGAGTCTTTTCTAGCGTCTGTCATAATTACAGCGTCCGGGTTCATAATTCCATACATAATATGTAGGCCTTCGTACGTACGTGTGCGTGCGTGCGTGTTTGGGGAGGCATAAGTGAGGTCGAATGCGTGATAACTCGCAAATGAATGACAATTCTTTTGCGAGGTAACATTTTTGGTACCTCAAAACATTAAAAATTTATATAAAAATCTAAAATATGTTTATTGTCGGAAAAAGATGTGTTCGTCTTGATTACGTTAGGCTTATTTAAGACAATCTTAACAGAAACCACCCTTCGAGCCCACAATTATGTTCAAAACGCTCATAACCCCATTCCCAGTTCGATGGCACTAAGGTTAGGTTAGAGTTTTTTTTAGATACATGGATTTTAAAAAGAGTCAGTACCTCACTTACATGGAGATGTGAACTGTGTGTGTGTGTTGCTTACCGTGCAGGTATATAGCTTGAATCCTACACCAAATTATTTTCGAAGCCTCGTGGCAAAAATCACGAGTTAATCAATCAATGTTCGCTAAACTACGATCCATATCAGTCATAAACAAAAATCATTTTAATTTAATCCAAATCCAATAATGGTTTCTTAAATACCTTTACTCCTCGCAGTTCGGTACTCCTGATTGGTCAGATTTTGAGCCAATGAGGAGGCTCGAAATTCTGAAGGAGCTTCATCATTGGTAGGTTCTTCCTTGGCCGTTTCCCGTTCTTGTTTTATCACTTTAGGCTCCATTACTGCATAAAATTAAAGAAAAAGTAAGATATAATTTATTTTCAATAATAACTTTTAATATCTTCTTCCTATTTTCACACTTTATGAATAATTACATCGAAAAGAGCTTTGAAAATTTCTATTTCGTTAGTTATTTTTTTATGTAGTTCGGAAATCATTTTAGTTTACCAGTTACAATAGTTATTCCTATTTTCTAAACAGAAAATGGGATACTTTTTATTCAGTATCACAATTTCTTTGGAAGTAAAATCTGCTATCTGATTTAACGTTTTTTTTATAATAATTGTATCAATTTTTCGATAAAATGGACACCAAACTTTTTGGTTTTTACTCAGAAGTCATCAAAACACATTTGTAAAAAATGGTTTTAAAAAAAAGAAGTTTCTCAGTTAATATTCTTGTTATTTTGGTTATAAAATTCATACTTATTGAGGCTTCAGGCAACCTAAACTTGTTTTTACCTGTTCTAAACAGGTTTCTTCACGTATGAACTCCGTTTAGTCTCGTGTTTTGGTCCTTTCGATCATTGATAAACGCTCGAAGAAATTTTCATTAGAAAAAAGATAGTAAGTTCACACTCATTCATGGAATGACGTCTACCATCCATTCACCCACTAATTCATTCATTACACAACCACCTAACTCTATCTCCCTAACGAAGACCTTAGAATAGGCCTAAAGCCTTTGTGGTAAACATTAAGTTTCACGGAAACCAGATATTTTATAAACTTGTTAGGCTACAAAGTTCCTAATTGGCCGAAATTGTTCACGTGGGAAATAACTAACCAATCTAAAACGACCACCTAACCTAGCATAATATTAAATTTCGTGGAGACTAGATTAAGTAAGTGCTTTTGTTTCTAAGAAGTCAATTTATTGTCTATTCCTTTTACTGTCGACGCATTTTGAAGCGAAATTTTGCATAAACTCTGCGGACTTTGTCCTTACTATTTCAATTACTTTTTAGAGAATAAATAAGTGGGTTTCTCCTATACATAATTAAACATTCGATTAACGCTAACGTAAGAATATTAATAGGTTTAACATACCTTTACATAATTTCCGAAGCACCCGCGCAAAACCCTGATTAGGAGCCTAAAATGAATAAATAATTGGAAATGGTTAATATTTGAAATGTCACTGAAATGTCCGTGAAAAGCCACACACTAATTCACTGTTTCTACGACTATAGGATATCAATTCTCATCTTTAATTAACGCAATTCCAGACTCTATAAAGAGTAGTTTTCACACAGACTCTACACTCTCCTTCAGTATATTCAGTCAGTGTTGCGGAAGAAGACGAATGCTATCACCTTCCCCGCCAGTATACGCGAACTGACTGAGTCTCTCAGAACACTGCATTCCTCATGTCACTGAACTGAACTGAGTCTGATTAAAACAAGTGACGAGAGTCACTGAGTCGTGACTCATCTTGACTCTCACGTAAGTAGTGTCACTGAATGAAATATTGAGTCATTCAGAAGAGTATTGTATTTACAATATTCTATTGTAAAATATTACTGAAACCTAATGAAAATATACAGGGTGATCAAAAAGTCGATGTGCACCTATATTACTCTGAGAGACAAAAGTGCATACATACGAGAAGTTAGATATTTTAATAAAAAATTATACGATATCGTGCAATATTACAGTAACACAAATTGCACGATATCGTATAATTTTTTATTAAAATATCTAACTTGTATGTATGCACTTTTGTCTCTCAGAGTAATATAGGTGCACATCGACTTTTTGATCACCCTGTATATATATATATTATTATATATATATATATATATATATATATATTATGGATCAATTATCGCGTTTGCTTTGATTGCTTGACTCTCTACGAAACTCCAAGAAAACTGTCACGGCGCTCAAGCCAAACTAGTGCGACCATTACGCTAACTCTGGATTATTATAACCAGCATCATCGTGGTTCGAACCCCCGAGCACAGCGTTTTTACTTCGCTTATAAAAAACTGGTTATTCACTGAGATAAAAATGCTGGCTTTACTCTACTTAATATCTTCCTGTTTCTGCGATGAAGTTAAACTTGTTTCATTTTAAAAAAACACCGAACAAAATTGGGACCACTTGAAGATCAGGGCCCCAGCCTTCTCTAGTTAGCCTTATAACAAGGCTAACTAACGAAAATAACACGACCTAACCTAACCAATCGTTAGGTCAACTGTACGCCCTTGACGATTGGTTAGTTTAGGTCGTGATATTTTCGTTAGTTAGTCTTATAAAGCTAACTAAAGAAGGCTGGGGGCCCTGATCTTCAGGTGATCCCAAAATTGTACGTAATGATCGTAACCTATCAAGATATTCACTCTTATCCGACTCGGAGGAGTATAAAACACTGGCAAATTATCTTCTCAATTTAGACTATATTTTCTTCAAAAAAATCACTTATTTTCAGTTCGATTGAAATTATTATAAAATAAAATTGAAAATTAAAGTTAAAATTTGTTCCTTTTTTTAACTTAATTTAAAAGTAAGTTATTATTTTTTTATTAATTTTAATTTGGATTTAATGTAGAATTCATTATTGTTTTTAATAGTTTTAGGTAAGAAGGAGGGGCCAAGGACGAGAGCCCGCAAAACTGCTCCCTCCATAGAAGAAAGAAGAAAGACAAAATCAGCCTCAATTACCAAATAATATCTTCGTTAAAACTAACAAAAATATCACGACTTAACCTAACCAATCGTCAAGGGCGTACAGTTGACCTAACCGGGCATTCAATTTATTATTATATTTGGTACTGTAAAGCAAAAAACAAGAGAATACACGGGGGCCCTGATCTTCAGGTGATCCCAATTTTTTATAGGAATTTTGAAAAGTTTGTGTAATATGCAAGATGCATGTATGTGTAGTGAGGAAGACAGGAAGAAGTGTGTGTGTGTGTGTGTGTGTGTTGGACTGCTCACAGGGTAGATAAGACACGCCAAACGTCCCCCCCTGGTAGATTAGTGTCCACAATCTCATCATCATTTCGCTTCATATTTTTTTTTTTTACATTTTATTATGAAATCTTTGTATCTTTTAAATCAGTGGTTGCCAACCTTATTAAGTTCATGTCCTACCATGATTTTCGAAGTACCACAGTCGAAAAGGTTGCGAGTTATTTATTTACAAATAATATCACTTTTTAAATACATTACCTAATATTAATGTACGAGAGGGTCGGTACGAAAGTAATAGCTCTTATTTCATTTCTCACTAAATGTAATTGCAAAATTACAATGAAAATTACAAGGAATATACATACATACATACATACATACACACACACATACGTAGCAAATATAAAGTAAATACTGTATTGTAAATAATATATATATATATGTATATAGTAAATATAAACTGAAAAATAAGAGGCATTACTTTCGTACCGACCCTCGTAATTATCAAGAAGCAAACTGTATACAACAGTATTAAAATCCTTTTGGTACCACCTAAAAGAGTTCCACGTACCACCGGTGGTGCGCGCACCACAACTCGGAAATCACCATTCTAAACTATTTAGTATTTTTACGTTTATTAGACATTCTATCTATTACTCAATCCTGTGTATTCATTTCCTATGGAGTTCTATGCGTTACTTTTTAATTAATTTGAGAGCCCAGTAAAGCCAAAAGCTTAGGGGCCGAATTGTACTAAAAAATAAATATAAATACATTTACGTTTCAGGTTTAATTTATTTGGGTATTTGGGTATTTAGTATATGAAGTTTTTTTTTCTATATTAAAATCCATATTATGATATTATAATAATAGTACCGATTCTGAAACAACGCCAGGGTCGGGGGTTCGAGTTCCACTAGGTTCTAGTTTCCCTAATTTTTTTTTTTCTACTTTCCATCCGTGCTAGGTCATAACACCGCTAGGTCAACACCATGGTCAAGAGACTTTTATCTTTTATCGTGTTTACAAACTGATAATTAATACAATCAAAACTGAAAACTGATGCTCAAAGGCAACTTACAAAAAATAACTCTCGCTGACAATTGACTCTATTGTCAGCGCTGTTACAGCAACAGCAGCTGTTTTCCCCTTTACTATAATTTACAGTTTTATGAAACCAATTTCTGTTATTCAGTTATTTATTGAATAATTTATAATAAAATTTATTAATTCTTTGCTTTTAGTGTTGCATTTTAGAGAGAGAAAAATCTGGTTATTAAATGTTCACGAACGAGGATTTACTCTGTGCACTAAAAGAAAATCCCTAATCCATTTATATATATATATTAATATATATATATATATATATATTATATATATATATATATGCACTAAAATCACAAAATAACACGTGACCTTATTAATAAGCAAACAACCACAAGGAAAAGGAAACATAAAGTCCGAGCGCTTTCGTGATATATTCACATTATCAAGGAGGAACAGAAAATATTTTCTGTTCCTCCTTGATAATGTGAATATATCACGAAAGCGCTCGGACTTTATGTTTCCTTTTCCTTGTGGTTGTTTGCTTTTATATATAATATATATATATATATATGCAGGAAGGAAGGGCCAAGGGCAAATGCCTCAAAAGTGCCCCTCTCCCATAGAAGAAGAAGAGACCAACATAAAGGTCCAGGGTTTTCGAGATGCGTAGACCCTCCGCGTTTGAAAGATGGGAGGTCATAGACAGGAGGAAAGATGGACTGAGGAAGATTGTTCCATAGTTCAACAGTTGAGTAGATGAAAGATTGAAAATACCGATTAACCCTCGCGTTAGAGAGTTGGACAGAAAAGGAATGAGAAAGTGTAGAACGTCTGGTGCTGCGTGCCCTTCTTAAAGGAGGAGACACGTAGTTAGAGAGTTCAGAAGAGCAATGTCCGTTATAATAGCGATAGTAAAGAGACAGTGTGGCAACAATGCGGCGAAGAGAGAAAGATTGAAGACAGTCAGTAAGAGGCGGGGAATTGATGAGATGAAAAGCCTTTGATTCCACCTGGTCAAGTGGATTGAGCCACCACACACATGAGAAGCATACTCCATACAGGGGCGAACAAGACCCCCGTACAGAGACAACAACTGAGAAAGGGTGAAGAACCCGCGGAGGCGGTACAGCACAGCTAACCTCTTAGAAGCTGTTTTTGAAAGAGAGTACATATATGTGATCTTTGCAGGAAAGATCACGAGAAAAGGAAACACCAAGAATGTTAAGAGAAGAGTAAGGATTGAGTTGTGTGTTGTTGAAGGTAAGAGAATACTCGTGTGGAAGATTGTGACGAGTAGACAGATGGAAGAACTGAGTTTTTGAGGCATTGAAAGCCACGAGGTTTTCTCTGCCCCAATCAGAGATAGCAGAAAGATCAGAGGTCAGGTGTTCCATAGCCGTCGTACGCGAATCACGGAGTGACTGCTGTGAGGGACTCTTTGGGAAATGGGTGGAAAAGTGAAGGGTGGAATCATGGGCAAAGGAGTGAATAGGACAGGAAGTGCGAATTAAAAGATCAGTAATAAATATAAAGAAAAGAGTGGGTGACAAGACAGAACCCTATATATTGTCCCCTGAGAAACCTATGTTTTCCAGCATGAGAAAGAAAAAGCTTTAGTATTTGTGTGCAACACACACACACACACACACACACACACAGATATATATATATATATATATATATATACAGTATATATCTTATTTCAGACATGATTACGAACAAAAGGTAAACGAAACACAAAGGTTTTTATATTGGTTTAATATATAACTTACATTACAGAATTTGAGTCAAAGTACAAATAATTTATCAGTTTACAAGGACAGCCCGGTATTCAATATTCAGCGTCACCTGAGTAGTGGTGAGCGCAAACTAGGGGACGCGAACAGTTATTAGTGTCGTTGCGATTAAATTTATAATAGGTTACATACTGAAACATATACAGCGCCCTGCCAGATTAAAATGAATACCCTCAAAGAAGCAACGGAATGGGCGTGTAATAATGTCTTCCAGGTGAAGTTCCCATTCTGAAACATAGATATGAGGTTCTTATCTAAGATAGATATGTAATTTTGTAAATTAAGACATCCTCTACGAACGCAGGGTCGGGTTTTTCACAGTGCCAAATGCTTGTTCATACCGTAACAGGCTAACAGCACAACCACCGAATGTCACATGGGCACAAAACGCTATAAAAAGTAGGGGCCACATTTGAATATAAAAATTAATGGATTTTTAGTACATGTATTTAAAATATCGTAACAAAAATAATATTATAATAACAAGCTGTGCCTTCGGCACCCTACACTTCGGGTAGGGCTTGTGTGCTTTACACAGGCCGCCTTCGGCGTCTCCCATGTACATCTGATACGGTTTAAAATTGAATGGATATAATAAAATGTGGTAAAAATTGAACATATCGTTTATTTTGTTAAAACCTCCGTCTTAAGGGGACAACTTAGTTCTGTTTTGGCTTTCTTGCTGGGTCGATTCTCTTCACTATCGTCGACTCCAAAAAAGATCTTGTAGAAACTCTTGAGGCTGCCAATATCCTTTTTTATTTCCTCCAACTCTTTGTTGGTTTCCTATTTTCATCCAGCTTTTCATCGACCCCACACACCAAATCATCCAATTCTCCAATGCATCTTGGTGTATTTTCCATATTCGGATCAAATTGAGCCATGATCTTTCTGTACTATCAAACTCTTCGGAGGTGTATCGCAGTTCAGATTCTGGATCGTACTCCTCGAAATTATTGGACATAGTGATGACACCTTGCTTAGAAAGTAATTTAGTTTCCTCTTCAACAGATAATGCTTCCTCAAAGACTTCACTGTAGACCACGTTTCTCAATTGGTTATTCTTCTTTTCCTTTTCAGTTTCCGGTCATAACCCTGTTGCGTAACCCAATTCCACAGATGTCTATAATATTGAGTTTTATCTTTGGAAAAGTTCATGGGAACTAAATAGTGTGACACACATACTATCACTGATATCGTTTTCACCTGAAATGTATCCTTTTCTAGCCGACCATGTGCAACTTTATTTTTTTTTATTTTTTTTTATTTTTTAGTTTTCATGTATTTTTGTTATTGGTTGTAGATGATAATAATAATATAATAATAATAATAATATAATAATAATATTATAAATGTATTATAATTCCTCTTATTACTTTGGAATAGCGTTAGCCTAATAAGAGTTCTTAATAGTTGCCAAATAGTGGGAGGAGGGGTACATGTACCCTCCTGTCCCATAGTGATTTGTGCCCATGAAATGTCACATTCAGTTGCACCAATATGAGCTTGAGCATACCTTGAATTTACCTTGAAGCGCTTCTGCCTCAAGGGTGCGCTGCTCCCACGAAATCCGCTCAGCGCCTCCTGAGGCGAGGCCACGACGTAGTCGCCACCCTTCTTTTCTCTCGCTCTTGCCATACGATTTGG
The DNA here is from genome assembly GCA_023014485.1 of Bathynomus jamesi. NCBI lineage: Eukaryota > Metazoa > Arthropoda > Malacostraca > Isopoda > Cirolanidae > Bathynomus > Bathynomus jamesi. The sequence goes on from JAJOZX010001693.1 coordinate 280,108, forward strand.
TCCACTATTGAATTTGTGAGGCTGGTCTTACAGAGGAATACCCTGGCACTGTGGGTTGATCGGGTATGTTGGCTAAAAACATGTCCAAATGTTTTTTAAAAGTATCGCAGGTTCTCCATATCCCGAGCCGTCCTCCTCTAGCAAAACTGCTCGAATGTTGATTCACTTGAGAAAAAATACCAAAATTGATCAGACTCGTCGTTCATCTGCATGGACTACTCATATCGTTTCTTTTTATTAGGCTCAGAAAGCGTTCTGCATAGACTGTCCTACATAGAACTGGGTACGGAGGACGTATAGGTAGATGGAATCCATTATCTAATAAGAAGAAACGATATGAGTGGTCCATGCGGATGAGGAACAAGTCTGATCAGTTTTGGCACTTTGGCACAGATGAAAATGAATTAGGCAACTAATAACATCACCTTCGATCTTTTCTTTGCTGGAGCCAGGTAATTTCGCATACTGTAAGACACCATAATTGTTTATGATGGTTTTGCACGTTTTCTTTCTTCAACGCCGTGAAAGAAAACTGAAGGCTTTTCGCTGGAAGACTTTTTTGTTTCACATAGCGAACTTTAATATATAATATCATGGGCAGAAATATTTTACTACATCAATCGGACAACCAATCAATAAGTCAATTAATCACTCAATCAATTAAACAGTAATTATGTGTTTTAAGTAACTCAGTCATTTTACACACCAAAATACATTTTTCTAGTAGTATTTGATGTGATTTGTTCAAATATGACCTCCATTTCCGTCGGAAATGAGATCCAACAAAGTTATAGTCCAACATTTTCAAGGGAACTGGAAGTCAAAATCTAAGCAAAACACATCAAATATTACTAGGAAAATGTATTTTGGTATTAATTAACCTAACCTAACCCTGGCTAACCTAGCCTAACCCTGGCTAACTAGCCTAACCCTGGCTAACCTAGCCTAGAGTATTACCTTATTATGGATTAGGTGGTGGATACAGACGAGAAATAGCGACGAGAAAATGGTGCAAAACTGTTCCGTGGTCTGGATGGGAAGCACTCGTTTCCGCACAATTCGCACTTACGGGTCGATGGTAAAATATTGTGTTTTGTAAATATTTCTATTGCTCGGGAGTCATTAGAATGCACTTCGTATATTAAATCCTCAAAATAATATTCGCACCGTTCACATGTCATCGCCACAAACATCTATCAAAAACTAACAGAAGTAGACTAGCAACACTTAAAAGGCCTAAGAACTTAAAAAATCTAGCTCATATATCATGTTCTCATGACGTCACCAATCAAAATATTGGAAGGGCGGGAAAAAAAAATGCAAAAATGTCATAATATTCAAATGTACATAATTTGTTAAGTACGCATCTGCGAGCATAGTGACTTATATGAAAATGATGAGAAAATTATGCTTTAATATTTTATAATTATATTTGCTTTTGATATTCTGAGTGCGATAAAACTCATATTAACCAATTAAACAACCAATATATATATATATATATATATATATATATATATATATATGATGAATAAAACCACGAAGGGAAAAGAAACAAAGTGGTGCTCAAGCGCTTTCGTCTAATGACATCCTCAGGAACACTGTGTTCCTGAGGATGTCATTAGACGAAAGCGCTTGAGCACCACTTTGTGTTTCTTTTCCCTTCGTGGTTTTATTCATCATAAATATTTTTCACGTGTCACTTTCGAGAAAAAATATTTCATATATATATATATACACACAACCAATTGATTGTAAACAATGTGATTCTTTTTACATAGGTCAGACGGGAAAGGATTTGCACACACATAAAACAGCATCAATATTCCGTTAGAACAGGACAGTCGTCCAGTGCCCTTTTTGTCCATTTGTCAGAGTTATCCCACTGTATTGATTGGAATAATGCTTCAGTTTTATTTCACTCTAGCAACATTGTTAATAGAAATATTCTTGAGTCTGCCATTATCCAACTTACAAATAACTTCAACATAAGCAAAGGTCTTTTTCAACTCGATCCTGTTGTTTTGAATTCCTTCAGAACAGATTTAGATAAGAAGGGTAGAACGCTAAATCTTTGGTAAACTTGTATGCGGGCAGAGTGCTAAAACCGGGCAGATTTCCAGTATCCTCTAATTTTTATTTTTATTTTAATTTCTCCGTTTATTGTATATATATATTTTTTTTTCTGTAACCTATATATAGGCTGTAACTCTTTATGTACTTCAGTGTTCCTGAGGATGTCATTAGACGAAAGCGCTTGAGCACCATTCTGTGTTTCCTTTCCTTCGTGGTTTTATTCATCATAAATATTTTTCACGTGTTACTTTCGTGAAATAATTTTCATATATATATATATATATATATGCAAATAGGCAAACTTGAGCTCCAAGGAACAATTGGAGGAAAACTGTCTTTGAAATAGGTGAAGAAATGTGTGTAGGTTTATAACTGAGAGACGGTTTCGGTGCCGCGTTTGCGGGAAGATTGAGTTCCAAATTAATCTCGAGGATCGGGAGTTCGTTACAATCTTCTGGTGGTTCTCACAGTATCGGTGGGACGCCCTCAAAAGGTGAACAAAAGGTCAACTTTCGTGTCAAGCATTGGCGCAGGTGCTTAGAAACCTTCGTCAGAACAACTTTCTACTGGTGGTGAGAATTTCTGAAGCCTATAGAAGTGCCCTGTGATAAACTTCAAACCTTCTGAGGTTCTTGAGAATCTTGTACCGGCAAGCAAAAACTTCGTAAGGGTGACCTCTTCTCATGACCTTCGATGCGAACTTGAGAAACAGTATTAAAACTGTAGTAGGCCTACGATCAAATGTGTATGAACGTCACTCTATATAATATATATATTTCTTCTTCTTCCGCAGCTTATTATCCCATCTTTACATGGGGTCGCTGTTTTTGGTTCGTCTTCTCCACTCTCCTCTGTCGTATACCACGTCCTCCTCCAAGTCCTTCTCCCTGATGTCCGCCACCACACAGTCCCTCCATCTCGTCTTCGGTCTTCCTCTTCTTCTCCGTCCCGGCAACTCCATCTCCAGCACTCTGCGCCCCACATACTCCTCCTCTCTTCTCCTGACGTGTCCATACCACCTCAGCCTGGCCTTCTGCACCTTCTTAGATGCTTCCGCCACCTTCACTGTTCCTCTTATATGCTCATTTCTGACCCTATCCTCCTCGTCACTCCACACATCCATCTCAACATCTTCATTTCAGCCACATCGATTTTTCTTTCATTGCTCTTCTTCACTGGCACAGTCTCCATTCCATACAACATTGCCGGCCTCACCACTGTTTTGAATACATTTCCCTTCAGTTTCACTGAGACCCTCTTATCACAGAGCACCCTGATACGCTCTCCAGTTCTTCCACCCCGACTGTATTCTACAGTTTATCTCTCTCTCTGCTCCCCTCTGCATCCACTGTTGACCCCAAGTATTTAAAATACTCCACCGTCTTAACACGCTCTCCACTCAATGTCACTTCCCCTCTCGGTCCTGCTGCACATCACATCTCATATATTCGGTCTTCTTTCGGCTAATTCTCACCCCTACTTTCCAACGCCTCTCTCCAATTTTCCAACTGCTGCTCCACCTCCTCTTTCGTCTCCCCACTCAACACAACATCGTCTGCATACATCATGCACCACGGCGCCTCCCCTCTAATCCTGTCCGTCAACACATCGAAATACCACATTGAAAAGGAAGGGGCTCAAAGCTGATCCTTGGTGTAGACCAACTTCCACTTCCTCTCTCTCTCTCTCTCTCTCTCTCTCTATATATATATATATATATATATAATATATACACACACACACACCTTTCAACCTTTCAGATGTTCCTTGCGATGATTCCTCATTTCGCGAAGACCAGCTTGTTGCCCTTCCTCTTATATATATATATATATATATATATATATATATATATATATATATATATATGGGGGGGGGATGATTAAAATTAAAAAACAAGGACTTTTCTCATTTCTTTGAATCGGTATAAATGTTGATAGACAAGACTCGATTATTTGAAATACTTATTAGCTTCAGCTTCAGAAACATGCTAAGGTGAGTAAATAGTCGTAAAATCTAGTTTTGAGGAATCTGTGTTTAATAGAAGATGAGATACACGAGTTTCAAAACGACAATATCTCTACTGCCATGCTGTGAATGACCATAAAAGTTGATGAATTATTGTTACAGTAATTACCATACTGTCAAATGTACAATTGTACATCAGTGAAAACCACAATTCACCTCAGTTAGTATCACTAATTCACTATCAATGTGACCTTCAATTTTTAAGTCTCTTGATTAGCAAATACCATAGATAGGTGTCGCTGAATGTTGCTGAAAGCACTAAATTCACTGTTTCTCGCACTTTGGGCAAAATTCGTACTTCAGTAATAAACATACTGCAGGGTACTGGGCGGGAAACAGTTCACATAAATGAGGTCATTAGCTATGCGAGGCAGTTGATAAAAAGTAGTACCCCGGTGAGTGGAATGAAACAGCTTTTCCAGACACATTTTCTCGTTCGAGTGGTGGCCTATAACCAACCACAAAAGCAAGATGGAATAAAAATAAAATTTATTTGTGATAAATATTTTATTGAAACTGTTTATTACGTGTTTTATCTCTTATTTTGTCCTGTTTTACCTGAATAAAAACTTAGCTACGTAACAATTAATTTTATCTTATTTTATTAAGCTAATCAAAGTCTAAATTCTTGTAAGGTAATTAGTATTCAATGTTAATTTAAAAGAAATTATGACGAACTTTGGTTAATATTAAGTTTCGGGGACACCAAATTTCGGTGGTCCGCCCATTTCATACTTCTGGTGAATCATGGTGATCTTACATCCAAGTTAGGTTACGCTAGTTAGGTTATCATTCTGGTTCGTTAGTTATTTCCTACATCACCAACTTTCGGCCAGTCAGGGGGTTCAAAGCACTTCCCGAAGCTTCATATTTACCAAAACGCATTGGCGTAGCAATAGGGTAACGTCGGTGGTAAAATGACACGGCTCAGGGGCCCGAAGGGCCTAGTTTATATTCTTCAAAATTTAGTAAAAATAAAATTATAGAAATCCTTCTTTTATATTGTTTGTTTTTTCTATTTCCAGCAACTCCACGAAAGAAACTAGATCATTTTGCGGAAGTGAAAGAAAAAAGAAAGATATTTAAAGATATTTTTTGTATATTATATTCATAAATTTCCTGTAAACTTGTCTAAAACTCTTTTATGTTTATTTTGGCTAATACTGATTTCGTATTTTTCGAAATATACAACTTACAAGTATACTCCATCTGGCGGAATTTTTCTTTTCGCATTATAAAATCTAACCCTTCTTCCTCATTCATTATATTTGATTAATTAGACAGAGAAACTTAATAGGCTTTACATATTTTGGTTCCAAATTAACCAACAACGTAAAGTTTCAAATTTCACTGATGAACCCCCGTCTAAGGGGGGGGGCCAAGCAGTGAAATTTTGCCACGGGAACCCGGTTTTTAACCGGTGATGAAAATTTTTAATCATCACCGAAACCGACGATAAGAACCGGTTTTCACATTTTTGTGCAAGTCTCCGATCACTTTGGTCCATTTCCTATGAAACAAACGTTTCCAAACGTTTAAAAACATAGTAATTACGTTTTGCATCTTTTCGTATCGTTTTTTGTTTGTTTATAAGTGTAAATAATTGATGCTTCAGTCTTGAATGTTATGTGGATGATTGCACATTGATCAGTTAAGATTCTAAGATTTAATGCTCCATTATGTCAAAGAAATCAAATGCTTGGTATCATTTCACTCGTAAGAATAAAGAAGAAGCAGAGTGTATGACATGTCACAAAGTTTTAAAGTGTTGTGGAGGTTCTATTTCAAGTTTATCATCCCACATGAAAAATATTCATGGCATAAACATCGACCAGATTAATCAGCCATTGAAGAAACAAAGAACAGTGGAAGAGTTTGTGCAAAAAAAGTCCATAGAAGAGGAAATTTCGAAACTTGCGTGTGTAGATGGACTGAGTTTCCAATCAATTGCTAAAAGTGAATTCATTCAAGAAAGCCTAAGAAAGATAAAATACGACAAGCCTCATCCAACTTCCCATAATGGTGTCAGAAAAATGGTGCTTAGTTTTTATGAGAAAAAGAAAATGAATTGGTCAACTACTTCTAGAATCAGGTGAGACAAGGAATCCGCTATTCATTAACTATGGATGAGTATACATCTTTGCAAAACCAAAGAGATATATTAATATTAATGTTCATGATGAAAATCAACATTGGTCTCTTGGTCTCATGAAAATAAGTGGTTCTCTCGATAGCACCAAAACTATTGCAATCGTTAGGAAAAGATTGGAAGACTTTGGCTTGGACTTAGATAAGCATATCGTGGGTTGCACCACCGACGGTGCCTCAGTAATGGTCAAATTTGGAAGAGAAATAGTACCTGATCACCAGCAATGCATTGCACATGCTATACATCTCGCGGTTTCGGATATCTTGTATTAAAAAACTGCTGAAAATTCAGTTGAAGGGGAAAGTGACCCTACCCTTGAAGATGAAGCCATCGAAGATGAACACTCTGCACATGAGTTAAGCGAAGATGAGTGTGAAATTTTATGCACTGATACAATTTTTGAGTCCGACATAGATGACGTAATTGTTCTTCCAAAACTTCGAGAAGATTACTTAAAAGTAATAAATAAGGTGAGAAAAATCTGCCGCATATTTCGAAAGTCTCCTTTGAAAAATGAGAGCTTGCAGAATTTTGTCAAAGATGAATTTAATGGAAAGGAAATGAAGCTTATCCTTGACTGTAGAACGAGGTGGAACAGTCTTTTGGCCATGATAGAAAGATTTTTGAAACTCAAAAATTGCATTCCAAAGGCCCTCAGAGTGATACGCTCAACAGAGACGATTTCAGATGAAGAATGGAATGCTCTAAAGAGCCTCTTTGACACGCTTCGTTCACTGGAAATTGTTTTGAAGGGACTCTGTTCCGAACAGAGGTGGGGAGTCGGCCAAAAACAACCGACTCTTTACTCCCGACTCCTGAGTCGGTATTTTTAAAAACCGACTCCCGACTCCGACTCCCGACTCTTTCCTTATCATGCTGATCTACAACCTTATAAATATTGGGATGTTTGTTTCGTAGATGGCGTTTCAAGTTTGAGGCTCTAGTTGGAGCATTAGCATGTTTCCCAGTGTAAGCACTAATTTTTGCATTACACTCTTTACCATCCTTTTCTACTTGACAAATAAAAATACTTTCATCCTCATTTAGCTTAAAATATTGAAAGTGCTGATTTTCTACTAGGCCCACGACTCATTACTAATAGGGGCTAATTAAATTAATAATTAATATATTGCTAATTTTTATATGGTACCTAGTATCCTAAAATAGAAATATGAAATTCATTTGCTAAGATTTACCAGAACAATAAATCAAATGTGGAAATGTGAATCTAGAATTAGTTCAGGAAGATATTTATTTAGGGCAGAGTAGTATTCTGGTAAATTGTTGGCATGTAGAAATTGAATCAAAGAGTCGGGAGTCGGTCGTTTTTACCGACTCCCGACTCCGACTCCCGACTCTTCAAAAAAGCCCCGACTCCCGACTCCTGACTCCCGACTCCGACTCCCCACCTCTGGTTCCGAAGATGCAAATTTGCTCAAAGCTGAATCTTCCATGAAGATAAATTTGAAAGCAAAAACAATCCTTCAGCTTTTGGGCTACGTCAGTGTCTCATTGATCGCTACTCATCGAGAAGACAAAAAGAAGCTGTCGCCTTGCTGAGTTTTCTCCACAATCCCGAGGTCTTGAAAAATGAATCATCAGCACCGTTCCTCTTTCCTTCAAGACAAGCACTTAAGAAGTATGCGTATGCGGATCATACATTTAAGAGGCTTTTTCCAGAAGCTTGCCAGATTTCAGAAACAGACGACAAAGTCCAATCAATTGATTCGAAACTCGAAGATTCACAATGCAGCTCAGGTCGTGAAGTAAATGATGACGATCAACTTATGAACGAGTACATGTGTGAGATGAACAAACTGAAAATGAAACCCAAGAAAGATTCTTCTGAGACTTTTGACATAAACAATGAATTAAAATATTTTGAAGCTACTGTACTTCAGATAGAAGCGAAAATTTGGATCGAATGTACGAGGCGTTGCTTACAATAAAAGCCACCAGCGTAGAGTCTGAGAGAGTGTTTTCAGCTGCTGGTTTATTCGTCACAAAGATTCGATCAAGAATGTCAGATCAGACACTTAATGCTCTCTGTTTTCTCAAGTGTTATTTCAAAAATCAATTTCGATAATAAACCTTTTAATTCAAATGTTACACATACTTGATTGAATCATTTAAAACCTTATATCTGTTTAATATTTTGATCATTTACCTCCCTAAAAAGCATACAGAATCCCATCGATGAAAACCGATAAAAACCGGCTTTAAGAATATAGCGACGGTGACCCCCCAGTTTTACACTTTTCGGTTATTTTCCATCCCTAATATATATAATATAATAATATAATATATATATATATATATATATTATATATATATATATGTGTTAACCCCTCCGTCTATGGCCCTGGGTGGTTCGAATTGACGGGGGTTCTAGTTAGGAGGCAGCAACGGATATTTCTTCTATAACATTCTAATTCTTTTCTCTCGCTTTATGGGGTCGACAGTTATTAATTCTTCTCTTGCTATAATACTCTGATACTTTCTCTGAGACTAAAATTATCGACTTTTCTTTTATAACTTATCGACTTTACTGACTAAGTTCCTCTGAAGATAGCCCAACTCGAGGGGGAAAATAAAAAGTTTCTCTTACTGTAATTTTCTTCTTAAAAATTTACAGGTAGTGCTCTGAATTTACATGGGTAGAGGTTCGACCTCTTTCGACCATGGCTCAGGCCGGAATCTAAAAAATTAAGGAGGCAAGGGGCCTCTGCCCCCTCCCCGCAGCGAGGCTGCTAACAAAGGAGTCTCGTAGCAGTGACCAAAGCAGAGAGCCGTAATGAAGTGTAGTTCATTTTACAAATACATGTATAATATAAGCCTAAATGTTGGGGGACGGCAGTTGGAGGTTAAGTTTCCCCCCTTTTAAACACGATCAGATGTTTGAAAGAGTCCAAATAAAAATTTTAAAAAATAAAAATAAAACTAATCGTATTTTTTTTTTGCCGCTTCTTCATTTCTGAAGGCGATATCATTTCATAGTAGTACAATAAGTACAATTTAAGTACACGACTGAGTACATTTTCGTTTGGGTTTATTACAATTATGATTGCGATTATGGATTACTTCCCATTCGCTTATGATTGTCCCTTACAGTTCTATTAAAGTACATTCTTACATTATATATAAAGTCATACATTAAATTACAGTTTCATTGAAGTACATTACGTCGTTTACCATTCTTAGTGTTTTTATATATTTATATATGGTATAATATATGGGTTATAATATATGGTTATAATATATGGTTATATTATATGATTATATATGGTTATATTATATGGTTATTATATATGGTTATTAGCATAACACAAGTACATGAGCACATACAAGATAATTTATATAAAACATAACATGTTACATTATATTATAATATGTTATAAATTTGGATCAGAGCGTTCGATTTGCTGTGATTCGCGCATTCGACCACTTACTACCCAAGCATTTATGAATATCTTGTGAGGGGTGAACGCACTTAAAAGAAAAAAAATACATGTGGACGTATTTTACATGTAAGTAACAGAATAGATTGTGTGCGTAATATAGGCACGCGTAAAATATGGACTGATAGGTTGATAGGTATCAAGAGACAATAGGTAGGAAACAACATAAATAATGATGTATAGAGAATGAAGTTTTTCTTTTTATTATTATTATTATTAAAGAATTTACCATACATTCAATACGGAAGATGTCCAAATACTAAACACGTGATTCAGTGTTCAAGGTATGGAAAACGTGAAGAGAATTAAGTTACTTTATGACGTCATAGTTATTCACATTGTCATACGTACAGTATAACTGTAAGTCATTATTTGGGAGGACATAAAGAAACGAATTAAAGACAGAATGGGTATCAAGGACTAAGAGCACAACTACGGGTTCCAATCCTCTTATATGCAATGTGTATGTATAATCTAGGGTCGAGGGTGAGATGCAAGACAATCATAATTAATTATAATAACTTCTATAACAAATGGAAAAATGGATACGACTAAACCATAGATATGGTAGATCGTAGGGTTGTGACACGAACAAAATAGGAAGCTACAAGTAAAATTATTATCCAAACTCGCGTTAAGCGATTTTGGTTCTTATGTAAAAATGAATATTGATTATTCATTTCATTTTTACATTGCTCTCCCCTTTAAAAAATGATATTTATACAATAATCTAATAGAGTATCATTAATACAATACAAATGAGAAAATAACATCCTAACTACTTCAAGTTAGACGACGAATTTTTCTTTACATTACAAATTTTTATACAGAACAAGTGAGTTATTATATAATATAAAAAATTCAAAGATTAATACTTTAATTTAGACAAACATTTAAGTTAGACAAACAATGATATGGTTAAAATTTTTTTCAAAAATTTATTTTTCTGTGGGATAAATTATGTACATAATGAATAGAGTAGATAAAAGGGAAAAACGTACATCGTACAATCTATAAGCCAATTTTTATTGACTATTGTAGGTAAAAAAATCGAATTACGTAATGGATGATGTATAGACCTGTGGTCTAGTGTGTATGTGTGTGTATTAGATACAAAGTGTGTATCTTATAATTTTTGAGGGACAGATTAGCTGAGAGGATTGTTAAATTAACTGAATAAATGCCTGAGCAAAAATTTATATATAGTAAGCAAAAATGCTTAAGACTATATAAATAGCAGAGTTTGCACTTACAAGCAATGAAATAGTTTATTGTGACATCCAATGATTTTAGCATAAGGTTTGTATATATATATATATAGTGTGTGTGTGTGTGCATACATGCGTGTGTATGTGTAGGGATTTGGGAGGTTTTTGAATTAACAAAGTTTAAAAATAATGTACAGTATAATAATTTAAGATGGGTTTAGGGTCATAAAATCTTTTGAGTCAATTATTGTTGTTATTATTATTATTATCATTATTATTATTATTATTATAAAATCCTTTAAGTTCAAGGTAGTATTTAAGTATTTAATTAAATCAGTTACGCGTATTAAGGTAATAAAAAAACGTACTTAGAGGACCTTACAAGTAATGAAAGTAAATCTAGTGGTATTAAAAATTAAATTTTGAAGCTGGAATTAAATTCGACTAGTAACATTCCTAGCTATATATGAACTATATAACCATTAACATTAATCAGAAGTATCGGTACGATAATTGAATTAAGAAAATTAAGAATACAAATTAAAAAATAGAAATCACTTATGCATTTTAATGAACTAAACAATTTTATAATATTCTTAAAAATAAAAGTAAATCGAACCCTAGATGAGTTTCGGCCAAGAATAAAAAAAGTTATTGAAATGGAAGGAAAGCATTTCGAACAATCTTTCTTTTAATAATTTCAGGTAATTTTACATTAAAATTATTTTTATATAATAAAAAAAAATATTAAAAAGGTTTAATAATTTTTGCATGTTAAGTAGAAAAATCATACTCTTTCGTTAAATGTTGATAGAATTTGAATTATTTGATATTTTGGTCTGAAAACTTGTTTGCATATGATAAATACATATGTTTTATTGTGTAGAAGTTTTATTAACATTAAATGACAAAAAAGAATAAACACAACTGAAAGTTAGAGTATGTGCGGTCCTACGGGTAAATTTCCCGACCGTACAGAGCAAGATAAATTAGGTACATGATCGATTAATTATTACACTATTTCTGTCAGCATATAATCACAATAATTATAAAACTCGTTAAAAACATTTGTAAAAACGGTTTTGGTTGCAAACAATAAAATATGTCATTTTACTTATATATTTATATACGCAATAATGGCATGAAAAGAAAAGGCAAATCGGTCAATTTCCTTCTTACAAACAAACAAAAAAAAAAACTTAACCTAAAGCCACAAACCGGTCAATTCAGGTTGAATTTAATTCTCTTTTACAACAAAAAAAAAAAGTTGAATTAAATTCTTAGATTACATTTTCTTAAATTAAATTCTCTTAAATTACAAAGAAAAAGTTGAATTCAATTGACTGCGTTGAAATGACTTGGGACTTCAAAACTAACTTCTTCAAAACTGGCTTCTTCAAAACTGGCTTCTTCAAAACTGGCTTCTTCAAAACTGGCTTCTTCAAAACTGGCTTCTTCAAAACTGGCTTCTTCAAAACTGGCTTCTTCAAAACTGGCTTCTTCAAAACTGGCTTCTTCAAAACTGACTTCTTCAAAACTGACTTCTTCAAAACTGACTTCTTCAAAACTGACTTCTTCAAAACTGACTTCTTCAAAACTGACTTCTTCAAAACTGACTTCTTCAAAACTGACTTCTTCAAAACTGACTTCTTCAAAACTGACTTCTTCAAAACTGACTTCTTCAAAACTGACTTCTTCAAAACTGACTTCTTCAAAACTGACTTCTTCAAAACTGACTTCTTCAAAACTGACTTCTTCAAAACTGACTTCTTCAAAACTGACTTCTGTAATCTCTGGGGCGGTTGTCCCTCTTGGATGCAACCTATTGACTTGGAACTCTTATCAAGTATCTTGAAACTGTCTAACTTGAACTCTATCAAGTATTTCTATAAATCTCTGGGGCGGTTGTCCCTCTTGGCGCAACCTTCTGACTTGACCTCTTATCAAGTATTTCTATAAATCTCTGGGGCGGTTGTCCCTCTTGGCGCAACCTTCTGACTTGACCTCTTATCAAGTATTTCTATAAATAGTAGGGCAGCTAAACAAGTTGAAGTGGACAATCCGGACAAAAGCACCAAACTTTCCCTACTTGTATATTTTGGACCAACAATTAAAAATATCCCTGGAACCACCTTCAGAGACCATTACTTGGCCGCCATATTGGATTTCAAGATGGCCGCCATAGACAAAATGGAATTTCTGATATAAGTTTCAATAGAGAATTCCCTTGGCATGTTTGGCATCAAACTATATGTTTTTTGGCATGATCAGATCAATAAAACAACTTTTAAGCTGATCAGAAGTATGTTTACTGCAGAAATCACACTTCGTACAACATATACAGTGAAAATCGTGAATATTTTAACACAAAAACCATGTTCAAGAAAACCATGTTTAAGAAAAATCAACGAAACTATAACAATTGAAGATTTCACCCACCAAAAAGTAGACCTTTAGCTCTATAACTGAATGTGGGAGAGGAAAATTGGCAAAATATGTGCATTTTAAAAAATGAAATTCTACAAAGGTCAAAATGCTACCCTTTCATATTTGCACAATTTTCATGCATTATTCGTGGTTCTATAGAAAACTTGTATTAACAACATTTGTAGAGTAAGGGCAGGGCTATTAAATGGGCACCATAAAATGGAAATATCTTGGCATTTAGCATTGCAATGCCTACTGTCCCAACTCACCCCCTGTCCCGAACTGTCCCAACTCACCCCGCTCGACGCTATATGTTAAACTGCACAGTTGCAGCTACACAGTTCTGTACACTTCCACCTGGCCTTCTTGCAAGCACACCTGGTGCCACATCCACTCTTGCTCTTGCAGCCGCATTTGACCAATTCGCTGCAAGCTTTAGATGCTACTGGTCTTGTGGTCCAAACTGGTGTCCATGACTGGGACTCTTCGCTAAAGGTCCATCCCCATCCTTCAGGAGTTGGAAGATTCTGTTCACTTCTCTCACAGGTCGACCATATTCCTCCCTGGTATGTGACCCTCCTGGTGTGTTGGAGAAGAGCATCCTGAGTTGGTGGGATAGTCTCCATAGCTTTTCCCTTCTGACAGAACATGACCTTTCTTGCCTCATCTACACGTTCAATGTCACTGGTGTTGTCATAGAGGACAACTGTGTACCGTTCAAGAAGCTTGAAGTGGGGAGTTTCGGCGTCAACATCTGCAAATGGATTTCGTGCCATGAATGTGAATGCTTGTGTTACCTCAGGGTAATGGTGCCATGCTGCCCATGCCGTATTCTTGCCCCTTCCGTAAAAGGATGATGTTGTATCACATCCCGTGAAGCAGTGAAACAGTGGTAGGGATGTGCATCTCTCTTCACCCAAAGAGGCACAGATTGTGTTAATATGATGGTAAGTGAAGTTTTTCCCAGTGCCAAAACCAACCCAAATATTTACTTCAGATCTTATGGACGTCAAGTGATGGAATTTTCCTATTAGAATGACAATAACATCCGTGTCTACAGTTCTGATCATGCAGTTAATGTGCCCTTCCTTTATTGCATCTTGAAGATGAATGAACAGTCTAGTGTCTGCCTCCTCATGGTCGCATCTTGGCATTGTGCGGTCGGCCCCATTGATGATGACTTCAGGTCCTGATGTAATAACAACTTCTTTGTTGTTAGGAACTTCCATTGCAGCAACCTTGTCTGATAGGAAAGCGAACAGTTCTTGCTTGTTTCTAGAGTCTCGAAGGAAGTCATGCCAATTTAGGGGTAATTTGGTTTTTCCTTCAACCTTTCTTCTGATTCCTTTTCCCCGTTTTTCTCTGGTAGTCTCTTTTAAGGTGCTTGCAGTGTAGGTATCCCAGACGATGTCAATTCGCTGGCAAGTTTCTAACTGTTTGATGAGATAAGGGACGAATACACGATCTGCATACTCTTCAAAGTTGGTAACACCTGCAGTAGACAGCAAATGGACGATGGCAGCTCCATCAAGAAGTTTCACATCAAAAGGATCTGGAGGGTTGTCCTTGTTTTCAAATGTAATGATTTTCAGTAGGTCAGACTTTTTCCCAAACCGCAATTTCCCACCATCAGATAGGGAAGAAGGAAAGGGGTGATTCTCGTGTTGGAAGAATGCATCCATGTCACTATGCCGATGTTGCATAACAATATACAGATGAGAGAATAGAGCAACATCGTTCTTCAGTAGTTGGATTCCCCCAACATTCCGTACCTGAGATTTCGGCCGAGGACATCTGAAGAGGGCAAGCGAGTTCTTCTTGATCGGTGTATGAATTGACCTTGTACAATCTGTGACAACTTCTTTGTAGTATCGGCTATATTGCTCCTTACCCAAATCCTTTATAGTTCTCACTGTATGGACCACAGATTCATCCATGACATTCCTTGTGTCTAAGGCCAGTAACTCATTCCCATTATCACAAAATGGATTTCCCATATCACGGAAGACTTCAACGAGATTAGAAACATGATCCTTGAATCTTCTCTGTGTAGATAGTCCTTCTTCGTGGTGGAAGTTGTTGTCTTCAGTTTCTGGAAGGTTTTCGTCTTCATATTCAGTAATCAATCTGGCTTGTTCTGGCCCTGCTACCATCCACTTCTTGAATGCCACTGGATTCTCAGTCAGACCCACCGCGCCTCCTGAACCTTTGACTTTCTCATTGTTTTGTTCATGCGCTTGGTCTAAAGGCATGGCTGAGAATCTCTTCTTGGTCTTGTGTACTACCCAGTGTCCATTTCGTGAAAACTCATTCATAACTGGCTGAGGGAGATTCTTCATGTCCCGGATGTGGAGTGGAAGCCAACGTGCGTAATTCTGGTGGTCAAGAGCAAAGAACCAGGGAACTACTTTCTTCAAGCTTTCTACATACAATGGAAAGTCTCCTGCACGATGTGATCGTATGAATATGAGGCCGTCTATCTCCATCTGAAGAATTGTCTCCCAGTATTGGAATGTTGGACTGACCTGAACCATCTTCTTCTTCCACTCTTCCTTTGTCTTGTCATCATAGGGACCAACAGTTTCCATAAAGGCTTCATGCTGCAGCTTTGCCAATGTCAAAGCTGTTACCTGGTGAGCATGTCTGGTTCTTGTAAGATGAGAGGCTTTAAGAAATGAGTCAACAGTTCCTGCCGAAGCAATGCCTGCTTGTGTCAAGGCATTTGTCCACCCAGATCCCTCTAGATAATCTCCATACGTTCTCCACATGGCCATCTCTGTATGTAGACCTCCAAACATGACGATGACCTTGTCTTCTCCGTGGGTGTCTGGCCACTTCCACTGAATGAATTTACCAAGGGCATATAGGGGTGCATCGAATGCAACAACTGGTATTTGCCCGGGGTTAAGGAATTCAGTAGCAGACCGAACAACATTCATTCCATGCTTGATCATCGCTGGAGTAGCGGCCTTTTCATGGAATAAGGGAAGGAGGTAGGAAAGGGTTTTCATTTGATCTTCATCTTGTTCTTGCCTTGTAGCGTGGTATGCTGACCATGATATAACATCACCCTTCCCTATCGTGTCTTTCTCCAAGATCCTGAACGCTTCTTTCATCCACTCCTTTTCCTGGAAACATGCTTCATGGTAGTGTCCCTCAATAGGGTCAGACACATTAGACAACTTCAGGACTTCTACCTTGGTTTTGTCCATTGCAACAGCTGGTACAATTGAGTAGGACATGAGTAACTCCAAGTCCTTTGAACCTAGAGAAGGTAGCACAAGATCACCTTGTTTGGTTCCACAGTTTGAGACAGTTGGGAACTGAAACAGACTAATCCCTGTACCATGAAATGATCCAACGGCAGTTGTACTAGATGGGTTGTAATCCAGATTGTCAAGTGCCCCAACAATAAATGGTCCATGACGAAACTGAGCTGGTACAACCACTCCTTTGGTCTTGAAGTTCTGGCACACTGCTGTTGCAAGTTGGCTTTCGACTTGAAGAATTCGGTCATAACTCACACTGAGACCCAATTCATATAGTTGTGTAATTAATGATTTTGACCGAATTTCAGTATGAATTTTCAGACCAAGATACAGAGGCAATGGTGGTTCTCTTTCCAAAGAATGGCGAACCTTAGATGATGATGTATGCTTGTTCCTAAAATTAAAAAGGATAAGTTGCGAGACAGTGAGAGTTGCAGGGGAGTCTTCTGGTGTTTGGTCCTTCACGTCAGCACCATTTGTGATCATAGATATAAGGGTTTTCAAGGTTGTAGGTACCGATTCCTGTTGACAACCAGATGGAAAGGCACCTGCAAACTTGAATCCAGTAAAGTTGACGATTTCCTTGCGTATGATTCTAGCAGCTTTTGCAAGAATCATAGTATCTCCTTCAAAATTCTGTCTATTTGTCTCTCTGAGCATTTCCTGAATTCCCTGCTGAAAAACTAAGATTTTGTTCTTGCCATCACTCACTTCCTGGGCATATGGGAAATACTCCAGAATCTTCTCTCTGAATCGTCCTCTGTTCATTTCCTTATTAATACCTAAGTCCCGAAGTCTTTTTTGATACAGATCAAATAGCACAGAAAACTTCATTTGAAAGATTCCTTCTTCCACGCAATTTTCTACATGATTAACGACCTCAACTATTGCCTTTGCTTTCATCAAGTTTTCTTCATAGCCTTCTTCCTTGCTCTGTTTTTGTCTCAAAAGTGAGCGGTAACGGTTCCGATAAAATGTCAAGCATTGCAGATGATACTTGGCTTCAATGGCCATGAGATCACCACCTCCTATTCTAGACATTAGTTCTGTGTCACTGAGTTCTGTAGCCATCATTCGTAAATTGACGTCAGCGCCAAATGTACTGAATTCGTGAAGATGCCCATGTGTTTGTTGACAAAACACACAAGTTGCTTTGTCCATAGGATGCCGCTGAACCCGCTTCCCCGTAGATGAACTGGTTTCACCTTCATCCGCCCTTTCTCTCTTTTTTGTAGCCCTTTCAAGCTTTTCTTTACTAAATTTAACATGGCATGACTTGTGCCACACAGCTTTATTCTGAACCAGATCTTCAACAGTCACCTCTTCATTGAAAAGAAGAGGAACTGGTAGTCTTCCAAGATTCTTGAATGCGTTGACATTCTCCATAAATGTTGCATATGCTTCAGTTTTTTTACCACTCACAGCATTGAGTGGACATTTAAGAGTCTCACCTTTGCTCTCTTGACAAACCATGCATTTGCTCCAATCCATGTTCACAAATCACCTGCAAAACAGAAAAGCACATATTATATAGTTATATTATTAAATATTTTACATTAAATAAACATTTAAGGGTAATTCTGATTATTTTATAGCAATCCTGGCATCGAAATATGTAGGTTTAGGGACTATTTATTTACAATTACTCCTCACAATAGTTTGTTGATTTCTAGCTGGCAGCCATCTTGGATTTCCAAAATGGCAGCCAAGATAGGGTTGTGCGTCTTGGTTCCGGGGAAAAATTGGTAGCTAAGGTCCTGAACAACATTTGAGCCAAGTTTGGTGCTTTTGTCCAGAATGTCCACTTACTTCAAAAATCATGGTCTAAGCTACTGCACTAAAATCTCTGGGGCGGTTGTCCCTTTTGGCGCAACCTTCTGACTTGACCACTTATCAAGTATTTCTATAAATCTCTGGGGCGGTTGTCCCTCTTGGCGCAACCTTCTGACTTGACCTCTTATCAAGTATTTCTATAAATCTCTGGGGCGGTTGTCCCTCTTGGCGCAACCTTCTGACTTGACCTCTTATCAAGTATTTCTATAAATCTCTGGGGCGGTTGTCCCTCTTGGCGCAACCTTCTGACTTCAAAACTGACTTGCAACTTATTTGCAACGAAAACTGACTTCCAAACTGACTTGCAACTTATTTGCAACGAAAACTGACTTCAAAACTGACTTGCAACTTATTTGCAACGAAAACTGACTTCAAAACTGACTTGCAACTTATTTGCAACGAAAACTGACTTCAAAACTGACTTGCAACTTATTTGCAACGAAAACTGACTTCAAAACTGACTTGCAACTTATTTGCAACTAAAACTTACTTCAAAACTGACTTGCAACTTATTTGCAACTAAAACTTACTTCAAAACTGACTTACAACTTATTTGCAACTATAACTTACTTCAAAACTGACTTGCAACTTATTTGCAACTAAAACTGACTTCAAAACTGACTTGCAACTTATTTGCAACTAAAACTTACTTCAAAACTGACTTGCAACTTATTTGCAACTAAACTGACTTCAAAACTGACTTCCAACTTATTTGCAACTAAAACTGACTTCAAATATCTCTCTAAATCTATAAACTCTCTATAAACACTCTCTTTCTTAATTTGCAAGTCAATTCAATTCAATAATTTGAAAAAAATTGTAAACAAAAATAAAAAATGTAAACATTTCACTCCGGTACCATTATGTTTGGTACATAAAATAAAATTATTCTATACTGAATATAATAGTGAAAATAACTCTGAAATTAACTCTCTCTGAAATTAACTCTCTCTGAAATTAACTCTCTCTGAAATTAACTCTCTCTGAAATTAACTCTCTCTGAAATTAACTCTCTCTGAAATTAACTCTCTCTGAAATTAACTCTCTCTGAAATTAACTCTCTCTGAAATTAACTCTCTCTGAAATTAACTCTCTCTGAAATTAACTCTCTCTGAAATTAACTCTCTCTGAAATTAACTCTCTCTGAAATTAACTCTCTCTGAAATTAACTCTCTCTGAAATTAACTCTCTCTGAAATTAACTCTCTCTGAAATTAACTCTCTCTGAAATTAACTCTCTCTGAAATTAACTCTCTCTGAAATTAACTCTCTCTGAAATTAACTCTCTCTGAAATTAACTCTCTCTGAAATTAACTCTCTCTGAAATTAACTCTCTCTGAAATTAACTCTCTCTGAAATTAACTCTCTCTGAAATTAACTCTCTCTGAAATTAACTCTCTCTGAAATTAACTCTCTCTGAAATTAACTCTCTCTGAAATTAACTCTCTCTGAAATTAACTCTCTCTGAAATTAACTCTCTCTGAAATTAACTCTCTCTGAAATTAACTCTCTCTGAAATTAACTCTCTCTGAAATTAACTCTCTCTGAAATTAACTCTCTCTGA
Source organism: Bathynomus jamesi (assembly GCA_023014485.1). NCBI lineage: Eukaryota > Metazoa > Arthropoda > Malacostraca > Isopoda > Cirolanidae > Bathynomus > Bathynomus jamesi. Next base: position 300,116 of record JAJOZX010001693.1, read on the forward strand.
AATTAACTCTCTCTGAAATTAACTCTCTCTGAAATTAACTCTCTCTGAAATTAACTCTCTCTGAAATTAACTCTCTCTGAAATTAACTCTCTCTGAAATTAACTCTCTCTGAAATTAACTCTCTCTGAAATTAACTCTCTCTGAAATTAACTCTCTCTGAAATTAACTCTCTCTGAAATTAACTCTCTCTGAAATTAACTCTCTCTGAAATTAACTCTCTCTGAAATTAACTCTCTCTGAAATTAACTCTCTCTGAAATTAACTCTCTCTGAAATTAACTCTCTCTGAAATTAACTCTCTCTGAAATTAACTCTCTCTGAAATTAACTCTCTCTGAAATTAACTCTCTCTGAAATTAACTCTCTCTGAAATTAACTCTCTCTGAAATTAACTCTCTCTGAAATTAACTCTCTCTGAAATTAACTCTCTCTGAAATTAACTCTCTCTGAAATTAACTCTCTCTGAAATTAACTCTCTCTGAAATTAACTCTCTCTGAAATTAACTCTCTCTGAAATTAACTCTCTCTGAAATTAACTCTCTCTGAAATTAACTCTCTCTGAAATTAACTCTCTCTGAAATTAACTCTCTCTGAAATTAACTCTCTCTGAAATTAACTCTCTCTGAAATTAACTCTCTCTGAAATTAACTCTCTCTGAAATTAACTCTCTCTGAAATTAACTCTCTCTGAAATTAACTCTCTCTGAAATTAACTCTCTCTGAAATTAACTCTCTCTGAAATTAACTCTCTCGAAATTAACTCTCTCTGAAATTAACTCTCTCTGAAATTAACTCTCTCTGAAATTAACTCTCTCTGAAATTAACTCTCTCTGAAATTAACTCTCTCTGAAATTAACTCTCTCTGAAATTAACTCTCTCTGAAATTAACTCTCTCTGAAATTAACTCTCTCTGAAATTAACTCTCTCTGAAATTAACTCTCTCTGAAATTAACTCTCTCTGAAATTAACTCTCTCTGAAATTAACTCTCTCTGAAATTAACTCTCTCTGAATTAACTCTCTCTGAAATTAACTCTCTCTGAAATTAACTCTCTCTGAAATTAACTCTCTCTGAAATTAACTCTCTCTGAAATTAACTCTCTCTGAAATTAACTCTCTCTGAAATTAACTCTCTCTGAAATTAACTCTCTCTGAAATTAACTCTCTCTGAAATTAACTCTCTCTGAAATTAACTCTCTCTGAAATTAACTCTCTCTGAAATTAACTCTCTCTGAAATTAACTCTCTCTGAAATTAACTCTCTCTGAAATTAACTCTCTCTGAAATTAACTCTCTCTGAAATTAACTCTCTCTGAAATTAACTCTCTCTGAAATTAACTCTCTCTGAAATTAACTCTCTCTGAAATTAACTCTCTCTGAAATTAACTCTCTCTGAAATTAACTCTCTCTGAAATTAACTCTCTCTGAAATTAACTCTCTCTGAAATTAACTCTCTCTGAAATTAACTCTCTCTGAAATTAACTCTCTCTGAAATTAACTCTCTCTGAAATTAACTCTCTCTGAAATTAACTCTCTCTGAAATTAACTCTCTCTGAAATTAACTCTCTCTGAAATTAACTCTCTCTGAAATTAACTCTCTCTGAAATTAACTCTCTCTGAAATTAACTCTCTCTGAAATTAACTCTCTCTGAAATTAACTCTCTCTGAAATTAACTCTCTCTGAAATTAACTCTCTCTGAAATTAACTCTCTCTGAAATTAACTCTCTCTGAAATTAACTCTCTCTGAAATTAACTCTCTCTGAAATTAACTCTCTCTGAAATTAACTCTCTCTGAAATTAACTCTCTCTGAAATTAACTCTCTCTGAAATTAACTCTCTCTGAAATTAACTCTCTCTGAATTAACTCTCTCTGAAATTAACTCTCTCTGAAATTAACTCTCTCTGAAATTAACTCTCTCTGAAATTAACTCTCTCTGAAATTAACTCTCTCTGAAATTAACTCTCTCTGAAATTAACTCTCTCTGAAATTAACTCTCTCTGAAATTAACTCTCTCTGAAATTAACTCTCTCTGAAATTAACTCTCTCTGAAATTAACTCTCTCTGAAATTAACTCTCTCTGAAATTAACTCTCTCTGAAATTAACTCTCTCTGAAATTAACTCTCTCTGAAATTAACTCTCTCTGAAATTAACTCTCTCTGAAATTAACTCTCTCTGAAATTAACTCTCTCTGAAATTAACTCTCTCTGAAATTAACTCTCTCTGAAATTAACTCTCTCTGAAATTAACTCTCTCTGAAATTAACTCTCTCTGAAATTAACTCTCTCTGAAATTAACTCTCTCTGAAATTAACTCTCTCTGAAATTAACTCTCTCTGAAATTAACTCTCTCTGAAATTAACTCTCTCTGAAATTAACTCTCTCTGAAATTAACTCTCTCTGAAATTAACTCTCTCTGAAATTAACTCTCTCTGAAATTAACTCTCTCTGAAATTAACTCTCTCTGAAATTAACTCTCTCTGAAATTAACTCTCTCTGAAATTAACTCTCTCTGAAATTAACTCTCTCTGAATTAACTCTCTCTGAAATTAACTCTCTCTGAAATTAACTCTCTCTGAAATTAACTCTCTCTGAAATTAACTCTCTCTGAAATTAACTCTCTCTGAAATTAACTCTCTCTGAAATTAACTCTCTCTGAAATTAACTCTCTCTGAAATTAACTCTCTCTGAAATTAACTCTCTCTGAAATTAACTCTCTCTGAAATTAACTCTCTCTGAAATTAACTCTCTCTGAAATTAACTCTCTCTGAAATTAACTCTCTCTGAAATTAACTCTCTCTGAAATTAACTCTCTCTGAAATTAACTCTCTCTGAAATTAACTCTCTCTGAAATTAACTCTCTCTGAAATTAACTCTCTCTGAAATTAACTCTCTCTGAATTAACTCTCTCTGAAATTAACTCTCTCTGAAATTAACTCTCTCTGAAATTAACTCTCTCTGAAATTAACTCTCTCTGAAATTAACTCTCTCTGAAATTAACTCTCTCTGAAATTAACTCTCTCTGAAATTAACTCTCTCTGAAATTAACTCTCTCTGAAATTAACTCTCTCTGAAATTAACTCTCTCTGAAATTAACTCTCTCTGAAATTAACTCTCTCTGAAATTAACTCTCTCTGAAATTAACTCTCTCTGAAATTAACTCTCTCTGAAATTAACTCTCTCTGAAATTAACTCTCTCTGAAATTAACTCTCTCTGAAATTAACTCTCTCTGAAATTAACTCTCTCTGAAATTAACTCTCTCTGAAATTAACTCTCTCTGAAATTAACTCTCTCTGAAATTAACTCTCTCTGAAATTAACTCTCTCTGAAATTAACTCTCTCTGAAATTAACTCTCTCTGAAATTAACTCTCTCTGAAATTAACTCTCTCTGAAATTAACTCTCTCTGAAATTAACTCTCTCTGAATTAACTCTCTCTGAAATTAACTCTCTCTGAAATTAACTCTCTCTGAAATTAACTCTCTCTGAAATTAACTCTCTCTGAAATTAACTCTCTCTGAAATTAACTCTCTCTGAAATTAACTCTCTCTGAAATTAACTCTCTCTGAAATTAACTCTCTCTGAAATTAACTCTCTCTGAAATTAACTCTCTCTGAAATTAACTCTCTCTGAAATTAACTCTCTCTGAAATTAACTCTCTCTGAAATTAACTCTCTCTGAAATTAACTCTCTCTGAAATTAACTCTCTCTGAAATTAACTCTCTCTGAAATTAACTCTCTCTGAAATTAACTCTCTCTGAAATTAACTCTCTCTGAAATTAACTCTCTCTGAAATTAACTCTCTCTGAAATTAACTTCTCTTACATTTAACTTCTGTGAAAATTAATGTTTCACTACAAAAATGTATCACTGGTGTCTGAAATGTTCACTGTGTTTCTTGTAAATTGTGACTTGATACTCATTATTAACTGTTAATAATACTGACTTTTCAAGTGTTTATAAATTTCTTAAAAAAACAAACTCTGTACTTAAAATTTCTACGGGCGAAATCCTCAGAGACATGTCCTGAAGACGTCTTGCTGGCTACTTCTTCTTGGATGAAAACTAGGCGTGGAGAACTTGGAGTCGTGACACACCGGTTCAAGGGTGGATGTTACGAACAAGAAGTCGTGACACGCCGGTCAAATGGTTTTATCCTGATGCAGGGTAATTTCTATCCTGGCCAAAGAGTGGCCACTTGTTAAAATCCTCTTCTTAAAATCTTCTTCTAATCTTGGTAGTAGGGTCGCCAAATGTTTATCCTGGCTATAGGGTCGCCACTCTGTTAACCCCTCCGTCTATGGCCCTTTGGTGGTTCGAATTGACGGGGGTTCTAGTTAGGAGGCAGCAACGGATATTTCTTCTATAACATTCTAATTCTTTTCTCTCGCTTTATGGGGTCGACAGTTATTAATTCTTCTCTTGCTATAATACTCTGATACTTTCTCTGAGACTAAAATTATCGACTTTTCTTTTATAACTTATCGACTTTACTGACTAAGTTCCTCTGAAGATAGCCCAACTCGAGGGGGAAAATAAAAAGTTTCTCTTACTGTAATTTTCTTCTTAAAAATTTACAGGTAGTGCTCTGAATTTACAGGGGTAGAGGTTCGACCTCTTTCGACCATGGCTCTGGCCGGAATCTAAAAAATTAAGGAGGCAAGGGGCCTCTGCCCCCTCCCCGCAGCGAGGCTGCTAACAAAGGAGTCTCGTAGCAGTGACCAAAGCAGAGAGCCGTAATGAAGTGTAGTTCATTTTACAAATACATGTATAATATAAGCCTAAATGTTGGGGGACGGCAGTTGGAGGTTAAGTTTCCCCCCTTTTAAACACGATCAGATGTTTGAAAGAGTCCAAATAAAAATTAAAAAAAATAAAAATAAAACTAATCGTATTTTTTTTTTTGCCGCGTCTTCATTTCTGAAGGCGATATCATTTCATAGTAGTACAATAAGTACAATTTAAGTACACGACTGAGTACATTTTCGTTTGGGTTTATTACAATTATGATTGCGATTATGGATTACTTCCCATTCGCTTATGATTGTCCCTTACAGTTCTATTAAAGTACATTCTTACATTATATATAAAGTCATTACATTAAATTACAGTTTCATTGAAGTACATTACGTCGTTTACCATTCTTAGTGTTTTTATATATTTATATATGGTTATAATATATGGTTATAATATATGGTTATATTATATGGTTATATTATATGGTTTATTATATGGTTATATTATATGGTTATATTATATGGTTATATTATATGGTTATATTATGGGTTATTATATATGGTTATTATATATGGTTATTATATATGGTTATTAGCATAACACAAGTACATGAGCACATACAAGATAATTATATAAAACATAACATGCTACATTATATTATAATATGTTATAAATTTGGATCAGAGCGTTCGATTTTGCTGTGATTCGCGAATTCGACCACTTACTTACCCAAGCATTTATGAATATCTTGTGAGGGGTGAACGCACTTAAAATAAAAAATTAAAAAACATGTGGACGTATTTTACATGTAAGTAACAGAATAGGTTGTGTGCGTAATATAGGCACGCGTAAAATATGGACTGATAGGTTGATAGGTATCAATAGACAATAGGTAGGAAACAACATAAATAATGATGTATAGAGAATGAAGTTTTTCTTTTTATTATTATTATTAAAGAATTTACCATACATTCAATACGGAAGATGTCCAAATACTAAACACGTGATTCAATGTTCAAGGTATGGAAAACGTGAAGAGAATTAAGTTACTTTATGACGTCATAGTTATTCACATTGTCATACGTACAGTATAACTGTAAGTCATTATTTGGGAGGACATAAAAGAAACGAATTAAAGACAGAATGGTATCAAGGACTAAGAAGCACAACTACGGGTTCCAATCCTCTTATATGCAATGTGTATGTATAATCTAGGTCGAGGGTGACATGCAAGACAATCATATTAATTATAATAACTTCTATAACAAATGGAAAATGGATACGACTAAACCATAGATATGGTAGATCGTAGGGTTGTGACACGAACAAAATAGGAAGCTACAAGTAAAATTATTATCCAAACTCGCGTTAAGCGATTTTGGTTTTATGTAAAAATGAATTTGATTATTCATTTCATTTTTATATATATATATATATATATATATATATTTAAATTACATTTTCTTTTATGAAATGTTGTATAAATTTTTAGAGTATTAAAAGAAAAGGAGACCACTAATTTATTTGTTCATTCAAGACGGGTGCGACTGAAAAAGTTTATTGCTGACAGTGACTTTGAGCAAGATGATGACTTCTCGTCTCCGAAACATCAAATCAACCAGAGTCTGTTGTAGTCTTTCCCCAGAAAATTCCTACCATTCTGAATGGATAGAAAAAGTCTTTTTGTTGGGTTCATTTCAACGAGTTTCGCTTAAAACTAGACACGAAATTTTTATTTTAATAAAATTTAGGATATCCATTTTTCGGCAAACTCCTGACGTTAAAATATGACTGTAAAGTTACTTTCGAACGATTGTATAGATTACAGTTCATTTGATCTAGAGAAATATAAAAGGGATATTCACATTTAACCTCGCTAGATTGTTATTTAGGAGACACGTCTCATCGGAAGGTGGGATTTTAACGTTTTAGTGTTAAAAGATGGTATTAAAATTGAAATTAATTTTAATTTTAATTTACCGCCAGGATGATGGTTACGTTTAAATTTTAATTTACCGCCGGGACGATGGTTACGTTTAAGATTTAATTTACCGCCGGGACGATGGTTACGTTTAAATTTTAATCTACCGCCGGGACGATGGCTACGTTTAAATTTTAATTTACCGTCGGGACGATGGTTACGCTTAAATTTTAATTTACCGCTGGGACGATGGTTACATTTAAATTAACTATTTTTAATGAGGGTAATCGCTTTAGAATATTTTGGACGCTGATTACAAATGAGAGCAAAAGAAATTGTAAGTGTAAAATATAATAAGCATCTCCAGACATACACTCCTATACATGCATATATGTACACACACACACACACACACACACACACACATATATATATATATATATGTATATATACACAATGTGTATATATATATAAATACCTACATACATATACATTTATAGAATTTGCGGACAAAGGAAAAAACAGCAAAAGTTAAAAAAATATAATAACTGAATAATAAGAGCGTAGTGGGTATTTGGCTATTTGGGCACATCCGAGCATAGCTATTAAATTTAACAAAATAATACAAGCATTGGAGTATACCTTTGGTTAGCTTCCGCCCGAATTGTTCATTCTGACCAAAGTCAAGCTTTTCACTCCACCTTGGAATCCGAACCACGCCCCACCAACAGCCCAGCGTCTTAACCACTAGGTTACCCGGTGTACCCATTTATCTACCAACCACTTTCTTTATTGTGTGGAAGGATGAACAGCTGGGTTTTGCTGCAAGCCGGCTACCGTCACCAGGTCTCGATCCCGGGGCTGATGTATTCGCATTAAACGTATATCAAAATAATAATAATAATAATAATAATAATAATAATAATAATAATAATACCTTAAGTATGTATTCATTTATTTGCGTGGAATTATTATTGACACTACAATAGACTAATTACATATTTGTTGACCTGTGGAGATTTTTTTTACATAGTTATGAAGGTCTCCCTCACTTTTTATCATCACTAGTTGCTAAGTTTTTGTCTTTATTATTATTAAAACACCTTTTTTAACTTAATATTTTTTTTTTTAATGAATTGCGGTCTATTTTTTTTCTAATTTGTAGGTCTTTTTTTCAAAAGTTTTCCATTATTTGGAGTGTGAAACACTCATTTGGGTAAATATTGGGTGTTTATGCAATGCTCCGACTTGTAAAGTCATTCTTGGACCTTCTCTTTAATGACGATCCGTCATGAATGTATTTTTCCATGATGTAAATTGGAATTCATTTATTAAAATAATTTGTAATAATTATATAATTATTTTGATTATAAAAATTGTTCAGATTTATATAAAACTGCTTAAAATGTAAAATTCGATACAGAATAGCTAACATTTCCCCAAATGCTATCGGTGTCATTTTGAAGGTTTGCAGCTTGCCTGAAACCCTTCTTTGAGAGAGCTCTCAGTGTGTGTAAGATTCAGTTAGATGTTGGGTCGATTCATTATTAACGCTCGTGCCTATTTTATGTTGATTCTTTTATCTAACTCATTCTTTCTGTTTAGAAATGATTATATTTTTGTAACTATAATATTCATGGAAGTGTGTATGTGTGTGTGTGAATCAATAGCTAATTAAAGAACAGAAAACTTCCCTCTGAGCGTTTTTATCTCTATTCCCCTCGTTATAAGCGTCGCGGGTGAATGAGAAAGGTGTCAGTGAATAGATCTCCAACTAGGTGGACTTATCCTAACCGTTACTGCAAAATCTCCGGCACGATATCGAACCTGGAATCCTGCTCTGTCGGCAAGACCTTTGTCACTTCAAGCATAAGTACGTTCACCGTTGCGAGACTGAATTTGCGTGTCATTCCTGATTTGAGTACAAAGTGTATCTATAGGCAGTATATCCTAAGGCAGTGGTTCCCAACCTAGGGGTAAATTACTCCACTGGGGTAATGACAACTATTTTATGGGTAATGATACACGATCCAGAAATTATAAAAATAATATGTCGGAGAGAATATACAGCTTTACGTGGGATCTGTACCACGGGTCGCTACATAATCTGGACGCGAAGGACGGTTTCCCATCCAATTACTCTCCACACCCACTGTCGCTTAATTTCGCTGATCAACGGGAAGCGTGTTACGATATTGGTCACGACGTAGTCAACATGACTTGAAAACAAAAGTACAATGGGTTTGCGCGTAGGTGTTCGGTAATTTCTAAATGTAACTGCCTTGCTTGCAAAATGGAAACTATGGTTGGTTTTCTGTCAGCCGAATTCCCGAAGTCCTACAGTTTAACGTGGAATCCGAACCACGCCCTACCACGGGCGGTCAGAAATTACAAAATCCCCACCCGGACTCGATCTCACGACCTCCCGCTCAGCAGCCCAGCGCCTTAACCACTAGACTATCCATGGTACCCACTTACCTACCAGCCAATTCTTATTGCGTGGAAGGATGAACAGCCGGATTTTGCTGAACAAAGCCTACCGTCACCGGGTTTCGAACCCGGGGCCGGTGGATTTATAGTCAGCAGTGCTAACCACTACACCACCATATATTACTTATACTGCTAAAGATGGGCCCTACGGGCCCATTCACTAGACCTGCGGTGACCTGCGGCCCCCCCACTTACTGGGGAGTCAATTATTCAGTCACTATAGAAAATAACGCAGCTATGAAAATCTTAAGCTTCACAAATCTTGATACAATGGGTTCGGATGTGAAGCTTAAGATTTTTATTGCTGCGTTCTTTTCTATAGTTTTATTAACCGAATAATTGAACCCTCAGCAATTAGGAGGTCAATTATTCGGTCAATAAAACTATAGAAAAAGAACGCAGCAATGAAAATCTTAAGGCGCGAGAGTAAAAAGTTGAAACAAAGCAAAACCCATTTATTTCTATAGAATCGCTTAATGGTAAAACGGACGGACAGATCGATAGACAGGACTGCCTTTTTATTTTATAGTGTAAATATAAGTATAGACTAGCAAAAGTGGGTTAAGTATAGAAGACAATCCTGTATTATTAATGCTAATCTATACTATAATAAGAGAGCTGTCCGTCTGTCACACTTTCAGAAATTGTGAGAAAAAATTGTGAGAAAAAATTCAGAAATTGTATTACGGGCGGCAATGTGAAGCTCAAGATTTTCATGACTGTGTTCTTTTCTGTAGTTTAGCAATGGGGGAAGGGTGGGGGTGGGGGTAATGGGGGATGGGTGGGGTAATGGGGATGGGTGGGGGTAATGGGGAGGGGGTTAGCCCCCAAGTTGTATGAATGGGGGCGAGGAGGTTTTGGGAGATACCAGATTCAGAAATGTTGACACAATGTGAAGCTCAAAATTTTCACGGCTGGGTTCTTTTTTTGTAGTTTAGCCTGTCTAACCGTCAGTGAAGCGGCGGGAACTGTACTAGTAATAATAATAAGCTTTATTGGAGGGATAAAAATCCCATTAATAACTTATTATACAGGGTGTTCATAAAAGATCTGAACTATTTCAATCTTTATTAATATGATAACCCAATAACATCCAAAGAAACAAGTTTGTCCATGTGACTCCGCACAGCTAAAAGTTTTACATAAATGTTTAATAAACTTCAACATATGCGCCATTGGTCGCTCGTACAACATCCAATCGATAATCAATTTCTCGCCATGTGCGTTTAAGCATGCAAGCATCGACCATCGCTATTGCATCCCTGATCCTGATTCGTAGTTCATGGATGTTGACAACCTTGGTCTTGTCCAAAAAAAACTTTATTAGTTGCTCTATCGCTTACACATGCATCATGCTTTATATCTTATTTAGTATGAAAAATATTAACGAATCAAATCGTTCAGATCTTTTACGAACGCCCTGTATATCATATAGGCTGAGTCCTATACTATATTATTAAAACAAAATAATTCGGAGTGAGAAGAGAAGATTGCAAGTGGGGGGATTAAGGGTAAGGGTAAGGCAGGGGCAAGATGTAGCAGGGAGGGGTTCTTATATATATATATATATATATATATATATATATATAGAAATCCAATGACAAGGAGGAATGTAAATGCCATGAAAAGTCTTCTTTAATGCGCAACGTTTCGAGCAATACGCTCATCATCAGGCTAGATAATAACAATATGAAATTAGAATCAATAAATGTGAACAAGACAAAATAATTTCTATAAAAAGACTAAAAGAAGAGGGTTAAATTCAAAGTTGGGATTTTATAGTGTTATTTGCCCTTCGTGTTAACTTTGTGAACACTTGTTTTTCTATTCAAATTCATACTGCATCGTAAATCTAAACACTATTATGAGAATGCAATAACGTGGGAGTGTTAGCAGGGCCGTCGAGAGGGCGGGGAAGCTGGGTTAAATCCCCGGGCCCAGACCTTTAGGGAGCCCGGAAAGAGGGGGATAAAATCTAAAAATATTACTAAAGTAATTGATTAAATAACAGAGAGGAAATATAATTTGGCTTAAATCGGTTTTGTTCTAGCATGTCGGTGATTGGTCATATAAGCCCCTACGAAGACTCTGGGGAGGACTTCGAAGCTTATGCCACTAGGGTGAGGTTGTTTTTCGAGGCAAATTCCATTCCTGATACTAAGAAAGTACCTACCTTCCTAACTATAATATGCCCTAAAACGTTTGGCTTAGTTATGGACCTAGTTGCTCCTAAAGCACCAGAAACTTGCACCTATAGTGAATTGGTACAGGCCTTAACCAATCACTACAAACCCCGAGTAGTTCTCATCTATGAACGTTTCAAATTTTATTCGAGGCATCAGACTGCGAATGAAAGCATTGTAGAGTTTGTTGCAGGGATAAAAGCCTATAGCCGTACTTGTAAATTTAGGGACAAATTAGACGAAATGCTAAGAAATAGGTTTGTAATAGGTCTCAAAGAGGAGTCTACCCAGAGAGCCCTATTAGCTATACTGCCACTAACAGGACCTAACTTTTAGTCAGGCTGTAGAAATAGCTGCGGCTAAGGAAGCAGCTTCTAAAGATGTTAGAGCTTTTGGCAGTCGCAGTAGTAAGGCCCAACACGTAAATAGCTTTCCATCTTCTAGGCCTGGCAGACCAAATGAGCCTACTAAACAAACAAATAATAGGTATTCGGAAAATGCTACTAAACCTATTAATTCGAACGCTAAACAGGAGGAAAATCCTTCCAAGCCATGTACCGGGTGTGGAAAACACCATTGGAAAAAGGACTGTCCTTTTAAAGAAGCAGTTTGCCGAAACTGTAGTAAAATAGGCCACATAGTTAAAGTTTATTTTTCAAAGAAAACGAGGGGTGAAAATTCTAATTATAACATTTCTAGTGGTAATCCTCCAAATGGAAATACTTCGAACATTGGAGTAGAGTACCTATTTTATGAGCAGCAAAGTGATGACAATACAGGTCCATATATCGTAGATGTAAGCCTAAATGGAATTACAGTTCCTCTAGAACTAGATCCAGGTGCTGCCCGAACTGTCATGTCTAAAACAGTTTTTGACAAAACTTTCAAAAATACACCTAAATTACATGCATCTAAAACAATACTAAAAAAATGTGATAACATACAAATACCTATTTGTGGAGAAGTATCCATCACAGTTACATTCGACAAGAAAATTTTGTCTCATCCCTTAACTCTTTTAGTGGTGGATGAGCAAGGGCCTACTCTACTAGGCCGTGATTTTATTGATGCTTTGAAATTGCCTATCGTTTAACAGCAAAGAGAGCAGTTCTTCTAGATTGCTACCCTATACCAAAGCCTGATGAATTATTTAGCTCTCTTGCTGGGGATAAATATTTTACAAAACTAGATATGTCCTAAGCCTATGCTCAACTGAGTTTAGATGAAAATTCTAAAGAGCTAACTATCATAAATACGCACTGAGGCCTATATAGGTACAATAGGCTATTGTGAAAAATGCTCTGTATGAATTGGTCCACAATTAACCCACCCCTTATATCTCCAGTCTAACTATAGAGTACAGTAGATTAAGTATAGCCCTGTAGGGGTCAGCCTAGAGATTCCGGAAATGGTCCAGAGCGGGCAGATAAATTGAGGTCCACAGTAGGATTCCTCACCAAACTAGGTTAGGGCAATCTACCTTCACCTTTGTTAAGCTATGAGTTGATGCTGGGTCTTAGGCCACAATGTAGGCCTAAGTTGTCTGACCCAGCTTAATTTAATGAGTCTTCTAAGTTAGAAGTTAGAAGATCCAACTGGGCTAAAAACACAATTAGTCACTTACTGCTAGTTATTAGAGAGTCTCTTTTCTCCTTCCTGTATAATTGTCGAGAGCGTACTTGCTGGTGGGGATCTTTCTTCGGTGTCTGTTGTTGTCCCTTCCCCAGTTGCGTCCTCTCGCCCCGTTCCTCGTTTTCGTTCTCCTTTTCGCGGGGCTTTTTCCACCAGCGTCGTGTTGGTTTTTTCCTCGGTTGGTTTATCGGTAATGTATATCTATTACCGAGCACGCTCTTTTCACACAGTATATAAATACTAGTGTGGAGAATAACTCTGGTGAGCAACCAATTGGTTTCATCCACCCAGTTATTGACATAAAAGGAATTTAATAATTGTTAGATTAACTACCTACCTACTCAGTGAACCATTTTCGTTACCTCCCAACTACCCACTCATCAGTTTTCCATACTATGTTATGGAATAGCATCGGCTCTGGGTATTTTTCAGAGAACAATGGACCAAGTTCTAGGTCACATTCCGGGTGTACTTTGTTTTCTAGATGATATCTTCATTTCAGGTTCATCTAAAAAAGAACACCTAACTAGATTAATAACAGTTCTAAAAAGACTCCGGAATGCCGGATTTAAGCTAAAGAAAGAAAATTGTTCTTGGGTCACTAATGAGGTTTCATATTTGGAGTTCCGCATAGATGCCTCAGGCATTCATCCAACGGTGGATAAACTAGATGCAATAAAAAATGCACCACCTCCACAAAACATCACACAGTTACAAGCTTATTTGGGTCTCCTAAACTTTTATAGGAAATTTTTGCCTAATGCATCGACTTTTCTTGAACCCCTAAATAAGTTATTACGATCTGGGGAACAGTGGAGATGGGAGAAACCCAAAAGGAAGCATCTGAGGCTTCAAAGGACGTACTACTAAAGTCCACTCTCCTAGTGCATTATGATCCTAAACTTCCTCTCGTAGTTTCAGCGGATAGCAGTTCTAATGGAATTGGGGCAGTGTTATCTCACCACATTGATGGTGTAGATAGGCCTATCTGTTTTGCTTCTAGAACACTAACTGAGACTGAAAGGCGATATGCACAACTTGAACGTGAAGCCTTAGCTTTAGTATTTGCAGTAAAGAAATTTCATTTCTATCTATGGGGTCATGAATGCAATCTAATTACTGACCATAAGCTTCTTTTAGGTTTATTTTCACCTACTAAAATCATTCCAGTTATGGCCTCAGGTAGGATCCAACGATGGGCACTGATTCTACAAGCCTATAAATTTGACTTAATACATCGGTCAGGCAAACTTCTAGGTACGGCTGATGCTCTAAGTAGGTTGCCTTTAGAAAATCCAAATGAATACGTACCTATACCTACAGAATGGGTTCACTTGGTGGAGTTTTTGGACTCCACTCCAGTAACTTATTTTGTCCACTGCTCTATCTGCAGTACAGATAGAGCAGTGGACAAAATCAGACCCTATGCTGTCTAGGGTCATTCATTACTGCTCAGTTGGTTGGCCTACTAAGGTTGAGAGTGAATTACACCCTTTTTATCAACGTCAGTCTGGACTCTCAATCCAAAATGTCTGTCTCTTATGGGGCCACAGATTGATAATTCCGAATGAAGGCAGGTCGAATTTAGTGAAGGAACTTCACGCTGAACACATGGGTGCAACAAAAATGAAAGAGCTGGCGAGAGCTTATTTTTGGTGGCCCGGTTTAGATGGAGAACTCGAATCATTGGTTCATTCCTGTCAAAACTGCCTAGAGAACAGAGATTTCCCAAGGAAAAGTCCACTTCATCCGTGGGAATGGCCTTCCATACCTTGGCATAGGATCCATGTTGACTATGCAGGTCCTATAAATAATGTCTATTTCCTAGTCATTATGGACGCCTACTCTAAGTGGGTGGAGATTTTTCCAACCACTTCCACGACTTCGGGTGTTACTATTCGCTTACTCCGTTCGTGTTTCGCTCGATGGGGTTTACCCGTAGTTCTGGTTTCCGACAATGGTACTTGTTTTACAAGTGAGGAATTTCGTTCTTTTGTTCACCTAAATGGCATTAGACATGTCCGGTCTAATGTTTTTCACCCGTCTACTAACGGTCTCGCAGAAAACATGGTCCGTACTTTCAAGTCGGCCTTGCGTCATTCTCATGGGGAGGAAATGCAAGTGGTGTTGGACAAATTTTTGTTTAAATATCGACTAACACCTCACACAACGACGGGGATGTCTCCTTCTAAACTCATGATTGGCTGGGGAATTCGCTCAGCTTTCGATGTTACGTCCAAACGAAACGTTACAACAACGAGTTTTACGTCATCAGAAAACAGAAGTTGTATCATGGCACTAAAAAAAAGGAGAGTTATAGAAGCGCAACCTAATGATCCAGTTATGATTCGCAACTATGGGGCTGGACCAAAATGGGTTCCTGCAACGGTGCAGGAGAGAACGGGCTCTGTTTCCTTCAAGTGCCAACTAGAAGATGGTCGTGAATTACAGGAACATGAATTGCAGGATGACCAGAGTCTTTCGGAAAAGAGACCCGATCCGTCTGAAAATGGTTCAATTCGCCGCCTAAACAGGTTGCACCCATTCCTACTACATCAACCCCAGCTCCTCAGTTCGTCTAGGGTCTCTCACCCCCCCCCTGACAGACTTAACTTGTAGGGGAGGAGTGATGTGACGTGTATATATATATATATATATATATATATATATATATATATATTATATATATATATATTTAAAAGTCACTAAAGGGAAAAGTCACTAAAAGAAAGCTGAATGGCAACACAAAAAGATAAACAGCGGAACGCGGTCTGTTCGTCTATTGGGCTGAACTAAACAGCATGCATTTTTGTATCTGACTAAATCGTTGGTGCTAAGTTTAATTTGGTGATGCTTCTAAAGTAGTAAAAAAACAGGAAGTTGTCTAATTATTATATCAGTTAGGGGTAATGTCTATAGCTTCTAAAATTAGTAAAGTTAGAAATATTAGGTAAGTCGTTTGTGGGACGCTAGCACCTAAGGTAGGCCCTAAAGAAGATCTAAATCAAAGCACCTGTAAGTACCTTTATTGTCTACTTAATAACCTAATACCTAACAGGGTCTACCACCCAGGGCCGACGAGAGCTGCCACAGGCACCGGGGAAGGATTGGTATATGGCCCCCCCCTGTTTACTCAGTATTTTATTATGAATGTTTTTTGTGTATATAACAAGTAAACTGATTATATGTCCAAGTCACTGTTCAAAACATACAGTATGAATAAACAACTCAGAAGAAAATTACCATTTTATTTTTCGAATCAATTATATTAATTCTAACCATACAATTTACAAATGCAGTACCAGTCCATGCAGACAAGATAATTGTTTACTGCAAGATTTTCATAATCAGAAGTGTACTTTCTTTGCCTTCTCTCTAGCAAAGTGGTAAATGATTCTGATGAAATTTAAAGTACGGGCTAACTGGCTTTCAATTACAATGATTCCCAGATCCGTCAGTCGGTCTTGGGCATTGGTGGACCGCAGATAATATTTTCTGTTTCAGTTTGACTATGATAATCTCTATAAAATGTATGTTCATCAATTATAACGTGAAGTAGGTTAGGTAGGGTTTAAATTTGATCTAGTTACTCCCTAGTTAGGCCTGAATAGGAAATTGTAATAGAGTTAGGGCTGAGTAGGAATTAGTATTAGAGTTAGGGTTGAGTAGGAATTAGTATTAGAGTTAGGGTTGAGTAGGAATTAGTATTAGAGTTAGGGTTGAGTAGGAATTAGTATTAGAGTTAGGCTGGCGGGACCTAAACTATAGTACGGTAGCTTACCAACGCAAGCCAACCAAATCGAACGACCCACACTAGGCTAGGCTACATCCAATTTTCCAACCAAATAAATCCTATCCTCGTCGCCAAATGTAATAGCGTGGGGGTGTTACACCCCGTTAAGTATTAGGTTATTAAATAGACAATAAAGGTACTTACAGGTGCTTTGATTTAGATCTTCTTTAGGGCCTACCATAGGTGCCAGCGTCCAACAACGACCTACGTAAATAGCTAACCTTACTAATTTTAGAAGCTATAGACATTACCCCTAACTTATATAATAATTAGACAACTTCCTGTTTTTTTTTACTACTTTAGAAGCATCACCAAATTAAACTTAGCACCAACGATTTAGTCAGATACAAAAATACATGCTGTTTAGTTCAGCCCAATAAACGAACAGACTGCGTTCCGCTGTTTATCTTTTTGTGTTGCCATTCAGCTTTCTTTTAGTGACTTTTCCTTTTAGTGACGTTTAGACTATATACATATATACACACACACGTCACCTCAATTTTCATATTTCCTTTCATTACAGACTTCAGCTATGGATTACCCGTTGCTCGATACTCTTTCTCTGATGATAGAAGCAGCAAAATGTTCTCAAACGTTGGCTTTTAATCCGTTCACTATTGCGATTACAATTTATCTTGTGGTTTGACTCTCTACTATCTCAGTTATACTAACCCATTCACACTGCGCAGTGTCCCCTGTAGCATTTGTTGCTTGAACACTAGTTCCGAGAGTACAGTATCTTCGCTTTCGTAACAATACACACGTGTCCAGGCTGTTTCGATTTTTGTTCCAGGGTTAAATTTTCTTACCAGTTTCTATGAAGAATGTAGTATCTTCATATGAATAATATTTAGGGCTATCTCAATCAGGGGCAGTTTTAGGCTGGTGCCGAAGGTACACTGCACCCGGTCACGCACTGCACCCGGTCACGCACTGCACAGTACCCGCAAAGCCTACACAGCCTAGCGTCGCCCCTGATTTCAATAAGTCTGTGACCCAAAAGAATATAAGCATGTATTTATTTGTACACTTATTACTTGAAATATCAAGGTGTTACTTCCTGACTACCTAAACCTAATTTATTAACATCACGTATTATGGGGTTAGCCAAACTGCACATATTACGTAATTCGATGAAAAATGTAGAATTCACATCTGAATCAAAGTTCATACTGTCATCACTGCACGCTTTAATTTTTTAAAGAAAATCAACATATTCATCAGTGTTGATACCTTTGTTATGTGAAAAATAATTTTACGTTAAAATGCATTCCCCTTTTATATTTATTTCTACTTTTAACATTCTATCATCTACTTAGATGCACATATTAAATTCAGAAAGTTTTTCTTAAACAAACAAACAAACAAACACTTTACTTCAGACTCAACAGGTACAAACCAACTCCTCCATAAGGCCTCCCTATCAATAAATCATTAGACAAATCAAGCGGGAATGATTTATAATACATAAATTCATTATGGATTTCAGATATAAAGAAGTTTAATTAGAGGCTTCGGTAGTCACTGTGCTTGACCTTCGTCAGAATGAACAAATTCAGGCGGAAGCAAAACCAAAGTTATACAGCATATGCAACATTAAATGAGTAATTCTATCATAGTATACATTCAAGTTACTATAACTTAACGTTTTCTGCGAGAAATATTTATTTCAAAGAAAACGTAAAAGTTGATAAAATTACAATGTTGTAATAACTATTTTGATATAAAATTAAATGCATTTGGCTTATCACAAGTTGAGAAGCAGTTCAATAATTGATACTCAGTATTTGAGAACTCTTTTTATCACTATAGACGTTGATTAGAAGCAATTTTTTTTAGTTTTTTGCTTAGTAACTAACAGTAACTGAAGTAGAATTTTAGATATTTTGTAATTTAAGTAGTTCTTTATTTATATCATCATATATTTTTATTGTTGAAATCATAATATTGCAATATTCCCACATCTTTTGATGACTTGCCAAAAATGAGTGCGAAACAGCAAATAATGTTCGTGTGTTAGTTCATAGCTTTCTCTCTCTCTCTCTAACAGACACTCCTGCCCCCCCCACACACACATAATTGTTGACAGATAAGGTATGATTGCATTTAGTTACAGATAAATGTTCCTGATTAGAAGGTCATGCGGATTCTTATAACTTTCTCATAAATCTCATGCAATAAACTTTTCAAATATTAAACTTATCTGCTTATGAAGTGAGAAGGACTTTATTTTATTGCTTTGTGTGTGTGTTTATGTGTTTATACTGAAAGAATGAAGTTACAACATCCAAAAATCACGCGAGTCATTAATGAGAACCTAATAATAGTTAAGGGCTAATTTTGTTTTAGAAATATATTATTTGTTTCTATTCTAAATATATATATATCTACATAACAATATAACACCTTTTTCAAGAGTACTGTTTTTCGTGCAAATACGGTGTTATTAGGTTAGGTTCAAGGTTTTTTTTACTAATTATTATAAGATTGCAGGTGATGACATTTCCTTAAAATTTACTTTAATTTGAGTGTCTTCGATCCCGAGTACAAGCGTCGTGCCCACCCCCATTGGAAAGGGGAAATTAATAATTAGGTAATGTATGTATTTCCTTGATAATGTTTGAAGTAATTAAACGAAACGTTGATTCCTTAGACAATTTGCAACAACTCGGGAAAGTGCCTAAGTTAAGAAAATGGGTGCCACATGAATTGTCGGTCGACAATCTGAGGGTGCGGGTAAACATTAGCAGAGCTCTTCATTCCCGTGAACTCCAAGATCCGTTTTTGCACCGTTTAGTGACTGGTGATGAAAAGAGGATACTGTACCAGAATGTTAAGCGCCGTCGACAGTGGGTTTGTGCAGGAGAACCAGCGACACCACAGCCAAAACCAAATCTTCACCCTCGGAAGGTGTTGCTTAGTGTTTGGTGGGATAAAGGTGGTGTAATACACTTTGAAACCTTACCACACAACCAAACAATCACCGCTCAAGTCTACTGTCAACAACTGGATCGATTGAACACTGCACTAAAAGAAGATACCTTTTTCGGTTAATCGGAAAGGAATCGTGTTCCACCACGACAAACGCACGTCCTCATACCGCTCGGATCACTTCTGCAAAAATTGAGGAGCTTGGGTGGGAAAAACTTCCACATCCTCCATACCTTGCGCCTTCAAATTATCATCTCTTCAGGAGTCTGCAAAACTCTCTTGACGAGAAACAGTATGCTTCTTTAGATGACCTGCACACCAGTCTTTTGTACGTTTTTTGCCTCAAAAGCGCCTGAATTTTATAAACATGGCATTGAAAAGCTTGTAGGACGTTGGCAGAGTGCCATTGATTCCGATGGAAAATATATACTAGATTAAAAAGTTTCAGTTGAGTTTTTTTTTGGCTTTCAAATTCCGATCTAAAAAACGACATTACTTATGGGATGACCTGATAAAATGGAGGGACTGCAAGCTTCACACAACAGTAGGGTACACAAATTTGACCTACCTCAGGTATGAGTTGATGTCCACGGATTTCCAGGGCATGGTAGTAGTGGTGGTGGTAGAAGGGATGGTGGGGGTGGGGGTGGGGGTGGTAGTGGTGGCGGTAGGGATGGCTGAGGTGGTGATGGTAGTATTACTTGAAAATAAAATCGGTGCGTCGGCTCTTCGCTGTAGCAAAATGGTTTGTTACTTTTTCATTAAAATCCTTCATTTCTGTTATCATTTTATTTTCAATGGATATCACTGCTAAAGCAGACAGTCTGTCATTCACCATTGTACTGCGCGAAAAAGTTTTAATTCTCTTCAAAGTTGAAAAGCACCTTTCTGCTTCTGCCGTTGTCATTGGAGTTATTAAAATTTTCAGCAACTTGGCAGTGTCTGAAAATGTTGACTGTAGATGATTGTCGTTCATCATCTCCAACAAGTCTATGAGACTTTCTGATTTACACAAATCTTCTCTTGTGTACAGTACAGTAAGTTCAGTTCTCAATTTGTCTTTTTTAAGCAAGGGATAGGCTGCAACTGCTTGTGCAAGTTCATTACTAGGGAAATTTTTGGCATACACTGGAAAATTATTCACTAAAAGTAACTTGCTTCTAAATGATTAGTAAAGCTGAATCTCTCTCTGCACTGCAGCAAAATTACGTCACAGACCTCCTTTGCAGCAGCTGATCTATCTGTATTAAATTTTCTTCTTTTCTGCTCAGGAGGCGACACTATGACATCACATTCATCTCTTAATTTCTGAACTGCTGAATTTAAAACTTTTAAAGAGGCGTTAGCCTTAGCTGTATCAATATTTCTAGACTGAAGCTGAGAGAACATGATGTCAACATGAGGCATTACTTTGGAGAAAAATTCCAACCAAAATTCGAATTCAGGATCATTCACAATTCTTTTGATACCAGCTGCTGCAGATCCAGTGTCTCTTGAGTTAGATGATTCCAGTGTGCTGCAACATTCAATTAGTGCATCTTTCATTTCATGCACAGCATTGACTGTTCTGCTCTTGAAATTCCAACGTGTTGCAGATGGCCTTGGAATTCGATGGCCAGCAACATTCTCCAATGCAGCCATTCTTTGTGGAGACTTAGAAAAAAATGCTGATATTCCTGACAAGCTATTGAAAAATACTCGAACATTAGTATTCTGTGATGTTGCCTTTTCCAAAATCGGGTTCAGTTGGTGTGCATAACAGTGGATAAAGTGGGCATTGCTATACACTTCTTTTATTTTGGTTTGCACACCTTTATTGACTTAGAAAAAATGCTGATATTCCTGACAAGCTATTGAAAAATACTCGAACATTAGTATTCTGTGATGTTGCCTTTTCCAAAATCAAGTTCAGTTGGTGTGCATAACAGTGGATAAAGTGGGCATTGCTATACACTTCTTTTATTTTGGTTTGCACACCTTTATTGACTCCACTTAGAGCAGCTGCACCATCGTAAGTTTGGGCAATGAGCTTGTGTGGACAATCACCAATTAAAGTCTGGAGCTCTTTAAGTAACACACTTGATAAGGCTTCTGCTGTCTGGTTGATAGGGTTAAAAAATCCCCAGAATCTCTCAACAGGCTTCCCTTATAGCTCATACCTTAGAACAATTACCATCTGTATTTTATCGTAAATATCCGTTGTCTCATCGCACATAACTGCCAAATATTCTGCATTCTTTACTTCTTCCTTGATCTTATTTTAGCAGATTTCCAACATAGATTCTAAAAGTTCATTCTGTATTGATTTAGATGTTCCTTTAAACACTGTAGCGGTCTTTAAATGAGCATCTAAGCTAGAATCCAGTTCACAGGCAAAATCAACTAATCCACGAAATACTCCCGGATTCTTGGAGCTCGTAGTTTCATGTCCTCTAATGACTGCAGCTCATTGTTTCCAGATGTGGCGCCACTTAATAACAGACATGAATCGTATAGCAACTATGAAAGTAACTTAAATTTTGGTCTGGTTTTAATGAAAATTCACTTAGTAACGTATTGAAAATAACATATAATGACTTTTTATTACGATATATTTGTTAGTAGTGTATTATTCTGCTGTGTGTCTGAAGGAATCATACGCCTGGCAGTGAGTGTCTGGGGGGACTGCAACTCTGCAGCTCCTAGGCACGGGCCGCTACTGTATATATATATATATATTATATATATATATATATAATTCATATCAGTAGTAAAAAAAACAGATTATTTAAAGCCAAATAATATGGAAATGATAAGGTGATACCAAATTATGTATTTAAAGAAAACTATTCTCAAATTGTAAGATATCCGGGAGATTAGGATAATAGGATAACGTTCCGGGAGCCCGGAGAACACGCACGGTTCCGGGAGTCTCCCGGCGAATCCTGGAGGGGTTGGCAAGCCTACTGGTAACCTTGACCACCTGACTTAATTCATAACCAAAATACACCTGATCTTTAGGATGTGACGTACCAAACCGATCTGTAATGATATCACAAGATCATTCCGAAGCAAAATTTTTAGTTTATTAAAACCAGTGTATGAGTTGGAAAGAAAGAGAGAGCGAAAGATATTGAGGGTTCTGTAGTGAATACTCTTATTTTAGTTTCAAGTTAAATGTTAATTTTACCGTCTTGAATTTCGGAATAGTATAAATTCATTTTAAATTAAGTACCCCATTATAATTCAATTGTGAACCACATTAATACTAATTTTATGTATACTATATTATTTTATTGTATGTAAACATAATTAATTATATATCACAATTGTCAGTTAATCATTTATATTCAAATATTTATTTTAATCTAATGCCATGTCCATTTTGCAAATAAATAATAGAAAACCAAAGGTTATATTTTCCACCTTTGGTACTGTCGCAGTTTCGCCTAACGGACTCAATACGGCTAGTGAGATAATCACTGGTTGGCACTTAACTAGCGGCAGTGCTTATGGCTACATCATCCAGGTTAACCTATACCGGATAGATGCGCTACGGTCCCAAGCCGTAGCTTGCCTAGGCCGACGACGACAACGACGTAAACCAACAATTGATGACCCCGGAGCTGGATTACCCCTTCACCCGAACGACTAGGACTAGACTGTAATGTCGTTCGTGCCCATCACCCCTTCACCCGAACGACTAGGACCAGACTGTAACGTCGTTCGTGCCCACCACCCCCTTCACCCGAGCGACTAGGACCAGACTGTAATGTCGCTCGTGCCCTCTGCCCCTCACCCCTGCCCGTGCGCTCTGTGCCTGCGCTCGTCTCAACTCCACTCCTTCGTTGGGAACTTGTCGTCTTGCTTGTACGTTAGCAAGCATAGGAGAAGATGCCTGACGACGCTGGTGCCATCTCCCACTTGAGCGTAAAGCTCCCCGTCTTCTGGCCGGGTGATCCATTTATTTGGTTCCACCAAGTGGAATCACAATTCAACTTGGGAAGGATCACCACTAGCAGGACGAAATACGATAGTTTTGTGTCCTCTCTACCAGCGAGCATCATCTCTGAAGTCCGTGACGTCATCGTATCTCCTTCCACGAGTGAGGACCCGTACAACGATCTGAAGTCTGCCATCCTG
Source organism: Bathynomus jamesi (assembly GCA_023014485.1). Classification (NCBI taxonomy): domain Eukaryota; kingdom Metazoa; phylum Arthropoda; class Malacostraca; order Isopoda; family Cirolanidae; genus Bathynomus; species Bathynomus jamesi. The sequence goes on from JAJOZX010001693.1 coordinate 323,918, forward strand.
CGCCGCACCACTGTCTCCGAGCGTGAGAAACTACATCAGTTAATCTCAAAAGAAGAACTTGGAGACCGTAAGCCCACTCAAATGCTGAGGGCTATGCAGTGCGCTCTAGGCGAACGCGCACAAACCTTCGATAGGACATCTTTAGACAGTTGTTCTTGCAGAAACTTCCTCCATCAGCTCAGCGTGTCTTGGCCACTATGGATCCTGCTACTCCAGTTGATAAACTAGCAGAAACTGCCGACAAAGATAGTGGAGATTGACACAGCTCCGGTCAACAACGTGAACACACAATCGGAACTGGAGTTGAAAGTGGAAGAGTTAAGTCAACAACTCAACCACGTTTGTTCTCTGCTACAAAATCAACGGCAAAGAAGCCATTCTCGGTCAAGATTTACGAAGAGGCATCGTTCGAGTTCCGGGAAGATCTGCTTCTACCACTCGAAATTTGGAAAGAAGGCTAGGAAGTGCATCTCCCCTTGCAATTTTTCGTCGGAAAACCCCAGCAGCGAGTCCTAATGGCGTCTAGTACTCGCACTGCCAACCTGTTATTCATAAAGGACAGGAACTCTGGTGTCAATTTCTTGGTTGATACCGGAGCGTCAGTCAGTGTATTCACTCAAAAATCTGGTCATAAGCACTCGGAATCTCCGCCTCTATACGCTGCTAACGGTTCACGCATACCCACGTACGGTACTCAGTCGCGTGAACTAAACTTGGGCCTTCACCGATCCTTCAAGTGGATTTTCATCTGTGCTCAAGTGCAGCATCCCATAATCGGCGCTGACTTCCTCCAGCATTTCAAAACTCCTGGTGGATCTTGACAAGCGACGCTTATGCGACCAGGCCACACTGCTTTCTGTTCTTGCCAAACAGGTTGCCCTTCCGGACGCCTCGAACTCTGCACTTTCCCTCGTTCCCCTAATTCCATGTACCAGTGCCTTTTCCAGCGATATCCAGGAATTCTTCAACCGATGCAGATGGGTGATACCATTAAGCACACCATTACCCATCACATTACAACAAAAGGTCCCCTGTGTTTGCAAAACCCAGACGTCTTGCCCCGGACAAACTGAAAGCTGCCAAATCGGAATTCCAGCTTATGATAGATCTTGGGATAATAAGACCTTCCAAAAGCAGTTGGTCCTCTCCCCTAAACCTGGTCCAGAAGAAGTCAGGAGACTGGAGACCATGTGGGGATTACCGGTTTTTGAATTCGACAACCATCCCGGACCGATATCCGGTACCAAATGTCCAAGACTTTACTTCTCTTCTCCACGGCAAATCTATCTTCAGTAAAATAGACCTGTTAAGGCTTTCCACCACATTCCCGTAGAGCCTTCGGATATTCCCAAGACTGCAGTTTGTACACCATTTGGGTTATTCGAATTTTTGAAGATGCCGTTCGGGCTACGGAATGCTGCGCAAACCTTTCAGAGGTTTATAGATGAGGTCACCAGAGGCTTAGACTTTGTTTATGCCTACATCGATGATTTGCTTGTGGCCAGCTCAACGGAAGAGGAACATAAGGAACATCTTTCACTCCTCTTTCAACGCTTAGAACAATACGGTGTTACTATTAATGCATCTAAGTGTGTGTTGCACAGCCAACCTTGGAATTTCTTGGTCACACGATTTCGCAGCACGGAATTACCCCCCTTCAGGACAAGTGTGAAGTGATAAAAAATTACCCTATGCCAAGTAATCAGCGTGAGTTACGTCGGTTTCTAGGTTTGGTAAATTATTACCACAAGTTCATTAAAAAACTGTGCCAGTGTTCTTGCTCCTCTACACGCTATGATCACACACAAACGCAAGGTAACGAAATTGGTATGGTGTAGCGATAGTTTACAGGCGTTCGACAATGCCAAAAATGCTATCAATAGTGCATTGTCTCTGTCATTTCCTATCAGTGATGCCCCCCTAACTCTGACGGTCGATGCATCAGATGTTGCGATCGGTGGAGTGTTGGAACAAACCATTAACGGTCAACAAGCACCCATCGCGTTTTACTCGAAAAAGCTGCAGCCAGCCCAAACGCGTTATAGTGCTTTCGGACGTGAACTTCTTGCTATTTACTTAAACGTGAAGCATTTTCAACATTTCCTTGAAGGCCGAGAGTTTTGTGTTTTTACCGACCACAAACCTTTGGTCACTGTCTTCAATAAAAACAGCTGTAACCCTCTCCCAGAGTCATCAGGCAACTCGATTATATCTCGCAATTTACCACAGATATCCGCCACATCAAGGTGTCTTGAACACTCCAGCGGATGCACTTTCAAGAATAGAGATTACTTCTGTTACCCTCAGCTCTACACTGTGGAATGCTATTGCACAGGATCAAGATAAGGATACGGAACTACAAGACCTGCTCAGAGAAGACTCCACTCACTCACTTTCCCTCAAGAAAATGAGTATGCCAGGATTGTCTGGCCCTCTATGCGACGTATCAACAGCTGCTATTCGCCCTTATGTCCCTCCATGTCACAGACAAGCAGTCTTCACGGATCTTCATAAGCCCTCCCATCCTGGTATCCGTGCTTCGCAACACCTGGTTACCTCTCGCTTTGTTTGGCCCTCGATGCGGAAGGATGTCAAACATTGGACCAAAACGTGCCTTGCCTGCCAGCGTGCAAAGTCCAAAGGCACACCAGGTCCCCCTTTGACGCATTCCCGCCCCCATCCCAGCGATTTGAGGTAATTCATGTAGACATTGTTGGCCCTCTTCCAGTGATTCAAGGCCACGTTATCTGCTCACCTGTCTCGACCGCTTTTCCAGATGGCCTGAAGCCATCCCACTTCCTGATATCCAAGCGGACACTGTTGCAAGAGCCTTTCTTCATGGATGGGTATCAAGATTTGGATTGCCGACAAAAGTCATCACTGACCAAGGTCGCCAATTTGAGTCTTCGCTTTGGAAGAAGTTTACCAGCTTGTTGGGTACAGTACATGCGCATACCTGTGCGTATCATCCGCAAGCTAACGGCCTCGTCGAACGCTTCCATCGCCAGCTGAAGTCATCCCTTATGTGTCACGAAGACTCCCATTGGATGGATAAGCTTCCACTCGTTTTGCTTGGTATTCGCTCTGCATTAAGAGTGATCTGAAGACTACAGCGGCTGAACTAGTCTATGGAACAACACTGCGGCTACCAGGTGGCTACTTCACTGCAGGGGATAAGTCATGCGATCCTACGGAATTCGCTCAAACACTTTCCTCTCACATGCAGTCCTTCAGCCTGTTCCCCCTCGATTGACTAGCCAACAGAACATCTTTATTTCCCCAGCCCTCCAGTCTTGCACCCACGTTTTCGTTCGTGTACCTGTCCCAAAACGGCCTCTCCAATGTCCATATGACGGACCCTATGAAGTTCTCCGACGTACGCGCAAATCATTCCTCATCCAGCGCGGTTCCAAGGTCGACAAGGTTTCTATCGATCGTCTTAAGCCTGCGTTTTGGAATCAACCTTAAGTGAGGTACATGTAGCTACCAAAAAGGTCCAGAGGAAATCAGTGTCGTTCGAACTCTTTGAACTTCCTCTCTGGTGGGGGAGTGTGTAGTGAATACTCTTATTTTAGTTTCAAGTTAAATGTTAATTTTACCGTCTTGAATTCGGAATAGTATAAATTCATTTAAATTAAGTACCCCATTATAATTCAATTGTGAACCACATTAATACTAATTTTATGTATACTATATTATTTTATTGTATGTAAACATAATTAATTATATATCACAATTGTCAGTTAATCATTTATATTCAAATATTATTTAATCTAATGCCATGTCCATTTTGCAAATAAATAATAGAAAACCAAAGGTTATATTTTCCACCTTTGGTACTGTCGCAGTTTCGCCTAACGGACTCAATACGGCTAGTGAGATAATCACTGGTTGGCACTTAACTAGCGGCAGTGCTTATGGCTACATCATCCAGGTTAACCTATACCGGATAGATGCGCTACGGTCCCAAGCCGTAGCTTGCCTAGGCCGACGACGACAACGACGTAAACCAACAGTTCAAAGACGTAATACTGAATCAGCGAGAAAGCTTTAATACTGAAGGTGTAATACACTGATTCAGTGGGAAGTCTTTAACACCGGAAATTTAACACACTGATTCAGCGAGAAATCTTTAATACCGACGGTGTAAACACACAATGATTCAGTGAAAATACCACAATGATCAGTGAAAACTCTTTAGCAAAGTTTATCACGTACGTGCGAAAGATTCGTGATACTTTTATTACACTGTTAGATTATTACACTGTTTCTAAATATATCTAATCACCATGGAAGACAGTAGAAGACCTGACCTTGACTATTTTAAATGCACAAACATTATATAAAATCAGGGAAGTAGAATGAATTGTTATCTGTGAAGTGTGCGTTATCAATCTGTGCAAGATAGAAAAGAGGGACAAAGAGGCAACAGCAATTCTTTCTTGTCGTTTTCCACAGGGAAGGAAGATATCGATAGTTATATATTTCATGTTCATACCACGTCTGCAGTGACTTTGAATCAACAGTTAACTATTAGTAAGTTTCTACATCAGATTTCTCGTTCAATAAAGAAAACTTATTCACTGGAATTGGTGTTTATTTCAATTTTAAAATTGTGCAAAACCATTAGTAAAAAGTCATTGAAGAAAGTGATGCTCTTAATCAACTAAAAATCCAAGTTATTGATTAGTTAAATAATAATGTACAAGTGGCTGAAAAGTTTTTACGAGACTCCTACCAGACATTGGTCGATCCTAGTTTCTGTTATCCGAGTGTAGGTCGTAAACTTTTTAGAAATAAGGTGTAGTAGATATTTGATCTGTCCTTCTAGTTTTAGCATTTGCGGAACGACTGTGCATCGCGAACCTACCTGCGCATTTTTTGTTTAATTTATGGCGGTTTAACCCATTATTGCCCAGAGGTCTTTCCCGAGACTGAATAAAATCGTCTGGCGTTAGCCAGAACAAAATCAGTAAAGTGACGGTGGACACTAATGGGTTAAGTGGGCAATTATAGCGTTTGCGCCAAAATTAGGATTAATGAAAGAAAGCCACCCCCAAAAGTTTCTAGTAAACAATGCCACCCTAAAAAATGATCAAGTAAACAATGCCCCTCCCCCCCCGAAAATCACTAAAGTAAAGAATGTAAGTAAAAACACCTTCATGAGAAATTGCTTTTTATTTATTTATTAATAAGGAATAATGTCAAGTTAAAAAAAAATTGTATTTATGGAGAATGAAATTAAAATTTAGAGATGTCACAAATATGTTCAAATAGTTAAAGAAACTATTTTCAAAGTAACGCTCTTGTCACATCATCGAATATTTTAACAAAATACTGACGAATATTTTAACGAAAATATCATGACTTAACCTAACCAATTGTCAAAGGCGTACAGTCGATCTAACCGGGAAAAAAAAAGAAATTACGGGGGGGGGGGGGGGGGGGGGGGAGGAATAAGGGATCAATGAAAGAAAGCCACCCCCGACCCGTTTGGGGGCGTCTTTCTTTTGTTAATTCCAAAATTAAGTTAAAATTGTGTTCATATTACATCGTTTCGTTTGCAGCAAATGAGACACATTATTTTACTTCTATATTAGGGAAGGTTAGGTTAGATTAGGTTAAGTTGGTTAGGTTAGGTTAGGCAAGCTTATTAGTAGATATATAACGTGTGAGAACCATACCTAATTTTAGTGTGCAGTGATAACCAATTTGCGCAGTAATAATTTCAATTTGTGCAGTGATAAATTGAAAATCTGGGCAATGATTAATTAGGTTCTATATCCTATATAGAACCTAATGTATCACTGCACAGATTTTCAATTTATCACTGCGCAAATTGAAATTATTACTGCCAAATTGAAATTATTACTGCGCAAATTGGTTACTAGAATTGTCGATGAGATTTGATAAAGTGAGTATAGGTCCTTTATAGGTCCTTTATAGACCCGTACCCATTCCAGCTCGTCTTCCATGAACAATTTTGTTAAATTCATAAAGATGTTACATTTTTCATATTTCTGTAGCTTCACATTTTGTGGTTTCACACTTAATACACTGAAAACTTGACTTTATATTAGATTTTCACTTTTATAATAGATGCTTATGCGTAAAGTACGTAAGTAAATTCACTACAAAATTCTACATTCTAAAGAGGCTCTGAAGTTGTACATAATTCTAAAAATGTTTTCAGTTTCAGAGATTGAGTTTTTAGCTGAAAATTTTATTTCAATTTATTTAACTCTGATGTTGGTACTGATTTAATTCTCCCTTTCCACCAGGTACTTTCCGGAAGATAATGGACGAAACTCGCGACATCGCTGTCGTGGGAGCCGGAGTTGTGGGTCTTACGACAGCCAACTTACTTCAAGATGCTCTTCCCAATGCTCATGTAAGGTTTAAAAAAGAGACGCATGCCCCTTTAAATTTTATGATTTTCATTACAGCGGAAATTACGTACACTTGAATTGTAAAGTGAAACATACTGTAGTGGATTCAAAGCACTGTATGAATGAAAACAAGGGGTTCTTTCCCTGCTGTAAACCTCCTGCTGGTAAACTTTAAACGAAATCCACTTTCGTTTCACCCTTTTTCAAAATGAAATGAAAAAGAATTGAAAGTATTCAGCGGTAAACAACAGCTATCAAAAACTATTTTCTGGGCGTGGGTGCACCGCCACTCCATAAGTGGAGTAACAAAGCACAAATGGAAAAAATGAAATTAGAAAACAGAAATTTAGATATTAAGACGTCCAAGTCAGGTTTCACTCGGGAATCCTTTGCTTTGTCTCGCATGTTTTGGCGTAAAATAGTTAGTTAGTTAGACTTCTACTTTGTGTTAGACATACAGTACAATCAGAGAATCCGTAGCTGCGCAAAAGCAAAAGAAATTTTAGAAATTGTTCTTTTCCTGACGAAAATATGGAAAGAGACTCGATTTTCAAAATAAAACAAAATACGAGTAATTAAGGTGATTTCTCAGGGCTGCGGATCTACGTAGATGAGTTCCGTAGAAAATGCATAGATCATTAAGTATATTCGGAATCATCTAAATAAAGTGACTATAATCTTACGATCATTTTCCGATCAGTGCAAATAGTCTTTCGCGTACACATCAGGATCTACAAATCTCCTGCGAAACTCCATTTGATTTACGCTTGTGTCAATTGATCCAGACACTGGTAACGAGTGGAATATTTCATGCTTTGTTTTCCTCCGTGCCGCTGTTGATTTCCTGGTAAATCGGTTGTGTTAAAGAATACAAGAGCGGGTAGAATTTCACAGAAGAAAATTCTTTTAGTTCTTTTAGATGGTTGTCAGTTAAGATGAACTATTTTTTTGTTTACTAGAATGTATTTCCCTGTTTTGCAGGTGACCATAATAGCTGATAAATTTTTAACGGAAACTACGAGCGACGGAGCTGCTGGACTATACCGACCTTCACTCAATTTCGGTGGACCCTCGGAGGAACTCACTGAGTAAGCATTGTGTCCTATTTTGAAGTATATCAAAGGATGTTGTTACATAATTCGTCTTCCTATCAGTTGAACTTTAAGTTTAGTTTCATCCGAGTTAGCCTTATAACCGTACAAATGATTGTCCATCCACCTGCTGCTCTGGAAGTTCGTTATAGGTAGCCATCTACGGATTGTAATGATGTGTAATCATCATTAGTGGCCAAGAACTCCCACGAGTGAAGCAGATTTAGGCACTTAAATTCTTCAGAGATGCTCTCACAATTAAAAAACATGTTATGCTATGAACGATATACGCACGTTTTAAAGTAGATCTTGTATCATAAATACGAAACTGAACTATTTACGAATTTCAGTATTACAAATTATGGAAAAGAAGACAAATTTGTCATACATTTTGATAAATTTTTATGTACTTGAAACTCGTAAATATAAAATAGAAAACTTTAATAGGAAATAATTTCTAGATTCCTATAATTCTTTTGGTATTGATGAGCTTATATATATACTTTAAAACTGCGCAAGCAATCACAACCCAGCAGTGTTCTTGCCAAGCACACGAGAAATAAAAGTCGTCCTTGTACTCATCTGTCTCGAAGGCGGTTTCAGTTAGGAGCAACTTTTGCAGAAGCGAGGACATTTCTTGCAGAGAGGTGAAGACAAGCGTGACTTTTATTTCACGCGTCCCAGGAGAGAAAACTATTGGGCTGTGGGTGCGTGCGCAGTTTCAGAGCATTGTCTAAGTCACCGCGGTTTATTGTGGTTTTCTCTTATATATATAATACACACAGACCGTGCATGGAACAAGGAACTCTTCTAGGAAAATTAAATCCACTATAGTCCGAATAAGTAATGGTAAATGACAAATACTATAGTTTTTTTCTTTTTCAGGATGCTAGCCCGACGCGGGCAATGGGTCACTCGCAAAGAGTTCCCAAAAATATAGCTTCCCTCACCAGCTATCTGCAAAGCAGAGAGGATCCAGCTTTGAGACAGGATCTAGGGTTTAAAGCAGCCTAGCCCAGCTACATTTAGAACCTCAATATAAGCAAAAGACTCGCTGCCTTCACGTCAGATTGAATACATCAAAGAAAAAGGGGTAACTATGAAACAGACATGTTATGTGCCTTGAAACGGACATGTCATGTGCCTTGAAAAGTGGACGCTCAATTCTGCCAGTTGAGGTTTAAGTTTTGGTTTTGGCTAAAAATATAATAGTTACCCCTTTTTCTTTGATGTATTCAATCTGACGTGAAGGCAGCGAGTCTTTTGCTTATATTGAGGTTCTAAATGTAGCTGGGCTAGGCTGCTTTAAACCCTAGATCAGCGTTTCTTAACCTTTTTCGACATCAGCACCCCCTTCACCTGTAAAAAATAAACGAGGAAAATTTTAAAACGATATTAAGACAAGACACACAAAGAATTATATTTACAAATTCAAACCTAAATACTTTCTTGAATATAACAATATAATAAAATACTTGTTCTTGAATATAACAATAGATCAAGCGGCCAAAAGAAATGTTAAGAATAACAATCAAGGAGAATTACTTACCCCCTAATCTTGGGGTCAAAATCATGCAAAAAAGTAAATTTCTCGTGACACAGAGTCAACGTCTTCCTCCTTAATATTAATGGTGATAATGTAAACGTGCAATAAATCTTTCGTAATTAAATATATATTCAAATTCTCATACAATAATATCTGTTAATAAAATAGAAAAGATTAGCATTAGGAGTTTGTGAAGCAACAACTTCGGTGGTATCCCAAGATGCCACTCCACTATAATGTGACGCCTGTGTAGCGTCTGCCTAACGGTGCAGAAGCCCTTTACCAGCACCCCCTAAAATCGATTTCAGCACCCCAGGTTAAAAAACACTGCCCTAGATCCTGTCCCAAAGCTGGATCCTATCTGCTTTGCAGATAGCTGGTGAGGGAAGCTATATTTTTGGGACCTCTTTGCGAGTGACCCGTTGCCCGCGTCGGGCTAGCATCATGAAAAAGAAAAAACTATAGTATTTGTCATTTACCATTACTTATTCGGACTGTGTGTATCATATATATATATAATATAATTATATATAATATATATATATACTTCCACTTAAACTAATTTTATGAATACCTCAATGAATAATATATATATATATTTGCATATATTAAATAGGAAATGGCTGAAGGACTCGTATAAGTTTTACGATGAGATGCTGGAGAAGCATACTCCTGAGTATGCGTTAAGTGCTGGTTTCGTGAGAAGAAGAATTTATTATGTTTCCACGAAATCTCCGGATCTTGTTAGAGTAAGGATTCATTTCGTTTTGGTTATTTTCATTTTGACCTTTTTAACTTCATCTCTGAATGCATGCGAGGATTTGTTAGGATTGACATCGCTTCAATTAAGCGCGGTCTTCTTAACTATAATATGATAGGCTGCAGTAATGCGGGCAGCGCTAAATTGAAAGTTTGACTCCTCATCCCTCGCATGGGCTGCAATCCCACCTTTTTGGCAGCGGCTAGGTACATTAGCCTCGGAAAATTCAAATTTAGCGTTGTCCGCATTATTGCAAAAATCATTTGTTGAACAGTTTTGGCCATTCACGTTAAACTTGTGAAAATAAATTGGAAGCAAAACAAAAAATTCAGGATTTGAAATTATCGAAAGAGAGTAAGTAACCTTTATCATAAAACATTTTAGTTTGCTCGAAACTTTGAGTATATCTCGTGAGAATGATTAAAAGCTAAAAAAAAGAAAGAAGAAAAGTTTCTTAGGGGAATCTGTTATCATTTACTTATCTTCTGACTTAACAGCGTGAACCTATTTTCATTGATTTTGTTTTTATTTTACAACGACGCAAATAGGCTTCCATATTCGGCCTCCTCGTATATCTGTTTATACATTTTTAACGATACTTCAAAACAAGGAGTTTGTGCTTTACTGTTTAAACAATTTTGCGAAGAAAGAGTTAAGTCTTATGAAGAGTATGTACTCTCTTTATCCGTAATCGTGAAAAAAGTCTATATAAAATGAACAAATTAACGTATTTTTACAGAACTCTTTCTTGGAAAAACTTCTAGAGGATTACCGGTTTCTTTCTGAAAAGGAGCTTCGAACCTTGTTTGAGAACGACCGATACAAATATGGAGCTACGTACACCACCTTGCTCGTTGAATGCAGGAAGTATCTACCTTATTTGACAAAAAGGTTTGTTTCCTCTTCATTCATTCTCATCATTGATGTCGGCAGTACTTGCGTGATTGTTGCGCCGTAAACATCAATTTGAAGATGTTACTGTAGTTGAAAATTCATATTTTTGCTTTAATTTAAAGTGTGTGCAAACTACAGTGAATAAATCCTATAGTGAATAATGTAGAGAGAAAACAAAGACTTCCCTCAACATTCTTCTACATACAGAAATATTAACTTCTTTTGTCTCAAAGTTTCGAAGACTATTTCTTCTATGTAAAGAAGTTGTGTATCATTAAAGAAGTTATTAGATCATCTGAGAAGACGCTTAGGATATTCAAAAACGGGAACCCCCCCCTCCCCCCGAAAATCCACCTTCAAAAAGAAGTTATAAGTTCTAAATTCAGAAGGTTTTATTTTGAGTGTAAACAGAAATATTGATGAGAACTGGGCTTTCAGCATACTGTTCAATATTCCGCAATCCTTCGTTTGTGGAGATAATGAAGTTCTTTTGGAGCCTTGAAATAGATGCTGAGAGTATATACCTTCCGCTTTTGACCCTTTGTCTTCATTCTTGTTTTCTTTCTTTCTTCCCATCTTTCCTTCAGGCTTTTCTTTCTGTCTTCACATTCACTCATGGTAGGATGAAAAACATATTTTTTAAAGTATATACAGTATATATATATTGATACAAACATTATATATTAAATGCGTTATTTTCATTTCAAAGATTTCAAGATAAAGGCGGCAAAATTATTTCGAGGAAACTCAAAAATTTTGAGGAACTGACTGACAAATACGATCTAGTCTTCAATTGCACAGGATTAGGATCCAAAGAGCTTTTGGGTGATAACAAATTAATACCAATGAGAGGCCAAGTCTTCAAAGTGAGTGGTTCACAAATTAAAAAAGTTTGTTTATCTCGGTTGTAGCATGGCAGCGTTATGACCGCTGGAAGTTGCAGCTGCAATTGCGAACTCGTGTCCATACATGGCTTTCCTCTACCCCTTCTCCCACCCTTTCCACCACCACAATGTTGCAATATTGCATCCCCCTTTCGTAATATTTGCAGGCTGCAGCATCGAGTTATTAATATTACTCTTAGTAGTAGTGATAGTAGTATTAAAATAATATTGAACAGAATGGTAGGAGAAATTTTATTTTTGGCAATTATTTATCAGAGAGTAGATTGCATACACTCTTGTTCGTCACTGATTTTCTCCCTTACCCCTCGAACACATGAGGGAAGTTAAACAACCACACAACTATTATAATTTCAACTCTAAAATCTAATGAATGGCGAAAATGTGCGTAAAGCGAATCTTGCTCTTTTGGAGTAAGTGTAAACAATCAGTGAAGTGGCTATCTCTCGTTCATTTCGCATTTAATGTAAATTTCGTTTTATCCTTCCTCCTACTAAGGTGAGAGCCCCGTGGGTGCAAAGCGGGGTCTATATGGACAGTGACACCTACATAATCCCAGGAACCGATGGAGTGGTCACCCTGGGGGGAACGCGACAATTCAACTCCACAAACGAACAGATTGACAAGCACGATGCAGCGGGAATTTGGGAGAGATGCACTAGCGTTTTGCCATCACTGAAAAATGCTAAGGTCATTATTATTGTTGTTGTAAGAAACTCTTGCTATACTTGTCAGGAAACAGCATATTTTAGACTACAAACTGAAGGATTCTTACAACAGAAGTCAAATATTCTGACAAAAGAATAGACTGTCGTCGTGCCTTTAATCAGTCCATAAATCTTTGGTAACACTTGTAAATTTTGGATTGCTTTTAATAATTAATCAGTCACGAGGACCAGAAACTGGCACAGCGCTCAGGCCAACTAATGCAGTTCATTGCTCTAACTCCTGTAATATTATTACCAGCATTATCAGGGTTCGAACCCCCGACCTCAGTGTCTTCTTCACTTTGCTTATAGAGAAACGGTACTATCCACTGAGCCACCACGGACGCTGGCATTGGTTGCTTTTCCTTCACATTGTCAACTGCCTTTTTTATAGGATGATCAGGTTTGTTCATGAGATGGACCTGACGGACGAATCTTATTTTAATATTTTTTTTAAAGAATCCATTTACTTAACATTTCTGTACGGTAATTGTACTTCACTTTTAATTAACTACACTATACTGTATTAAGATTTGTTTTACAGCTTTAGGCGCATTTAGTTCGTAATTCATTTAAGTCATTTATAATTTTTCTACTTAAAGTTTATAATTTTCCCATTTTCACAAACAACTATGTCTGTGAAAATATATCACGGACTTATTTAATTTCAATTTACAAAGCAATTTTAGAGCCATTTACACGCTATGTTTTACAGATTGAACAAGAATGGGTCGGATTTCGACCCCACCGCTCCGAAGTTAGAGTAGAAAAAGAGATTATGATTTTCCCGAACGGAAAATCGTTAAAGGTTAGGAAAGAAATTCTCTCTTTTAATGTTTTTTAAACTGTTTATCTTTACTATTAAAGTAATTTAGTCGTTATTCGCGTGTACGTTCAAGAGAATTTTCAGGGTGAAGATCACCAACGAAGGTTTTGCTGAGGAAAGCCGAAATTTTTGTTCACCGACCTAAGATCGAATTGTGGACTATCTTATAATAATAACCTTTTCGTTGTTGTTTCATCAAACTTTAAAAAGGATTTTTAAATTGTAAAAGTGTTTTTAATCATTGTGCATTTTATAAAACGTTTATAAAGAGTTTATAAAGCGTTTATAAGGCGTTTGCAATTTTTACTCTCTGCAATTTTTCGCTTAAAAAGATTCACCCTTTTTTTGTAGTTTTAGGAATTTGTTGGAATTTGTTAGGGTAGCTTGTTCGTTTCATGGGGTTGGTCAACCCCCTCCGTAAAGGAGATCTACAGCTTTACATGGAATCCGAACCACGGGTCGTTACATAATCTGGACGCGGAGAATGGTCCCCCATCCAACTGTCACTCAAATCCAATATCGCTTAACTTCTCTGATCGACGGGAAGTGGTCTTACGACATTGGTCATGACGTAGACCATAATTTGGGATTTATGACCTATTAATTAGCTTTCGACAATTTTCCACCTGATTTTCATTTCGAGGAAATGGTATAAGCTCCGTTGTACTATCCTGAGAGTCATAATTTTAAGGACGCTCCAAAAAGAGTTAAAACTGAATTAACAGGAATCACTGTAGGTTTCACTGTCAGTATTTGAGGCACTCCTAGGAAGAAGTGGCTAAGCGACAAAAGTAAAAAACGCTAGAAAAAGTAGCTAAAGTTGTACCAAAGCGCCATAACTTTTCAACTTTTGAAGACATTTCGGCGAAATATTTTCAAATTATCTTCAAAATTTGTCACTTTCAAATTTAGTACAAATTTAACTGCGTTTTCTGACTTTTTTACTTTTGACGCTTAGCCACTTCTTCCTCGGAGAGTCTCATTTAATGTATATTAAAGTCATATATAACGCATTCTTTTTTTACCCTTATTTTATTAACAAAATTATACCCAGAAGCTTTGTTCCGTAATTTTAATTTTAATTCCTTAAGATTGGCTTTAAAATTATTAAAAAAAATATTAAAATTATTATTAAAATTATTAAAGATTAAGACAAAATTTGTTGACGATTCGCATGACGTATTATAATATAATAAAAAATAACTTTCGTTTCAGGTAATTCATAATTACGGGCACGGAGGCTACGGTGTACTGAGTGCTCCTGGTACGTCCATGCATGCTGTTTCTCTTGGAATTCAAGCTTTGAGGGAGGGCAAGAGATCTAAATTATAAATTTAAAATTAAAATAAAATTTTGAGATGAGGTTAGTTACTGAAGCAATAAGTCATTCGTGACATCGAAAGAGAAATTAAGCCAAATTATTTACCTAGTTTCTACGTGTTTAAATGCTTTGTAAAAATATGCTATTTTTTGGAGTATTCATACACGGACTCTCCAAATTAAAGTAAATTGTTAAAAAGATAACAAGCAAAAATAATAATAATAATAATAATAATAGCAATAATAATGAAATTTTCAAAGAATTCCTAACTTATTATCCTTAACTCTACAAAAATCTGGATAGTACCGGTAGCTTTCGTACATTGAAAAAGACTTTTCGTACCTTCTTGAAAGTATACAGTTAACCTTTTAAGCTCAAATTTTTTGTATCGTTAAGTTTAGGAATGGGTGTATTTGAAACGTTACCAATTTGTTCCGGTCGTCCTTAAAGGGTTAAAGCATCATGTTTCTTAAATTCCATTAGAAGTTCATAATGATATACGGAGACAATACTGATTGGCCGAAAGTTGGTCACGTGGGAAATGATTAACCAACCTAAAACGGCCACCTAACTTAGTATAACCTAACTCGGTCGTAAGACTCACTTTGATTCGTTCGATAAATGAATGGGTGGATCACCGAAATCTGGTTGCCCCGAAACTCAATATTAACCTAACTTTTAATTTGAGGTACCGATTCGAATAAATTTTCTTCATAATCTTTCATACACAGTTAGGCCCGGGTTAACGTAACGTTATCCTATTGTCGATTGTAATCTTTATAGGCTAAATCATACTGGAGTAACTTAAAGAGGCCAAAAATATCGAAATATGGCGGGTTATTCGTACTCATCTAATTTATATGTTATGCATTACGATATGCAAGCCGAAAATATGTCAAGAGGATGGGAAGGAGTCCTAAAAATTTCAATTTCCAATTTTTGTGTGGTAATTGAACAATATTGGTTCTGTATTTCGTTTTGATTACACTGTATCACGTATGAATTAAGACAAATAGTCTTTGAATTGAAGATCACACATTTGAAGTCAATATGAATTATTATTATTAATTATATTTTGGATCACCCTGTGCTATTCTTGATGGGTAATTTTCATTTCAGTCTCGAAAGGTTGGGAAACATGTCTTATGTTTTCAATTCCAATCCGTTAAAAAGAGTTATAAAAGAATTTGAAACAAAATAGCTCCTTCAAGCCCGGTTAACAATTTTACGTAGTTACAACGTTGTCACAAGGTTGCATTTTAGCACTGATGTAAATACAACATAAATTTGTGTGGTTTGAGTTACGTCTTCGCAACGTTGTGATATTACATAAACTTTACGTAGATACAACGTCTCAAGGATAGAATTTGGTCTAACAAAGGTGCCCTATTTGAAATAGTAGTATGCCGTATGTAACTCTGCTACAATTTTGTAACAAAGAATAATGTAACACGAAACTATATACTATGGATATAAAACCTTACGTGCAGACAACGTCTGTGTTACGTACAAAAAATTACGTCAGAAGTTTACTTGTACTTTACGTGTATACTGTACAACGACATCATGCAACGTTGTTGTGAAAAACTGCACTGTTGGAGATTGACCTCAATTAAACCTACCTCAATTTCCCAACCCCTAACGCAGGTTAAAATTAATCCAACCTATTAAATTAGGACTCGAGAATCCAGAAATGGTCCGGAGCAAATAGGATGATTAAAGTCACAGATACAATTCCCACAAATAAAACCATAGAAAATTTACTACGGTTCATGTAATAAATTGGGGATATTTGTTAACTGTTAACCGAAAGGTAAAGTGAAAGAATTGACTCACCTCAGTTGGTCAATGGGATGATGTAGCGTCTTGTAGAGTTAATCTTAAAATCGTAGTCTTCAGTTAAGCTAATTCAAGTAGGCCTATTCTGGGTACACTAGCCTGTATTGGTTTTTAACTTCAACTTTTGTTTCATTCACTATTTCTGTAGAGTAGTTCGCAAGCCAACTGCGTAATTATTCCTCTCTTCATGCGATCAAAAGGAAGAACGAACTGAAGCCAAGGTTCTGGTGTTTGACTTCAGTTTTGTTGGCTGGTTGTTGTCGGTGGGAGATAATCTCACTGAGCACACCCTTCACCACATAGTAATAAATTACTAATGTGGATATGACCCAGTATGATGAACAATTATTCACATACCTTTGTTAACCATAAATTATTGTACATTAAAGAGACTACCAAATCTATTTCCTCTGAGGACCACTTCTGCTCTCTCTCAACCACCCTCCCAATATCCTAAATTTCATATACTGGGGGGCCCGGAAAGAAAAATTTGAATGCTAAGCATAAATTTTTCTCCTACATAAAGATAATTGTTGTAATGTTAGTGGCATTGAAACCACCAATTGCCTGTGTTATATCCTCATTCCTTTATAAAAGAAATGTAGCATTTATAAATCCTCATTAAGAAGAAGAATAAGGGGTTTCATCCACAGAATGAAAATAAATATAGTTCTCACTATGAAGATTAAGTAAAGAGAAAGAATATAGGTCTAGCTAAATTAGTTATAAGTACAATCGTGTAAAAGTAGCCATCCTTTGAAAATGAAACATTTACAATTCCCCAGCATTAATTTTTTGTTGTAAAAAGCTCCTGGCTTTTAAGGCTGTGTGGCGCTGAGGCCTTGTATAAGTTAAACTCGTTGTTGTGTGCGTTACCACACAAGTTGTTGAAGGTTGAGAGAAAGTTCGTACGGAATCATAAGCTTTTGTTTGAGAAACTGGATAACTAGTTTCTATCTTAGGTTCTGTTAAACAGATAGTAGGCCCAGGCTCAAGTGGATATAATAGAGAAATGTCCCTAGTAGTCTCCCCAGTAGCAGTCTTGAGTCTAACTACCCTTGTCACCTTGTCCTCTCCTGGTTTGAGTTCCAAAACTCTACCAAGAGACCAGTATTGTCGTGGTACACTGTCGTGAATCAACACAATGTCACCTACTTTAATAGTGTTTGTCCAGTTTTTGTTTGTCAAGTGTTTGTGTCTTTCTCTAAGACTTGTAAGGTACTCATCAGTCCAGCGTTTAACAAAATGAGTCTTAATGTCAGTCAAATGTCTGAATTTTGTCTGAAGTTCACTGTGTTCTTGAGACCAATCAGGATCATCCAATGAAATTGATTTGTCAGGCAACAAGCGAGTTTGTTCACCTTTCATTAAATGATTGGGCGTTAATGCTTCTAAATCATTTATGTTGTCACTCACATAAGTGAGTGGCCTATTGTTTAACACACTTTCAATCTCAGCTAAGAAAGTGAGCAGTGTAAATAGTTGTATTTGTTTCCTGCCAATTGCTTTCTTTAAGCAATTCTTGACAGTTTGAATGTTCCTCTCCCAGATAGAGCCATACCATGGGGAGGCAACAGGAATATATTTCCATGTAATGTTTAAGCTATTCAAAAAGAGTTGAGCAGTTTCAGTTTGTAAAAGTTTACTAATTATTTGTTCACCAGCTTTGAAATAAGTGGTATTATCTGTCCAAATTGTTTTAGGTACTGAATGTTGTGCACAAAATCTCTTAAAAACGGCAACAAATGATTCTGCTGTAAGATCTCCAACAACATCCAGATAAACTGCTCGTGATGCAGGACACGTGAATAGTGCGATGTAAATTTTTATTTCGATGTTGTTAACCCCCACAGTTACAGCCCCTGTATAATCTATGCCTACAGTTTCAAATGGTCTGTTAAGAGTAACTCGCTCTTTTGGCAAATCAGGTGGATCTGGTTTTTTGTAGGGTCTCGAGTGAATCCTTTTACATGTTATACAGTTATTAAGAACTGTTTTTACTGTTACTCTGCCTTTTGGTACCCAGTAAGTTTTCCTTAAGGTTGCTAATGTCTGAGGTACCCCCATGTGATGGATTTCATTATGTACATGTCTAATAATTAGGGTGGTAAGGTGATTGTATCTGGGAAGCAAAATTGGACATTTAGCTGGATAAGCTAATTTTGACTTATTTAGTCTTCCCCTACACCTAAGAAGACCATCTTCATCCCTGAACAAGTTCAGATCTATGACTGCTGAAGGTAAAGATTCTTTGTATTGTTTACCAAAAGTTAAAAATTCTAACTCTCTCTTATATTCTAAATGTTGAACATGAGTGATCCAGTAATTGGTAGCAACTTCTGTGAATGTTGTTTCATCTTTCTTTAAATATTTGTTTATCTTTGTCAAACAGTTGTGTATAAACTTCAAGCAGTAAGAGGTAACCCTAATGAGTTTGTTGAAGTCTGAGTACTTCTCATAATTAAGAAATGGCTCTATGGTGTCAGCTGACATTGTATTGTTTGATGTTAGATTAGCTGGCTCAGTAGGCCACTGCTCTGGATGCGATATCCATTTTGGTCCACTGAACCATGCTTTGTTGGTCTTCAACAATTTATAGGATAAACCTCTAGTGATGAAATCTGCTGGATTTTGCTTTGTTGGAATATATTTGAAATACATGTTCAGAGTTTTATTAGCATCAGCTATTTCTTTTACTCTGTTTCTGACAAAGATATTTTTGCAGCTTAAGCTATCATGTTGTATCCACGACAAACATATCTGACTATCTAGCCAAACATATGTGGCAGTGATATTTACATCATAATAGGTATCTTTTAAGAAAGATATGATCTTAACTGCCAGTGAAGCTGACAAAAGTTCCAATTGTGGTATTGTTTTACTGGGTTTAATGGGTGCAACCTTCCCCTTAGCATAAACTAAAATACTTTCCTCATGACTTACAAGCAGGGCCGGATTAACCATTAAGCAAAATAAGCCCGTGCTTAGGGCATCAAGGGAAGGGGGGCACCACAGAAATTTTCCATTGTCGGATTTACCATGGATTTATTATACAGGGTGTCCCGTAAGTCTGGACCCATAGGGAAAAATAATAAAATTACAAAATAGTCCAAAAATTTAATACATAATCTGTTCAAAGTGTCCGCCGTTGTGTCGCACACATAGTTGAAGACGCAATCTCCACTGCGACAGCACTTTCTGAATCACAGTCGCAGAAATTTCTTGACACGCCTCCACAATGCGTGCTTTAAGGTGGAAAATGTTCTGAAGTTTGACCTCGTACACTTTGCTTTCAAGTGGCCCCACAAATAAAAATCATAATAAAAAATAATAAAAAAATAATAATAAAAAAATAATAATAATAACATAATAAAAAAATATATTATAAATCCCTATGGGTCCAGACTTACGGGACACCCTGTACTATTATAATACCAACAGAACAACTATGCAACAAGGCAGGCTGGATGCCTTATCTCTACTAAGTATAGAAGCAGATGTGTTACGTAAGATTAGTTTTGAGGATCTGATCAAAGACTTTGCAATTAAAAAAAGTAGGAGAAAACTTTTCAAATATAAATGAAGTGGAAGTATACAAAAATAAACATTATTTTCCATCTTACTGTAAGTTTTGTTTCATTTCAAAAAATAAAATTTTATTTTATGGTTTATTTTTGTTTATATTTTGAATTACATATATATGGGGCACCAAAATCTTTTAAGTGCTTAGGGCCTCTAAAGGTCTTAATCCGGCCCTGCTTACAAGGTAAGCACAACATCCATAAGCATGAGTACTTGCATCAGCAAATACATGCAGAGATTGAAGCTTTTTCCTAAATCCAGTAGTTCTGGGAACTTTTATGTTCTGTATTTTATTTAAATCAGAAGCTAACCTTTTCCAGTATTTTTTATCTTGATTTGGAATTGGATCATCCCAACCTAGACTTTGATTCCAAAGTTTTTGAATAAAAACTCTAGATCTAATTGTGGCAGGAAGGAATAGACCCATTGGATCAAATATTTTAGATGATTCTGAGAGTATTTGTCTTTTAGTGTCAGCTTCTAAATTGAGTTGAAACTCTTTAGTACAGATTGAATCATGTTTATTAGAAGATGAATCCAAGTACCATGTCATGCCCAAGGTTTTAACTTTGTCTGTAGGTTCAGTGAGACCCTTACCATCACACATGATTTTTTGGTTCAAACCCTCATCATTTGAGATCCACTCTCTTAATTCAAAATTACCCTGACTCATGATGTCTTGAGCTGAGCCATAGATCTCAAATAATTCAGGCTGAGTAGAAGTGGAGCCTATTAGATTATCAACATAGAAGTAGTGTTTTAAGAAATCTATGGTGAAAGAATTCTCAAATGTATTTAAATGGTGTTTCAGAGTTAAAGCTAATAGACTAGGTGAACAATTAGCACCAAAAAGAATAACATTGAATCTGTATGTGACAAATCCTTTGTTTAAATCATGAGGGTCTTTAAACCATAAGAATCTGAGTTGATCCTTATCACTGTCATTCTTTAGATGAATTCTTAAAAATGCTTTAGAGATGTCACTCTGTAATGCATGTTCATCTAACCTGAACCTCAGCAAGATTTTCACAAGGTCAGAAATTAAATTTGGACCCTCTATAAGGCAATCATTTAAACTATGTTTGTTGGAATCATTGAGGCTACAGTTGTAAACAACCCTGAGTTTTGTCGTCGGTGCATTTTGTCTGTAAACACCTCTATGGGTTAAGTAATGACAACCTTCCTTTTTAAAAGGATTAGTTGTAACTTGTTCAATAAACCCTTTTTGTAAATGTTCTTTAAAAACATCATTATACATTTGAATCTTGTTGTCTGCCCTAAGTTTTTGTATTACTTTATATAAATGACCTTTAGCAACTTTAAGATTATCTGTTAAGGTAGGACAGTTTGTTTTCCAGGGTAGTTCAACTAAATAATGATTGTTTTTGTATTCAATTGTGTTTTCAAAATGTTCTGCCATTAATTGATCTTCATCTGAATGAATAGTGTCATAAATGCCTACAGATTCCAGCAACCATAGTTGTTGTAGCCCTTCATCTAAAGTTTCATCAGAAATGGGGGAATTTAAATTATTTGTTATAGCAGTGTTTAAATTATTAACATTTTTACAAGAGTTTTGCAAAACTGTGTTCAAACACATGCTATCTGGTGAGCTTAGTCATAAAGACTGTTCTTGTTTATTATCCAAATTATATTTGGTTAAATCTCCTAAGGGTGCTATACCCAGTGGTGTGTTGATGGCTATTCCATCTCCAATTTTAACTATACCTCTTTGCAGTGGCGGTCCTAGCTTACATGACGCCCTGGGCGAACCTCACCTTCAGCGCCCCCCCCCTGTTCGCCAACACACACACATTCGAATCCCCCCAAAATAAAGGACAGACATAACTCTTTCACAAAATAACTTTTTATTGGACTAATTGTTGGAACTTCAGAACCAAAACAAAGACTCAAATTTCTGAATTTTACAAATCCTTCATCACGTAAATAGAATAACTCACTTAAGAGAATGTAATTATGATACTATGAACAGGAAAAATACAAATTAAATTGCACAACTGCCATAAATAAACTAGAGAATCAAATTTCTAAATTGTACAAATGCTCTATCACATAAATAGAATAAGACACTTAAGAGAGGGTAATTATTATGCTACACTTTGAACAAGAAACAAAATAAATTGCACCACAGCACAACTGCCATCTAAAGCCTGACTCTTCTTACCTTCCTTGATGCAAAGTCATGAATTAAATCATCATATGAAATCTGCTCAGCAATTGTATGATTTATACTGATGATGGCCAGACCGGTAAGGCGTTCCTGTGACATAGTTGACCTCAGGTAGGATTTGATGAGCTTCAGCTTTGAAAAGCTCCTCTCTGCTTCAGCAACAGTGACTGGAAGAGTAAGACCAATTCTGAGAGCAGTCCACAAATTTGGATATATTTCAGAGAGCTCCCTTTCATGGATAAATGTCAGCAGTTCAAGCAAGGATATGGTCTTTGATGGCAAGTCAGGCAAGTTCTTCAGCTCCTGTGCAAGCTCTCTGCCATCCAAGTCAGATTGTCCCTTAAAGTGTAGTGTAGTACTAAGGTTCACACATTGTTCTGTCAGCTCCTCAAATGTGAGATTTTGGAAATGTGTCAGCACTCCAAACTTCTCTCCCACAATTTCCAACGTGGAAAATCTTTCCTGAATGGCTGATGTTGCAGCATCAACCACTGCATTGAAAAATGTCACCTCCAGCTTCTTCAAAGCATCAATCAAGGGCTCATCAGATGCGTCATAATATACATTTCACTATTTAACCAAACCCAGAAAAATAACATTACATATGTTAAAGTATGGGCCTTTATTCCCAATAATATTAATCTGGAAGCATTTTGCATTGTTTAGGTCTTTTATGGGAAGGTTTATGGAAAATGCAATAGATGGTTTTTTATTAATAAAAATATATTTATTGATCTTTTATTATTTATTTTATTTTATTTTTTATTTTTATTTATTTCTTTATTTATTTATTCTTATTTTTATTTTTATTTTTTTTGCAGGCGCTCATGCCGCCCCTCCACAAATGCCGCCCTGTGCGGCTGCCCATATTGCCCATATGAGGAACCGCCACTGCCTCTTTGAATAAGGTGAATATAGTCAGCTCCCAATAACATTTGTATATTATCCACTATATTGTTTTTAATGTACCTATCTGCTATTACATGATGTTTCTTCAATTCTTTAATTGTCTGACTCAGTTTAGGGACTACAAGTTGATCTTGTCCTACTTGTTTAACAATAACAGCTTTTAAATTATGAGTTTGGTTTTCTAGGTCCAGTCCCAGTTCAACTGTCTCATAGTTAGTTTTTTCTGAGTTATCATTAACAAAAGATGTTAAACAGAGTTCTTGTTTATTACTTTTAGGTATTAAGTCTAATTTATTTATCAAGGATTGACTGACAAATGTTTGTTGTGAACAAGAATCTATGAGACATCTAATGGTAGTAGTACCACCTTTGTTGTTCTTTAAATCTATGGTAATGGTAGGTAAAAGAATTTCTGAATTTTTAGCTACACTATTTGGACAAATGTGTCCACTAAAGGTATTACCACCATCTTTTTGTTCAGTTTGAGATAAACTCGAAGTTTTATTATGAGTAGGTCTACTGTTATTGTTTGAATTCTTTTCAGAGTTACACATTGATGTGACATGATTTAAACTATCACAAAGTTTACATTTATATTTTAGTTCAGATTTACAATCTTTTTTATGATGTCCTGTCCCAGTACATTTCTTGCAAAGATTAAGCTCTTCACAACGTTTAGATCTAGAATTAAAGTTATTAAATTTAGTACATCTTGTACTACTGTGTTCATTACTGGAACAAAATTTACAGTATGGAGTGTAATCCTTTTTTGTTGCAATATTAAAATTTTGCAAAGTTGGTGTTTTAGTATCAGAGTTTTGTTCTTGAAAATGGGCTTTATGAGTCTCAGAAGTGGCAGGCAAAGATGAACTTTTACTTTTATAAATTGATAATACAGTGGGAAATTCAGACCTCAATTCATCTAAAGTCGGATAAATGTCTACTGTCTTACGTTGAAAAATCTCCCTAACCTGTGGTGGCAAACACTCAAGTACAATAGCTTGAATAAACCAAGCAGATTCTTTTAAATTTATTTTGTTATTTGTAAGTTGGCCCAGAGTTGATTCAAAAGAACAGTAAAATTCATAAATACTACTGTAATTATCTTTACATGGCTTCATTTGTTTAAGTTTAAGAGCAAGTTCATGAATTATTTCTGCTCTATTAATATAATTTCTTTTTAAAAGATCTACTGCTACTGCATATGAGCTACCAATAACAGGCAAGAATTCAACTAATTTGAGAGCAGGTCCTTTAAGGTAATTTAGTAAATAACTGAGTTTATCCACTTCAGAAATATAGTCTTTACTCCCAATGAGGCTATCAAATTTCTCATAAAATGACTGAAACTGGGTTCTGTCACCTTCAAAGTTTGGAACTTGTGAAGTAGGTAACCTTGCTTTTAATTCAGTTTGTTCAGAATTACGCCGAACAGAGGAATTCATCAAAGCATTAGCAAAGCTTTGATTCATATTCATTTCTTGTTGTAAGGTTAACGTGTTTATTTGAGTTTGAAGTTCATCTATATAACTGTCTACCTCACCTAAGTAGGCCTCATTTTCTATTAATAGTGATGTTAAATCATCAGTTGATAGTAAATTATCATCTTCAATTTCTGATCTTATTTCCTCATCAATTATTATGATTTCACTTTTTATTCGATCTACTGTGTTTAAGACCCTTTCAAAATCAGCCTTTGAAGGAGTAGATTTTCTTCTAAAGTCATTAAGTGACCTAGTAATTACACCATTTCTCACAGCCTTTTTCTTTTTAAGGGCTATTAATTTAGAATTTGTGTTGGGTTTAGCCCTAGGCCTATCTGTATTGTTTGTTTCTGTATCAGCCATTGTCAATAAATCTAGCCTAATTGATCAGTTAAATAGGCTAAATCTACGTTAGTTAGATGTAGGCTATAGATTAGGCTAAAAATAAAAGGCCCTAACTTCAATCAGAAGGAAATCTTAAAGAGGATAAATTGTACAAATTTTAAAGTAATACCAGGCAATATTAAATGTACAAGGGTTTAACCTAAACCTATGTCAAATGTATGACCCTAGGCTAAGGTTACGACTAGGCTAGCCTATATTATTGTCCAGTGTCCACCCTTACGAGTCCTAGGTTAAGCAAATTGAAGCCCAATTGAGTAGCCTAGCCCTACACTAATAGGCTAACAAATTCAATAAGTTCAATAAGTTCACACTGTTAAATTAAATTTGTAAGCCTTACGTTATTAAATGTAGGCCTTAATTTTAATTAAATAATTAGTTCACCTATTTCAATACCGCAAAGAAAAAGAACTTTTGTTTACTCTCGGGAGCAGAGTACAGTTTTGTACGGAGTTTGTTCGCAACCGCGAGTTACGATAAACGAAAATCGAGCATTAAGTGTAATTTATAATGTTCACTAGGCTATGTTAAATGCACTCAGAATTTAATAGTATATCTGTTTTATTGTTCCCCACACGGGCCACCATTGTGAAAAACTGCACTGTTGGAGATTGACCTCAATTAAACCTACCTCAATTTCCCAACCCCTAACGCAGGTTAAAATTAATCCAACCTATTAAATTAGGACTCGAGAATCCAGAAATGGTCCGGAGCAAATAGGATGATTAAAGTCACAGATACAATTCCCACAAATAAAACCATAGAAAATTTACTACGGTTCATGTAATAAATTGGGGATATTTGTTAACTGTTAACCGAAAGGTAAAGTGAAAGAATTGACTCACCTCAGTTGGTCAATGGGATGATGTAGCGTCTTGTAGAGTTAATCTTAAAATCGTAGTCTTCAGTTAAGCTAATTCAAGTAGGCCTATTCTGGGTACACTAGCCTGTATTGGTTTTTAACTTCAACTTTTGTTTCAGTCACTATTTCTGTAGAGTAGTTCGCAAGCCAACTGCGTAATTGTTCCTCTCTTCATGCGATCAAAAGGAAGAACGAACTGAAGCCAAGGTTCTGGTGTTTGACTTCAGTTTTGTTGGCTGGTTGTTGTCGGTGGGAGATAATCTCACTGAGCACACCTTTCACCACATAGTAATAAATTACTAATGTGGATATGACCCAGTATGATGAACAATTATTCACATACCTTTGTTAACCATAAATTATTGTACATTAAAGAGACTACCAAATCTATTTCCTCTGAGGACCACTTCTGCTCTCTCTCAACCACCCTCCCAATATCCTAAATTTCATAGTTGTATCAACGTTGCAATATAACGTTTAAGTTTTACGTTGTGACTACGTCAATTTCTGACATGACCAAGATTCAACCAGGATACAATTTAGTGCGTTTGCTGGGAGATTTACTTAAGTAAACTTTACTTCAAGGTAAACCTTGAAAGGTAAAAACTCAAAGCTTTATAGGAGGAGATTGTAGACACTCATCGACCAGGGAAGTACTCCGGAGTGGATGTTAGGCAGGAGACAGGGAATGCTGGAACTCCCGTGTCTCCTGTCACTGTCCTCCTTAGCTGAGCTTTTACCGTGTCCCATCTACCCCGTGAGCAGTCCAGCATGCTCTTAAACACACACTTCTCCCTCTATTCCTCACTACACATACACACATCTTACACACTACACAACCTTTTCAAAATTTATATTAAAGAAAAAAAAGAAAAATGGCATCATTGAGCCTTGGAGACCTTGTTTTTGGCTCTCTCCATCTTGTGGAAGGGGCCATTTTTGCGGGCGCTCGCCCTTAGCCCCCTCCTTCCTACATACAAAAAAAGATGAAACATCTCATTTTTAACTACAGTTTACAAAGTCTTGTTTTCTTAAAAACCGTTTTCAGCGTAATAATCACACTTTCTATTCTGATTTGGCACCTTATTTTCTTACTTTATTAAAACTTTATTAGCGTAAGCATTGGAATATGACTATCATAGTCTTAAAATCAAGGATGTAGAAATTTCCTCAAAGGCACGTATGCCGTAGCTCTTCGATCGCACATGATGAAGACCTTAAAGTAGACTGAGAGCGTGTGATTCTAATAAATTCATTCCTTATTGTGGCTTCATTCCCTCACAGTCTACAAAGCCTACAGAGCTAAAAATATACAAAAATAACCCAATACATGAGTCGAGATTCCAAGAAATTCTAAACCCTTTTTGCGTGCAATCTAAATCTTATAAGAAAAATGCAGATTAGAGACTGGTTATCAGTTCTTGTTTCCCTTCTAAAACTGATATTGAAATTGATGTCTTCGACTGGATGGCTGGATTTGGTCCTTGAGCGCTGAAAGGTTGGGAACCCTTGTTGTTACACATGTCCGGAGTATATATATATATATTTATATCCCGGAGGCTACAGTAGTTCTAAGCCCAAAACCACTTTCGGAGTTGTTTGGACCTGGCCGGTTCTGCGTTTGGAGTGAGCATAACGCGAAATTAGAGTAAACACAGAAATAAAAACATTTGTCAAGTACAGATCAGACACAGCTGAAACAAACGTTCTAGCCCTTTAATGCTCAGAGGGATTTTCTACGACTGAATAAAATTGTCTGGCGTTAGCCAGAGCAAAGGGTGGCCGATAAGAGGTTTACAGTACAATCATACACTGTAAAAAACGCTCTTTAGCTTACATAAATCTAGAGACCAGCTTTCATTTAATACAAATAATGTTAATATTTGCCTAATCAAAATGCAAAAAACTTGGCTAGTTTAAAAGATTTTTGCTGTTAATTTTTATGGTTAACTTCAGCAAAAAATTATCTTCGTTATATTCCTGCCATGTTAAAGATTGTTTATAAGTGTCAGTAATACTATCACACGATACGATGTACAGGTTACGTTACGTATGCGCGAGCATACCCTCCACTTCTGGTTTTTCCACTTCTGACCATTCTCAGTTGTATTATATACCTGGTACACCTGGTAGCAGTTTCGTGTGTTGGTCTCTCTTCACACGTAGGTCAAGCTGGTGGCTCCGCCTCTAAAGCTAATATATATATATAGCAGTTGCTTTATATCATTAAATAAAATAAGAGAGAACCAAAAAAGTATTTGCTATTTATTATCTTGATCTGATTGTTACGTAGTCCTAAAAATATAATTATAAAAATGACAAAGAAAAGCCAGAGAGTAACTGTTTGAACATAGAGAATTTGCCACGAAAATCTTGAATAATCTTGTATATTGCAATGACTAAACCAGCGGTGTCCAATACGTTCGCCACTCGCTACATGTGGCGAATAGGCTATTGCGTTGTGGCGATATTATTAATATTTTTTTGTAATATTTATCTTTAATATTAATAATAAATAATTTGAAATGTCGTTTGTAATATGTTTTTTAATCCTTTTTTATGATGTAGCGAATACCAAAAATAGAAAACCATAAGTGTGGCTAGCATGGAATTTCTATTGGACACCGCTGGACTACAGTAAACTAAAGAGGGCTGTCAAGGTCCATTACGGCTCCATAATTGGAGATGGATGGCGAATATACATGCTATTAGTAAGACTTTTCTAATAAAACAAAGATATTTTGAAAACACTACAGCCATTTAAAGGTTTTTTTTATATATATTTACAGGGTATCCCAGAAATCATGCCCCAAAGGTTAGTAAGGAGAATGTTGTTGTCTATGTTGTATTCAACTTGTACATTATAATAATTATGTTGTCCATTAAAAAAGAAAAAAAAACAGATTTCTATGAAATTCGCTTCCTGTTTTAAAGAATTTAATCCCACTTTCTTATAATATACAGTGTGTCCCAAAAGTCCTGCCCCAAAAGGTAATATGTTGTATATTATGAGGCGGGACTTTTGATCAAAATGACTTTAATTGAAGGATTTGGTGGGACCTCTTCGTAATGGGATGAATTTTAGTAAAACCTTTACTCGTTAACGTTCGTTTTGCTATTTGTGATGAAGGTAATTCTTTCCTTCAGGATCGACAAAAATTCGTCTTGTTTCGTCATTTCAGTAAATTTTTCTTCTTTACCAAAGAGGTGTTCAACGCGTTCCTTCGGAGCATCGAACCCAGCTGCTGCTACTGCCTCAGGAAATTTCTCTGGCGAAGCTGTAGCAAAAGCTCCTCGAGGAACATCTCTTTTCGTAGTTCTGCAAAATGTGAAACATTGGTCACGTTTATTCTACTGAGTGTAGCTTACAGTCAAAATGTAACTGATAAAGAGAAGGATAGGTCAGTATTGTCGATTCCCACTCAATGGGATTCCCATTTTATTTTTCGACCAAGAATGAGAATTTCGAAGGAGGCAATTCTCAAATAGATCCACTCCCATTGATGGATTTCTCTCTTTAAAAGTTAGATGTTCTATATAAAAAAAATACCTATGGGTACGCAATTGAGTCACAGTCTACGCAATTGAGTCACAGTCTCTTATATCCTTTCCCGAATCCGGAAACTCTTTTTTTTTTCTCAAATTTGGAATGCTCACTTTGGGTATTCTCACTTTTGGACCGCGGTTGAGAATGAAAAATGGCATTGAGTAGAAAATAATTGGTAGTTTTAGTACTGAAAATTTTACCTTCGTCAGATGGAAAATAGAACCCACGTAATTATTACTATCAGTCTGAGAGAAGAACCTCCTTAAATATTAACCCATTCTAGGGATTTAACTAAATTAAAAAAAAAGAGAAAAAACATATCCGAGTACTTTCGACTTTATTTCAACTCCTCTTCAGAGAATGACGACGACCTGGAGTGAATTAATTTGGTTTATTTACAAAAAGAAACCCATAAATTGGTTTATATTTTGAGCCAAGAAATACGCAGTATCTTAGAGCAAACTCACGGAAGAGAGAAATAATAGGAAACTCCTGTCGCAGTGTGAGGACAAATGAAGTAATCAAACTCCTTTTTCATCTTCCTGATAGCGTTCTTAACTTCCTCGTCAGTGACGACGTGATAATCTGGAGACAATGTCATCTGTTAGTAAAGGTCACATTCCCTATCACTAGTGACGTAACTTCATTTTGTAATAAAAATGTGAGTTAATGATAAGGAACTGAGAAATAATGATAATAATAATAATAATAATAATAATAATAATAATAATAATAATATTATTATTTCTTTAAAGTTTGTATACTGCACTGAGCGACTTCATGATCAGCCTTTCTGATTCTTATCCAACTCTTCATTCGTACCTGTTATAACTTCCCGCATTGCAGCCAACGTCTCGTCTGAAACTCTCGATTTACCTTCCTTTTCAGCGGCTTCCATCCATGCCTTCACTTTATCGCTGTTTCTTCCGCTGAACAGATAGAAGATTCTCTCCATGTTGTAAGCCATCTTGAGGCGAGATCAAAATAAAGATGGTTAAACTTTAATCTTAAAAATAATGAAATATTTCATATAAAAGTTGCACGCGTGATGGTTCTATGCTCTAATTAATACTGAAGATCAGCGTGCGAAATTCCCGCTGGCCCGTTGGCCCGAGGCCAGTTGTTTTCACATCGGATCAGTAATTTTCGTAAGACAGCTGTTCCGAGTGGCCAGCGATGTTTTAACTTAAAACTCTCGGACCAGCTGTCTTATGAAAATTACTGATCCGATGTGAAAACAACTGGCCTTGGGCCAACGGGCCAGCGGGAATTTTGCAAGCTGCTCAAGATGTGGTGCATGAACTTATAGAGGTTTTACATCGAGAAGTAAAGAAAACTCGATTACGTATCCCTTTACTGGGTTGGGGTTTTTCTTCAAGATTGATTATATTTCTGGTGTTGGCCAGATGCCAGTGCTCGGGAGACCATCTAGGACGTTTTGGCGCCGACATTTTGGCGCTGGACGTTTTGGCGCCGCCGTTTGGGCGCCACCGTTTGGGCGCCGCCGTCAAACTGTACGCCCTTGACGATTGGTTAGGTTAAGTCGTGATATTTTCGTTAGTTTTAACAAAAATATCACGACTTAACCTAACCAATCGCCCAAACGGTGGCGCCCAAACGGCGGCGCCAAAACGTCGGCGCCAAAACGTCCCATTCCGCCCGGGAGAGGGGTATACATGAGCAGGACCGGATTAACGCTGTGAGGGGCCTAAGGCTAATAAGAGGGAAGGGCCTATATATTTAATTCATAAAATCTTCATGCAAATAGTGAATGTATATTTATCCAAATTTAACAACTAACAAAAATCAAAGCTATGTACATTAAAAAAAAACCCAGCAAAAACAGCATACAATTCACAGAGAGAATTATTTCTTCCTCCCTGGCTTTAAACTGTGATACCAAACAACATCCTCCTTTCTTCGAAATGCTGAATGATCATTACACTAGGTATCCCTTTGAAGCCAATCACACAAAAATGGATGAAAATCATACCTACATAATAATATACCATAATAATGGACAATAATACACCATCAGATATAATGACATATAAAAAAACCTCTTAACTAAAACTAAAAAAAACTTATTTTCTACCTCTGAAGATATAATTATGCACTTATATATGATATTACTTAACCAATCTTGTGACAAAGATTTGGGGTTTTTTGATATAAAAATTAGGACCTAAACTCGAGGGCCTAAAAAATATGAGGGTCTAAGGCTACAACTTTATTAGCCTAATGGTTAATCCAGCCTTGTGCATGAGGTATCAAAGCACTAGGGCTCGGGGCTCATAGGGGCCCGGGCTGGAAGATAAAGAAGGAGGTAATCGGGCTTAAAGGGGCCCGGAGTCAAAAGTAGCAGCAGGAGCGGTGATTCCTCCTCCGGGCTTTGCCAGAGGCAAACCATAAAACGGTTCGGTGAGCAATGAAGTTTTAAAGGTGGCCAGAAAATTCGGTCTCAGAAAATTCATCTCAGAAAATTTGGTCTCAGAAAATTCGGTCTTGGTTTAAAACCAGCCACCAACCAACCACCGCCGAACGATTGAAAATAAAAAGAAAAGTTTACTCGTTAAGTTCAATATACATCAGTGAGTGCCTAATACGGTGACAGTGAGTGCCTAATACGAAAAGATCAGAAGATATTTAGGTGAAATAACCAATATTAACCCGTTAGGTTAATTGAATGCCCGGTTAGGTCAACTGAATGCCCGGTTAGGTCAACTAACTGTACACTCTTGATGATTGGTTAGGTTAAGTTGTGATATTTTCGTTAGTTTCTGTGTTTAAGACTAAATTTTTAATTCGTCCTAATACTTAATAAACCTTAACAATTTTTAGTACATATTTTAAGTTAATTTCGTTACTAAATAAATCTTATAAATTTGTAGTACATATTTGTAGTTCATTAATAAACTATACCAATTTTTAGTACATATTTTTTAGTTATTTTATAAGACCGAATTTTCTGAGACCGAATTTTCTGAGACCGAATTTTCTGAGACCGAATTTTCTGAGACCGAATTTTCTGAGACCGAATTTTCTGAGATCAAATTTTCTGAGATCAAATTTTCTGAGACCGAATTTTCTGAGACCGAATTTTCATAGCACCAGTTTTAAAACCTAATTTGCTTATTTTCTCCTTAATTGTACATTTACCTGTATCATACTCACTATAAAACTCCATCCAAACACACCTGAATATCCATAGCGCATGAAAAGGTTCTCTGAACTTGTCCACCAAAAGAAAAGATTCCTTCTTTCAGGGTTTGGGCCACCGCATCATTCACGTTCACGGTAGATGCTAAACTTATGGGATACCCCATCTTACGAGCGAGGCAGCCGGCTAGAAGTAGAATTTTGATGTTACTTTTATATTACTTCACAACAAGAATAATTTGCGTTCCTTTCATTGATACAGTTTCGCTTATGATGCAAATACGACCACAAAACTTAAAATTATCGCACAATTTACCTGTTATACTTCCCGCAGCCCCCGTGGGGACTATTATCTCTACTGGTTCCCCCAAATGAGCCGCAAGCTCGTAGTAAGCAAAGATGTACATTGGAATCTGAGCCAAGACTCTTCCAACGTTGATGGAATTAAGCGAGATGAGGTTGTGTTTGGAGACGAATTCCACGTCTGCGAAGCACTGTTTGATCGGTAAGTCCAAATCATCCGATGTCCCGTCACCTTAAATTGAGATGTTCTTCATTTACCTTTTCTTTCACGTACAAAATAATGCAATCTTGAAGAGCTCTCTGCAAGAGTGCCATCATCGAACCCCACTCTATACAAGAGTGCAAGACCCGCAAGCAATTCACGCTAAATGGGATCTCTTTAGCGGTCAACCAGTCATGTGGTGCATATACTTTACTGGTGCACCGTATCATGCATAATAAGTATGAGGGTACACGTTATATACTCAACCCGTCAACTCTGGAACAGTCTCCCACAATCCATCTTTCCCCTCGTCTATCTTTCAAAAGTAGAAAATGTCCAGGCATCTTGAAAACTTTGGACTTTGATTTCGGCTCTCTCCCGCTTCCATGGAAAGTGGGAGGGCATTTTTGCGGACATTCACCCTTGGTCCCTCCTTCCTGCCTATATATACAGGGTGTAACAAAAGTCAGTTCTCATAGGGAAATAAGATATAACAGAAGTGAACGAGAAAATAGTTTTAACTATACATTACAAACGATACAATCAACTTACGAATTAATCCAGTACATGGTCAAATTGCATTCCATGTACCCGTTCACACATTGAAGTGTTTCTGCATTAATTCTCTTACACTGATCTGTAAGTTTCTTTTTAACTGTTGGATCGTTTGAGGGCTTGATTCAAACAACGAACTTTAAGTGGCCCCACAAGAAGTAGTCAAGTGGGGTGAAGTGCCACGTAATACATACAAACTCATCACGATCAATTCTGTTATATCTTACAGTATTTCCCTATGAAAACGGACTTTCGTTACACCCTGTGTATATATATATATATATATATATATATAGAGAGAGAGAGAGAGAGAGAGAGAGAGAGAGAGAGAGAGAGTCGCCTAACAGCTTGGAACTGTCAGTTTGTTAAATGGAAAATAATATTTGAGGTTATTTAACTTCTATCGTAAAGGCAAGGTAGCGTGATGGAGGAAACCTACAGCTTTAAGTGGTATCTGAACCATCTACGGCTCACTACATCATTTGAACACAGAGGACGGTCACCCATCCAAATAATGAGCAAACTCAACATCGCTTAAAACTCGCTGATCTAACGAGAAGCGATGCTGCAACATGGCCACGACGTAGTCCTGTCAAATAACCAACATAAGCACGTTAAATATAAGTGTATGTAACTGATCCTATTACATTTTTACAAGTCGACCTTTTTCCACAGAAACAGCTCCTCCTTTTACTCTGCTCTCATTTAACAAGTTCTTTTCTAACTTTGCCAAAACTAAACTGAGATCGAAAAAGGAGCTTCGAAAGAGCTCGAAAAACTCACTTTTGAAGCGTGATCGATCCTGAATAGTTCCGACGACTTTTCATATTCACGTTTTGGTTACTTCAGTCCTTAATAATTAATATCACTATATATATATATATATATATATATATATATATATCCTTACGGAATAGTAACAGAATGAAGTCTGGAAATGTTTATCACTTTTCGGAAGTCTCCGCTACGGAGAGGAGGCCTGTACAATTTAGGCCGGGTCAAAACAAGTTTTTTGGGCTTTTTTTAAAAACGACACTATGTGAGGGTTTTAATTTGGGTTAACAAATAGCATATCAAAAGTTGAGCTATGTGCGACTCCCTGTACCCCTCGCACATAGTCCCCCCTTTTTCCCCACTCTTCTAGCTGAGATTTTACAATAAGCTTTGAACCTATAATGAACATCAATTTAAAATATGTTAAAAATAAGTTAGAAGACCTTATTTGCCCTTATTTAAATCAAATGGGTATCTTCTTTATTTATGGATACTTTTTTTCATGCAGAGTTGCCAGATTGGCTACTTTGTTGCCAAATTTCACAAATGTGCAAAAAAGTCTGGCAACCCTAATTTTTTTAGTACGTTTTGCAAAAAAATTATATTATTTTATTTTTGTTTCAGATTATTGATTAATTGAAATTATTATTGATTACTGGTTATTGATTCAAACTATTGGTTTTTAAGTTAAATTATTGGTTATTAAGTCAAATTAATCATGACAACAAGAAAAAAGTCGTCAAATGCAGCCTTTGGACATCCTTCCGAGTTTCCAGCAGCTATGACACCAACAAAAGCAGATGTTGTGAGGCACTACAACTTTGTGCGACGACGAGAAGAGGCTGAATCAAATAAATCGATTACTTTTAAGGAATGTTGTAACATAGTCGCAATAGACGTTGAAACCATATGGAGAAGGTGCTCTTTCCCTACAATAAGTACTCGTGGAATCTTTCAGAAAGTTGTTAGAGTGATAGAAGCAGCCTCAAAGTTGAACAAGGTTCCTATGAACTGAAGACTGAAGAGATGAGAGATTTGAACAATATTGTATGTACCTGTGATTGCTACGATAAAGGGATTGATTGAAATGCCTGCCGGTGCAAGGATAAAATAACAATTGCCGAGTGGGATTCTTTTGTAGGACAAAAGCAAAGATTAAACCAACTGGGGCCAATTGATAGAAAAGCTGCTTTGATGAGGAAAAGGTCTATTGCTAGAGCTCAAGAAGAACACGAACGCCGAATGAGATCACAAGCAGAATTGACTGAAGCTATCAGAGTTGTCCCTTCAACATCACAGGAATCACAGGATGCAGCCGGTACTGAGAGCATGGAGGTACAGACCGACCAAGAGGATGAAGACTTCGTGCTTGATATAGAGTTAATGGAGAATGAGCAGAACAGATATACCTATGAAGAGTTGGCAGTGACCGCAGATCGTTACAGAGTGAGTTGTAGGGCAGCAGCAGCAGCAATTGTTAATGCTGCTTTAAAAAATATGGGAATCCTGGATCAGGGCAACATGATTCACAGAAAGAAGCTGGAGAGGGAAAGAGCACGAGTAGGTAAAAAATTGAGTACCAGGGTTAAATCGGAGAATATAGGAATAGAATGCATTGGCTTTGATGGGAGAAGAGATGACACATTAACCAGGGCAGGCAAGATCAAAGAAGAGCACTACGTCATTGTTAAAGAGTCTGGAAATATCTATATAGATCATGTAACACCTGATTATGGAAATGCTCGTTGTGTAGCAGAAGAGCTGATTATTGTAATAGTGGACTCAGAAAGTTTAGTCGCTCTAAAAGCTTTACTATGTGATGGCACTGCTGTGAACATTGGAAGAATCGGTGGAGTAATAAAGCTTGTTGAAATCTATCTGAATAGGTCTGTTCAGTGGCTGGTATGCCTTCTTCATATGAACGAACTACCATTCAGACACGTCTACGAGGCACTAGATGGAAAAACAACAGGCCCAAGTACTTTCAAGGGTTCAATTGGAAATAAATTGAAAACTGATTTAACAAAACTGGAAATGGTTGCTTTTTCTCCTGTTAAAGGAAACCTTCATGAAATTCCATCTGATGTTATTAATGCTTTAAGCAGTGACCAAAAGTATCTCTACAATATGTGCCTAGCTGTTCAATCTGGAAATGTCTCCAAAGATCTCGCAGAAAGATCTCCTGGTACAATTCATCATGCTCGTTGGCTAACTAGAGCAAATAGAATTCTTAGACTATGTGTAAACACCAAATCCAACCCAAGATCTCAAAGATCTAGTAGGAATTATTATGCTATCTTACGCTCCAGGATGGTTTTGGGTTAAGTCACATCCACTGGCATCTAACGGATCATCTAACTTTTGGTACTTAGGGTATCTGCTGCGCGACTTGAAGGAGAAATGCAGATTGATCATGGAACCGGTGTTTCAGAATAATTCATACTTTACGAACCTCGAAAATATTCTACTATCGATGATAACAGACTCAAGAAGAGAAGTTGGAGAGGTTGCAATCCAGAGAATCATTTTCTCAAGAACTACATTTTCTGGATCAAGAAACTTTGACCTACCTCGAACTCTTAATTTTGATTCTTCAGACTACACTGAATTGATTGATTGGCAGAAAGAGGTAATTTATCCGCCTCCACTTCTGAGAAACTTTAGCAATAAGGAACTTTTGCTAGCAAGACAAGAACCACTCAAAATACCAGCCTTTCCTTGTCACAGCCAAGGAGTAGAAAGCGCTGTGAATCTAGTCACGAATGCATCTGATGTACGAATTGGCTACGAAAATCGTCAAAAATATATTCTTAACCTACTGGAATCACGGCAAAGATTACCTAAATTTGAATGGAAAGGACAGTGGAATAAATAAACATGCATTACTTCATTAGGTAGTTTTTTCTTTTTCTTGTAGAAGACAAGTTCTGTTGTTTAATTTCTCAAAAATGTTATGTAATTCATTAATTTGTTCCTTACATTTTATCTTAATATATAGTATATACTCAAAAACACGTAAAAATGTAATTTTCTTTGAGTTTGAATCAAAAAATAAGAAACATGAGTTTAACAAAGATGAAACAATTTTTATCTGAGTTTTTACTGAAAAATGTACATTTTGGCAAATTGAAACTAAAAACCGAAAATTTGTGCCGGGGGTAGGAGACAGGATACACGAAATATTTTACTGGGTGACTACTATAACCCATACGAAACCCCGACAATGTGTCACTTTTCAATACAAAATATTAGCCCGCCCTACCTGGGTGTACATCTCTCCCTAACGTGTATTCAGATCATGATGGGTTAGAGATTATTAATTATCCAATCAGGGACCATGTTTCATTTCTTTCAAAGACTGTCCAATCGGAAGAAAGTAAACATTTACATCTTAAATCCGATACTATTTCGTTAGTTATATGCAATGTTAATATCATGAAGTAATTGTTTAAAACTCATAATGACTTTAAATCTTTTACTAACCGCAAAATAAATGGATATTTTCATCTCGAATCGTTGTCATTTGGAGTTGTTGAATCTTCGTACATCTGTCTTTCGGAAACAGCACGATAATGTCGCAGTTCTTCCGTCCACGAATACTCTCCAGAGCTGAACTCCCGGTGTCTCCCGCTGTGGCTGAAACACACAGATATGTCAATATTTTATAGGTTGATTCTGATTAAAAACGCATTCAATCAGGGTTGATTGGTTTGAGTCAACAGTTTCCAAACTGTAGGACAGGCGTGTACCATCATTGGTACGCGAGGTACTATTTAGTGGCACGTGATTCTTTTATTAAATTTGACAGTATATATATATATATATATATATATATATATATATATATATATATATATATATATATATATATATATATATATAGACATTTTTTTATGTACAAAGGAGTGGACCAAGGGCGAGCGCCCGCAAAAGTGATCCATATAAGTTTTGAAAAGATTGCGAGTGTGTAAGATGTATGTATGTGTAGTTAGGAATAGAGGGAGAAGTATGTGTTTGAGAGCATGCTGGATTGCTCACAGGGTAGATGAGACACGGAAAAAGATCAGCTAAAGGAGACAGTGACAAGAGAAACGGGAGTTCCAGCACTCCCTGTCTCCTGCCTAAAACGTCCACCCCGGAGTACTTCCCTGGTCAACTGGTGTTACAATCTCCTTCTCAGAAAGCTATATATATATATATATATATATATATATATATATATATAGAGAGAGAGAGAGAGAGAGAGAGAGAGAGAGAGAGAGAGAGAGAGAGAGAGAGAGAGAGAGAGAGAGAGAGAGAGAGTCACCGCTTGACTTTCGTGTGAAGAGAGACCGACGCACGGAACTTCTATCAGGTGTACCAGATATAAACAATAAATTAGCACCTGTGCATGACATGCTTCGGTTAATTATTATACAAAGGTTAGTCTAATTATGGATGTCTGTAAAATACTGTAATGGTAATGTACGTATCCAAATCTGCCCTGAAAATAACTGAGTGTGATTGTAGGGCAAGTTATTTGTATTGCTGTAAGTGGTACAGAAGAAAATAAATTTGGGAATCCCTAATTTAAACTATCATTACTATTATTACTATTATTATTATTATTATTATTATTATTACTATACCAAAACACATTGTATTTTCGTAAATAGTCTTTTAAATACATTTACTTAGAGAATTAATTCATTCATTCATTAGGCTTTTCAGAATAAGTTTTTTAATTCTAAGAGTATCCTTCTTCAACATCAAATAATTTTCTTTCGATAGAATTATTTGAAGATAATTATTATAAATAAAAATAAACCTTAATTCTATGTTAAAATGATAGTCAGTCTGAACATTGACGCATGTCGGATGCTTTTTTTTTTAAAACTGAAAAGTTAAACTCGGGTAACGATCTTCAATTTACTAAGTATTTATTCATTAATTAGTATTGTTAAGAAATATATCTATTTAAGCCTTTTGCTGTAATAATTCCGTGAGGAGGACCAGACATTGGTACAGCGCTGGGACCAGATGAATGTGGCCCATTGACCTAACTCTTTATTACCAGCACATCGGGAGTCGAGCCCCCGTCATCGGTGTTTACAGTTCGCTTATAGGGAAATGGTTTTATCCACTGAACTAAGGGCGTTAGCCATAACTATAATAGAACCCTATCTATTTGTTTTGCCTGCCAATTGAAAATGTGATCTATAGGTCTATCACCAACGAGAGCAATTAAATGCTTCTTCCTCCGTTTCATGAAGAGGTCAAGAAGGGCAGCAACGACCGTTAATGCGAGGTCTTTGAACGCCAAAGTTGGGCCGTGGAACAGTTCGAAGATGGAGAGGTCAGGAAGCAGCTTTTTAACACCAATCACGGACGGATGGCAAAAGCGAACGAAACTCGACTGGATGACACCTGCGCAGAAATTTCGGCTAAAAATCTCGTTAAAATACTTCTATTTATTAAATAATTATTACAAATTTCTGCAAATCACTTCATTTCATAATCGTATAAATTATAATAAATTTAATGAAGAAATATATTACAAAGACGTCGGACAATTCACCCCATAAAATGTATTTTGACTGAAAGCACCGTTTTGTCTTTCCGAGAAGAAAGCCTTCATTCGTAAGTCTATGTTAATACAAATTTAGTTGGTAGTACCCTCAAATTGTGGACGGGGTAATTTGACTGACACTCTCTTAACCTAACTTGACATCTGACGTACAACTTCAGTTACACAAAAATCCTTCAACTTTCAAATCTACAGTGGATTCGTTAACCTCTGAGATCCTCGTCTGTGATTTCCTGTGGACTTATGAACTTCCTCATCACTTGATAAACCAACTGGTCGTACGGCAGCGTCGCCCAGTCCCGGAATTCTTCCGGAGATAGGTGGGGAACATCTTCTGGCATGTAGAGTCCGCGGTCTTTGGCGAAACCTCGAAATTGTGAACAAAATAATCAATAATGTTTTCATAAAAAGAACTGGTTGGTACCCAAATACAGGAAAATTAGTAATACATTCGTAAGACACATACCCATCGGATTGACAAGACCATAACATTCGACATTCTAAAAACTAACAACTTAACAATATATTATACTTGTCGTTAGAACGTCAAGTCGGTCAGAGGTCGTAATCTCGCATTCGTATATACTGTATATATATGTGCGTAGCAACATATTTTCCATTGGGGGTGGGGAGTCAGCCTTCCCCCCTCTCTCTCACACACACACACACACACACACACACACACACACACACACACACACACAGCCTTTATTACTATACTATAACCTCATATGAACAGCATTGTTTTAACATAGTAATGATTAAAAACTCATAATAATAATCTTTCGTTACTCCTTAAATGTAATTAATGACACCAAAATGAACTTTGATTATTTATATATATACACAACATATAAACAAAATACATTATAAACAAAACAACCAACAAACAAAACAAAACAAAAAAAATAATTCCCCCGTCTCTCATTGCGAGAAGCGAAGGTAGGAAGCCAATTCAATTAGGTTCAGTCCATCAGTCTTCTTAAATATATGCAAAAAACATGCAGCTGCCTAGCGGCAAAATGCAAGCTGAAGTTTTAGCAGTATAATCATCACTTTCAAAGCTTTTTCCTCACACTGTTTATCGTAGCATGACGTCTGAGGTTAAGCCAAAGCATTTTTTGCGCCATTCTGTATAACTTTTACGCGATTTTTTGCACCAAATATAGTAAAAATATTGTAAATTATAGTTTACTTAACCAAATATATTTGCTTTAAAACCCTCTAGATTTCCCTTTAGACTAGCACAAAAAGTTGCTTCCTTCTTGGAACACTAAATCATTAATCCAAAACCTCTAGATTTGAGGACACTGCCCGTCAACTGCATTTGTCACAATTATAAAATACAGTACAAATGCCACACACACACACACACACATATATATATATATATATATATATATATATATATCCTGGGGGAGAGAACACTCATACCAGACGCGTCCCTCGGGTGGCGGATGGGGAACCCTGGAACTTTTGTTCTAAGGCTGCTCCGAATATACAGAATAAGGAGCCGCGGACCAAACAAGCAGCAGAGGGATAGCAGACCGGTTGCTTTATTTGCCAAGAAACCCTATGATCATGGCGCATACCGCCTACGGGCGAACCGACGCACCTTCCCTTCCTGATCCCACAGGAGGCAGGTGACAAACGAGAAGAACCTGGAGCGAAGACGCCATCTGGGAGACCCCACCCGGCTTTTAAGCCGGATTGGACGTAAGTCAAGTTATGTGTGTGTGTGTGTGTGTGTGTGTGTGTGTGTGAAGGAACGGAACAATACAACTTTTACTGTATGGCACTGTTTCTATTCGCTCTTTAGCCGTTGTATTGCAAGATAGAACACAGCGAGAGGAAAGATGCGTTTCAGAGCTTAAGAAGTTTGTTTGTGATGATTAAAGTCGCCAGATAATGAAAAGTAATGACATAGTCTTCTTACAGAAAAGGCTATTTTTGTAAATACTGCAGTGTTATTTTAAGTAACAAGATATTTCGGTCTACAGTTCATGTGCAGCAGCACACAACAGAGACGGTGTCAAAGGTTTCGCTCCTCATTTGCTTCACTTAAATGGACAGTCATTGGATGATTACCTGCAAAAAGGACATCCTCAAAACTTAGTTCCTTTTCCAGCCCGCGAGTACTCTCGTACTTCATTTTCTTTATGTGAAGATGACAATCTGAAACAAAATAGGAGATGAATGAAATAAGCACATGAAAGAAAATGGACCGACTTGTCTAATGGGGGGGGGGGGATTATTTCCCACCCACTCTCAATCCCATTGCCATTCGTGGTCCAATCGTGAAACTGCGCAAAATGAAAAATTGAGATTTGAGAAAGAGTTTCTTGATTTGGGAAAGAATGTCACTCCCATATACCCATTCTCTGTAAAGGCGCGAAATGAGAATCGCTCATATTTCCTAACTTAACCTAACCTAACCTGGATCAAAGTACGAAAGCCATGGATGAGAATGAGAAGAGAGTGACGTGGGACGTACGGAATGAAATGGGAAAGACATTGAGTGGCAGGAACGGAGCAAGAGTGTCACGGGCCCCGGGGCACAACTTATTTACGGACCCCCTAACAAAATTTTTATTATACATTTATATTGCTTTTCTTTGCATTATTTATTTAGCATATATTTAAGAATTATGATACTACTCGTACGCATGGAGGCATAGAAGGCAAAACATTATGCAAAATATTGAACTTTAAAAAGGATACCATGAAATAAAAGTTTACTTATGACATCAGAACTTGACTTTTCTTGCATTTCTTTCAGCAAATTCATTAATTAAATCCTCCAAGTTAATATTTCTAGCTTTCTTCTTTTCAATTGATAAAATTGAGAGTCCACTTAATCTTTTTTCATTCATAGAATTTCGAAGATAGTTCTTTATTAGTTTAAGTTTTGAAAACGATCTCTCTGCACTTGAAACTGTCACAGGAATTGTGAGGAACAATGTTATGGCAGTCACAACTTCGGGAAAACTTGAGCACAAAGTACTGTTGTCTTTAATTAAAAATGAATACAGCTCATGGATTGTCGTCATTTTTTCAATGTCCGTTTTTAAGCACATTCGAAAAGAGAGTAATTGACTTGGAAATCCAGAGGAAATATAATTTTTATATAAATTTGCTCATCACTTGTTGAAACGACCCGGGACCCCCAAAAGGACCGGGCCCCGGGGCACTGCCCCACCTGCCCCTAGCTAGCTCCGACCCTGTTGAGTGGGATGATCCCAAATCGCAATGGGGACGAGTGGGAAAGTTAAAAAGAACTTCCCTTGCTCGGGAATTTGAGGAGAGCCGGGGTATGTTTAGTTTCAGTCAGTTAGCCTTTTTCACACTTCTGGAAATTGGTTTCATTTTCGTAACGAAAGTGTCTATAAGCATACCAATTACCAATTTACATTCCTGGGCCAAATTTTTTATCCGGTATGACCGATAGCTTGAATAACGATTACCGTAGTTATGGATTCTCTGCCTTATTAAGCGCTTCTAATTACATCTTAGAAGATCAAAGCATTTTGACATTTATTAGTAATGTCGAACATCTAGCTGGAATAACTTGTGTGACATGATGAAGGTTATCTTACGTAAGCGATTGAAGAGCCTTCCAAAGTTTGCTTATCAGTGGCGGCCGCTCATTATCACTGGTATGCATCAATTTTGCAGTCAAGGGTTTTGTAAGTGATTCTTATAGAGTTTTTCCTGCTGATTTCGAATCTGCAATCCGTTTTTCTCAATCAGCTCAGGTTATCCGGCTATGGCCTCATAAGTAAAATAGAATTTTTCGTGATTTTGTCAAAGCGGAATTGGAACAGTAACATCTATCATCACTTGTTTCACTTGTATAATATCTTTTTTTACTTTTCAGGCATATAGATAAAATATTTCATAATGAATAGAGCGTGTGAAAATGACCCCAATAGATTCTGCTACATATGTGGGACGGTTACCATGCCAAATAACCAGTCCCAAATCACTAAATTTGTGAAGACAATGTATAGAGCATACTTTGGAATTAAGCTAGGGGACCAGGACAAAAATTTCGCCCCTCATATGTGCTGCAAGCCGTGCATTGAAAATTTGAGAAGATGGAGCAAAGGCAGAGAGAAATCTTTGCCGTTTGGAATTCCCATGATTTGGAGAGAAGGAAAGGATCACGTGACAGATTGCTATTTCTGCATGACAAACCTCCAAGGTGGGCTTATAAATTTATTTTTCTTAAATATTTTGAAATCCTCGTATGAAACTTGACATAATATTCACCATAATCAGGGACGGATTTTCCAATAGGCAACATAGGCCATTGGCCTAGGGCCTACCAGTAACTGGGGGCCCACTGGGGACCTCCTACAATCCCTTGACACAAACAGTATCATTGACAAATTTGCCATAGAAAAAAGCAGGAAAAAGTCATTTTGAACTTCACATAGTTGTGCTTGCAAAATTTATTATGCTTCAGTTTCATTGTATTTTTCCATTATTCCTATGTATAAGATGTACATGATATGGAACTTGATTTACTTTGATGTACTTGATATGGAACTAATTTGATTAAAAATTATTAATGTGTAATGTATTACATTATGTTGTAATTCTTATTGCAAAATTTATTATGCTTCAATTTGACTGTATTTTTTCCATTATTCCTTTGTGTAAGAATAAGTTGTACATGATATAAAACTAATTTGAATAAAATTATTGATGTG
Source organism: Bathynomus jamesi (assembly GCA_023014485.1). Lineage (NCBI taxonomy): Eukaryota > Metazoa > Arthropoda > Malacostraca > Isopoda > Cirolanidae > Bathynomus > Bathynomus jamesi. The sequence continues at coordinate 368,444 of JAJOZX010001693.1, forward strand.
TTACATTATGTTGTAATTCTTTTTTTTTTTACATTACAATATTACGATATATATATATATATATAATATTTTTTTTGGGGGGGCACTGATAAGGTTTGGCCTAGGGCCCACAAGCAAGTAAATCCGGCCCTGACCATAATGTAATATTCACCATATATAGCATAATATTCACCATAATGGTAATCATACATTTACATATACATATTGTTATAGAAAATACATTTACACATACATATTGTTATACAAGTTACATTTACATATACAATGATTGTATATTTTCTTTCTTTTTCATTCATATTGTCCCCGAAGGGACAATATGAATGAAAAAGAAAGAAAATATACAGACTCCATCGACCTATTTCATATCTTACAGACCGCAGCCTTCCCTCACGAGCCGCCACTGTCTGAATGCTTCTTCTATTTCATATGCAAGTTTTATATCCATGTTTCTGTGTTTCTATTTTCAGGAGTTAACAAAAAGAATAAACACATTGTTGTATACCCTGACATTCCTTCTGCTATGAGACCTGTACCCCATGGTCCTGGAATTCCAATACCCGACCCACCTCAAACCCTGGACTTCGATGATTCTGATGATGAATCAATGACCAATGCCAATGACCAGTCCCAGTCGTATATACCTCAAAATACCGCTTAAAATGAGCCGAGGCCTCTCAACCAGGCCAAACTTAATGATCTTACCAGGGATTTAGGACTTTCCAAATTAGCTGCCGAGATCTTGGGCTCACGACTTCGAGAGGACAACTTGCTAGCTCCGGGAACAACATTCTCCTGGTATAGGAAACGAGAGGAAGAATTCCGCAAGTTTTTTGCAGTGCACGAAAATACCTTTTCCTTAGTGTACTGCTGCAATGTTGAGGGGCTAATCGAATCCTTGGGCCTGCCATATAACGCATCAGAATGGAGGCTATTTATAGACTCGTCTAAACGAAGTTTGAAAGCAGTACTTCTCAACATTGGGAATAGGGTTGCATCAGTCCCTGTAGCACATTCCGTACAACTTACTGAGAGCTACGATAACATGAAAATTTTACTGGATGCTCTCGTATACGACCAACATAACTGGAGGATCTGTGGAGATTTGAAGGTAATACTAATATCCTAAGTAAACTATTGCTATTGATTATGTTGTTTTTCCAAAGGTTATTTGAGAGCGTATAAGAACACTTAACTTTCCCACAGAAGTGATACAGTCCAATGCATAGATTTTTTTATCTGATAGAACAAATTCTCTAAATTCTTTAAATATTTTCTTTTTTTTTCAGATTGTGGCATTTGTATTGGGAATGCAAGGGGGATACACGAAATACCCATGTTTCCTCTGCAAATGGGATAGCCGAGCGGATGAGAAGCACTATGCACAGCGTGAATGGGCATCCAGAGAGAATTTTGAACCTGGTTCGCATAATGTCGTTTCAGTGCCCTTTGTACCACCAACAAAAATTTTGCTCCCACCACTTCATATTAAGCTGGGCTTGATGAAAAATTTCATCAAATCAATGAATAAGGAGGGTTCAGCATTCCGATATCTCGAGAGTAAATTTCCTCATATATCTGATGCTAAACTAAATGCTGGGGTTTTTGATGGTCCTCAAATTCGAACTTTGATCAAGGATACTCAGTTCGAAAACGCAATGACTCCAACTGAGAAGAATGCCTGGCAGGCATTCAAATCAGTTGTCACTGATTTTCTTGGCAAGCGTAGAAGTCCAGAATACGAGTCCGTTGTCGAAAACTTGATGGAAGCTTTCAAAGCTCATGGGTCGCGCATGTCCATAAAAATGCACTTTTTGTGGTCCCACTTGGACTATTTTCCTGAAAATTGCGGGATTATAGTGAGGAACAGGGTGAACGATTTCACCAAGATATCAAAATAATGGAAGAGAGGTACCAGGGAAACTGGGATATCAATAGGCTGGCGGACTATTGCTGGTGTTTGAAGCGAGACGTGCCCGAAGAAAAACACAGACGGAAAACCAAAAAAACTTCATTCCTTCCTCAATAAACTTTTTTCCATATTCATTGTATGAATAAAAGTATTTATTCACACAATGTTTTCATTTTTCACGAGTGTTCTTATAATATTACTCGTATCTACAGTGTTTAAGCTAAAAAAATCAATAAATTTGGGGATAAAATTGGACTTATAATAAATGGCCAATAGAGAAAAAACCTGACCTGATTGAGGAAAACCAATGTCATTTTCGAATTCAGCATGGTCGAATTATATAATATGAGTTGAAAAAACCCTCACAGCAGACAAAAAAATTTCATATGCATACCAGTGTTATGTGCTTACGTGCTACAGCACATCAGTTTTTAAAATATGTAAATAGCTAAATAATAAATCAATAAAATTACTTATAATATCTTCTGTAATTTCCAATTTAATCTAAATTGTTTTCCGATTTACTTACGAAAAAACGAATTAACTGCGCATTCTCTGCATTTCTATTTTCGTACTTATGTGCTGTCATCAGTATAGCACCCAAATCGAGTGAAATCAGACAAAGCGCATGCGCAGACGTGTCTTTCGGTCCAGTTTCGGATAAGGCGTGAATGTGCTACCAGTCGCTGCAGCACTTGTCAATGTGATGGACATTCGATCGATTGCGTTCGATTTTTTAACTTTTTCTGCGTATGTATGTGTTTTTGTTTACTCAAGTGTTGTATATAAATTATTAATTTTTATATAAATATGAATTCAGTGGACAATTTATTAAAAGTACCTTTTTCATCTAGAACATTAAATGAAAAAGCTCAAATAAAACAGTTAGGTAGGCCAACTCCCGATTTAAATTTAAGTCAGAAAGCCAAGGGAAGCAACAATCGAGAATATTTAAGACAATTTCACAGAAAGATTTATGATGATTATAGTTGGATTTGTGGTTGTGATGTTCGGGATGGTCTTTTCTGCTTTCCATGCCTTCTTTTTGGTAACAGTGATTCATTCAGTAACACGGGAGTGAAAGATCTTGGCCATCTTAAAGCACTGATTAGAAAGCGGTGCCTTTGAACTTGCCTCAAGAGGACATGATAAGAGTGAAACATCTGAAAATCGGGTATTTTCTTGGGACTCGTTGATTTTGTTAGTAGTTTAGATAGTGCGGTAAAAGAACACATAGAATCGAATCATGTTTTCAAGGGAACTTCTAAAACCATCCAGAATGAACTGCTAGATTGTATGTCGGAAGTTTGCCGTGAAAAGATAATCGAAGAAATGAAAGAGGCTGATTTTGTCGCTTTAATGGCAGATGAAACTACAGACATTTCTGAACATTCACAGTTGGTAATAGTATTTCGTTATGTAATCAATGGCGTGCCTACTGAAAGATTTTGGGGATTTTTCAACCCGGAAGGTCAAAGGTGATTGACAAGTTCTGCAGTAAGAAAGAACGTCGCATGAATTTCATTTTTCGCAAATAAGTAAGTACTATATCTATCTATCTACCGTTAGTTGCGCAGAACATTTACTATAATTCACGATGAATTAGTTCTATTTTATAATTTATCAGTTGTATATATATATATATATATATATTATATATATATATATATATATATATATATATATATATATACCTAGTCACGAGCCGCCACTGCGTTATAATTATCCCATAGTTATTGTTCATAACGCTTTTAACAATAATGTATCATTATAATGATAGACATCATCATTTTTGCAAATTTCATACGAGCCTAATCAAAGACGAAGCATGGGACTGAAAAGGGTAGTTCACTGAGGCCCAGACAGCCAAGGGGCTCAGTAGGGCCCAATTAAGAAAACGTTTAAAACCTTTTTTGTGTTTTTTTTTTTAATGATCTTTGTATTAATTCTCATCTGATCTGGATGTAATGCATTAAGTTCAATAAAAATATGCCAAACTATGCATGAATACCTGTCTGAAACTAGGAGACAGGAGTTAGAGACAAGGGGGCCCGGCATGCGATTGTGTACCTGGGCCGAGAGAGTGACGCTTGGGTCCTGGGCCTAATAGGTATAGATTAGGAGCCTACAATTAATTTCAACGAATGGCAGCTTATTAACTGATGAATCATCCCGTCAACCAGTGGTGGATCCAGGGGGGGCGGTTCATTGGGTGCCGTGAACCCCCACCATCACCACTACCTTTTTTTTAGAACAGGTAACAAGTGACCTCACTTTAGATGCTAGGTATGGACGTAATTGATTACTTGAGAGTGATTAATGATTTATATAATCGTTAGAAAGTAAGCTTGCCTATCTCACACAGTGTATTAAATGCCTGATGATTATAACAACTTTTTAAGAACTTTACCTACCGCAATTTAGATCGAGCAATAGTGTAACCCCTTTTTTTTAATTTCTGTAACTCACTTGCTCTAGTAACAACAATAAACAAATGTATTTCTGAAAAGAAATACAGAACTTGAAGTTTGAACTGCAGGGTGTCCCGTAAGTCTGGAACCATAGGGCAAAATGATAAAAACGGCAATAAAAACGCCGAAGAGACTTTTGGGGACTGTTTGTGAAATGAGCGAGGATGGTAGCGGCTGTGCCATCGTCGGTGGATGTCCTCGGAGGTCCACTGCGTGGTTTATCTCCTATGGATCCCGTTCCTGAACTTTGCTACAAGTTTGCCGTCACAGCTGTGTGTTATCGGCGCGCGGTCCGGATGCAATCTGTTAAATTCCTGAGCGACCTCCCTTTGACTCCGATTTTCTACGAGCAGAATTACCTGGATGCGTTCTTCCTTACTCAAAGACATCATGGGCACTTGCATAAACGGAAAAAAATTAATTACTTATTTTATCCTATGGTTCCAGACTTATGGGACACCCTGTACGTATATAGATGTGAGTAAATCTTGGTGGGGGATTATATTTCCGATCTATGATTACCAACGGAAGCAGTGAACACCCCCTGAAAAATTTATGGATCCGCCCCTGGACTAATGGTAACTTTTTCCTTGCCCATACGCCACTCCCACCATTGGTCAGCGAGGGAAGGAAGAGGGAGTCACCAAAATGGCCATTTTGGTGACCTTTTCGTGACCTGAGGTCAAGATATCTGGCCATACGCTGTATACCAGCGTATGGCCAGGATTCTACTCTTAGCTATACTATACGGCATGCCTGAAATTTTAAGGTGGGGATACGCCGTATGGCCTTGTACACCGCTATTATGTCACTGCCGTCAACTATAAACGTTAATTATAGCCCTTGTTGCTTACTGAATTGAATACAGACACAGTGCAGGTATATGGACTATGGTACAGATAACGGAGTAAGTTCGAGTTGTGGTCCTACAGTATATGCGAGTTTCGTCGACTAGATACTCTTATGACCTAACTTAACGTAATCTAACTGGGTTCAACCTATCCTAAACCTCAATACACTTATGAATGAATTGTTTCACGCTTACTTGACTAAGTACAACCAGAGATTTCACTTTCCTAAACAAAATACTGTATTTATCTGCAAATGAATGTTGCTCCAAAGTGCTCTAAAACAATCGTGTTTATCGTACACTTATCGTACTTAAAGAGAAAGTATCGTATTCAGAGATAACGTATTAGTTTTTAAAAAACTTTTAAATATTAAACTTAGTGATAGTGAAAAAATTAAATTTTTTTTTTTTTTAAAGAAAGAATTCGTAGTCTATTTTAAATCTGTTTACAAATGCATTGAAACTATTACTGTAATGTACGTAACTTAATAATGAGTCAACAGTAATTAAAAGAAAATATACGGAGTGATATTACCATCCAATGCTTCTTGATATCCTTACACTTATTTCAGTTTAAACCAAAACAAATAAACATCATATTAAGCTAAATACGAAGTGTAATGTGATATAAATGCATGATCATTTAACGAGCCTGCCAGACGTACGAACGATTTGCTTTAGCAGATCTCTTTCTGGGCTTTGGCACTGAAAGAGGGAAGAGTTCCTTGTTTTACTTTATATATATATATATATATTAGTGATGTCACGGATGTGGAATTTTAGTATCCGCGGATGCGGATGTCATTGCGGATATGAACATTTGAACATCCGCGGATGCGGATGCGAATCTATTAATTTTACATCCGCGCGGATGCGGATGCGGATCATCAGCATGTTATCAAACTCCGTATGCATGATTGTAAAAAATATATAATCTATATTATAAAAAATACTTAAAAATATAACAGATTGACACATGTTACTGGTTTACTAAATACTCAATACGGGGGAGGACTATTCCTTTGTATCATTTTTGACACGTACACTTGAAGAAGATGAGAATGAAAATAATAATATGAGATTAACAAAAACGTATTTTTAATAAAATAAAAGATTTTTTATGCAAAATTCGGACTTCTTTCAGAAGGCCGCACATAATGCCCTAGAAGGCCACATGCGGCCTTAAGGCCTTAAGGCCGCAGGTTCCATACCCCTGGTCTATACCTTATATTCATTTCAGTTCGATTCGCTCACCAGTGGTGCCAGATCTACAGATTTATTTGGCAACACTGCGTTCACTGTTTTCATAAACGACTGAGGACTCACGCGAGTCACGTGTTTAATTCATTCCACAACCGCCAATATAGAACCACCAATGTAGCTGTTTTTTATTTCATCCGTATCCACACTTATCTAGATGCGGAGGCGGATGCGGGTTTTGGGAATGCTACCAATGCGGATGCGAATGCGGATCTCTAAATTTTTGCGGATGTTTTAATGCGATCTACATAAAACCAATCCGCAGTCCGGATCTAGACCGAAATCCACCTATTCCCAAACCCTGGGTTCATTGAACTTTTAATTACCTGATGGGCTTAATACAGTATAAGTGCATGTATTATCATTAGAACATCTTGTTTTGACTTTATTAAAAGAAATGGTTAATCTATTAATACCAGACACGAGTGAAAATGTTTATAGTAGGACTAGCATTAACCGGTTTTATGTGGCTAATGGAGTAGGCCTACTATAATTGCTAAATGAAGTGATAGGAAAGGATTTGAGGTCACCAGCTTGGATTACACCCAAACAAACAATATTAATAAGGTTAGAAAAATTACCTTGTGGTTTTGTGTTTAATTAAGAAAATAAATCAGTTATTTGTTCCCAGCGATTAACAATGCAATGACGGTAGTTATAGTGATTAACAATTATATAACGGCATTTATATTATGCTAAAGATGACTGAGGCTTAGCAAATAAGGAAATAGTTATACAGCTTAATTGTTAAATAAGGTTAAATAGGCTAATGAGTTGTGCACAAATGGAAATGCAGCATGAAATATGAAGCCTATTGATAACAGAAATTATGCACGTGCGTTTGGTTCACTGAATGGATTAGTAATACACTGATTTAGGTAGGCTAGAGAGTTACGCATAAATGGAACATAGAATAGATGCTGCAACCTATTAATGATAGAAAGAATGGACGTACGTTTAGTACACTGTAAGTGAATTAGGCCGTCAATAATGAAATGCTTAAAAGGATCACATAAACAAATGGATGCAAAATAAAATGAATTACATGAAAGAACACAATACCAGGTTGATACACAATTACGGTACTGGAATGACACTTGGAATAGGCCTACTGCAATTCTAACGAGAAAGTTAGTTTGAACGGTATTGAAAACACTTTTGGGTATATAGTCCAGGCAATCTAGAGCAAAAATAGCTTCAACCTGGGCAAAATTGCTTCAGAAGCCTTCTAAACTGTTTCCAGCTCAGGAACCATTGCAGAATAACATATCCAAAATCCGACAAAATTGGACCCCGGGAACACCCCCAAAAATGAAATTCAAAATGGCCGACTGGCAGTTTCCTACGAAATACAATAAATTTTAATTTCGCTTTGTAGAGAGAGTTATGACGTTTTTCTTGATCAGTAAAATGTTTTAAAACATTTTCGTTTCTAAATTAACCTATATGACACTAAAAATTGTATTAGGCGGCTAGTATTAAACTATGACGTCACGTAATGTAAATAAAATATACTGTATAGAGTGTATGTGAGAATGGACATTGCTACATCTTTATAAACTTATATTATATACAACTCTTTAATTCCTACTACCCACTATCAAATCTGCGTATTTGTGCTTGTCATTTTCTTTAAAACTGTTATTATGTACTACTTTTAAATACTGCAACACAGTTTATTAATTTGTGTTTTCTGTTTCAGACTGACTCGGTGTACGGCTGACTCGGTGTACGGCTGACTCGGTGTGCGTCCGCCTTCAAGAATGCAGACCCCTGAAGAATTGTGCGTGATTTGTAAGGAGAAATTGGACAGCGGACAGGAAGTGGTTCACATCTCGCAAAAAGGAGCAGATGGTATAAATGCATCCAGCCGCAGCCGTGGAAGCGATGTTGTTGCAACAGCTGGAATAAGTGTTCACGTTGTATGTAGGAAAAGGTTTACGGATAAAAAGACCATTGAAATAAAGAAGCGACAGACCGCAGCCGAGGCAATACCAAGGAAAAGTGCTCGTTTTCATGAATACGCATTTTCCAGTGCTACTCACTGTTTGTTTTGTGATACCTTTGTGGACTTTTTTTCCAAACACAAACCAAAATCAGAGCATGTCAAAATAAGAACTACAGAGTTCTCCGAAACCATAAAAAGATGCTGTGAAAGCCGCTGCGATGAATGGTCGTTTAATGTAAAAGACCGTCTGGAGTATTATCTTCGTGATCTTCCTGCTGCAGATTGTGTCTACCATCACACCTGCAGCGTAAATTTTCGAAGTGGAAAAAACATTCCTCGCGCATACTCCTCCGACGACCATGATTCGAAGAAAGGGAGACCAACTAATGAAGAGCAACACCAAGCATTCCTTCAGACCTGTGCTTACCTGGAAGAGAATGATGATGAACAACTGTTGATTGGAGACCTAATTTCCAAAATGGAGGAATATCTTCAAGGAAGTCAGAGCTCTGTCTACGAACGCAGGCACATGAAGAGAAAGCTTTTAGAACGTTACGGAGACAAGATCATAATATCAGGTGAAAGTGGGAAGGCAGATGTAGTAACACTACGAGAGACAGCTAATGAAATTCTTATAGATTATCACAAAAAGTCGAAAGAATGTGATATAGATATAGAGCTACAGAAGATTTACCTAGTAGAAGCTGCTGCAAAAATAATCAGAAGTGATATCAAGTCTGTCGACTCGCCTAGAAAAGATGTGTATCCATCTCCAAATGACATCACTGCAGAAAGTGCTCTTGATTACATTCCCAACAGTCTGAAATTGCTATTATCAAAAGCATTTGCGGGACAGGATGCTTCAAGAAAAATAGGTGCAATTGGGCAGAGCATTATGCAAGCAACCCGTCCTAGAGGATTACTATGTCCACTACAGATCGGTTTGTCGGTTCAACTACACCACAACTTTAGGTCAAGGTACCTTATTGACGTTCTCCATCAGCTGGGTTACTGTTCGTCGTACGCAGAAGTAACAAGATTCGAAAGAAACGCGGCGCTGGCAAGTGGGTCTGGCTCTTTTACTGTTGATGAAAACACTGCAGTCCTTCTAGCAGCAGATAACGTCGATCATGATGTCTGCACTTTGGATGGGAAGAATACCTTTCATGGAATAGGTATGATTGCCGCAATAACTCCGAAGATCAAGATCCACCCTTCTATTCACAGGCGTAATGTTGGTGACAATGACATTAAGAAGATTGCAACCGTTGACATTAGGGAATATAGACACGCGAGAAGCATGTTGAGGGACATCTCATTCCGCGAACTTCCAGTACCCACTGCCACCATAAGTCGACTTAGTCTTCTCTGGCAGATATCTTCAGCAGAAAGATCAGGTCCAAGTTGGTCTGGAACAATGCATGCAATTCACGGTGGATCAAGTGTCTCACATCCAGGTGTGGTGTCGATCACGTTCCTTCCCATCATAGATATGTCGCCAACTGACATGACCTGCATATTTTCGACATTACTATATTTGAGCAAGATAGCACGCGATCAAAAAGTCCCATGCATTATTACCTTTGATCAGCCTTTGTTCTGGAAAGCTTCCCAAATCATCAATGAACAGAGAGACCTGCAGGACATTGTTTTAATGCTGGGATCATTTCACACTCTGATGAATCTTTTGGGAGCAGTCGGTATTCTTATGAATGGTTCAGGATTGTCTGAAGTACTTCAAGAAATATACGGACCAAATGCTGTGCAACACATGATGTCTGGAAAAGCTGTTTCAAGAGCGATACGTGGTCATATGATAGTAGATGCAGCTCTTAGTACCTTACTGTCGCAGACGTTTTCCCTCGTAATGAAGATGGAACTCCTCATGACCTCCATAAGGAAGCTTGTGACCTGCTCGACGATGTTATGACCGCCAAACAATCAGTTGAGGATGTGGAATCTTCGAATGCATTGTCTCAGATTGCTACCACTTTGGATGCGAAGAAAACTGACCTACAATCTACTTCGCAAACAAGTCAACTCTGGTTGGAATATCAGCGAATGATCAACATTGCACGTTCCTTGATAACAGCAGACAGAACCGGCTCGTGGGATTTGCACTTGCAAGCTATGCTGGAGACCATCCCCATAATTGCAGCAGCCGGACATCACAATTACCTGAAATCGATATACCTGTACCTGCAGAAAATGTTAAGTTTGCCTTCTGAAAATCCAGCCGTTAACAAAATGTTCCAGGAAGGTAAGTTTGTGGTAAGAAGAAGCGACAGATTATGGGCCGGACTCGGCACAGACCTGGTGATAGAACAAGTACTAATGCGTTCCCTGAAAAGCAGAGGCGGACTGACACGCGGAAGTGGATTTACAGACATCCAAAGGACAACGTGGCTCTTTTCTATGCCTCTGTGTTCCACTTATAACTTAGCAATGCAGGAATACACCAGAGTTTTGTTGGAAAGTAGTGAACAGCACAAGGAAATGAGGGGAAGTAGACAAATCAGGGACAGTAATGACATGAAGAAAGTACTTGAACGTCTGGAATCCTTATCCCCATTCCATTCTACCTCGGGTCTCTGCAACATTGTAACAGGGCTAACTGCTGATCCTGGAGTTAACGTTCATCAATTGCATTCAATCGGTACGAACATTGTCGTAAAAATGATTGGGAAACAAGCCTTTACATATTCTGCCAAAAGATCTGACAAAGTGAAAACACTAGGATCTGCTTCTGCCGTTGTGATCACTGATGCTTCAGATATAGAAGTAGATCCTGCACTACTGTTTCAGAGAATGATGACTGTTGCCACTGGCGGAGACATGAATCTTGAAGATGTCATGTGTTACGAACTGTGTGCATATCCTCCTGCATTGTTCGAATCACGAAGTATCTTGAGGAAACCCGATAAGTCTCAGCTAGCTCATGCAATAATCAAATACACTGACACTTTACGCATGGAAGAAGTTCAAGAAATTCAGTGCACAGACCAGTACGTATTGGATGGTGGATCTCTACTACATCGTGTTTCCTGGCGTCAAGATGAAACATATGACAGCATCGCCAACTCATATGCCGATTTCACTCTGAAAACATATGGAAAAGCAATCATTGTTTTTGATGGCTACAGCAGCTCTCCTACGATCAAGGACATGACCCACAGAAGACGCAGCACCAAGACAAGCAGAAATGTGAATCTCGGTCCAAGCATGAAGTTTGTTGGCCAGAAGGAACACTTCTTGGCTAATGAAAACAACAAGCAAGCATTTATTTCCCTCGTAGGTGAGATGTTGAAGAAGCACGGGTGTACTGTTCACAACGCAGATGGGGATGCTGATGTGGACATCGTTCGTGCAGCAGTTTCCTCATCAGAAAATGCAACTACAACAGTAATAGGGGAAGACACCGACTTGCTGATTCTCCTTTTGTACCATGCCAAGGACAGTGGTTTCAAGTTGTACTATCGCAGCGATATAAGACGGGGACCATCTCCTAATCCTGTGTATGATATTCTCAGCATTCAATCATTGTTAGGCAATGACATCTGCAAGTATCTCCTGTTTGTGCATGCTTTCACGGGCTGTGATAGCACATCCAGAATTTTTTCGATCGGTAAAGCCAAAGCATTCGACACACTGATGAAGGTGGCTGAACTCCGTTCAGTTGCAAATACATTCTGTTCTGATTGTTGCCAACACTCTGACATTGAAGCCGCTGGAAGAAAGGCAATGCTTCTGTTGTATGGCTGCAAAACACTTGAATCCACTAACGCACTACGTCATCGAATGTTAGTTGAAAAGGTAGCTACAGCTAAATCTTTTGTTACACCCGAACGTTTGCCACCTACCGATGCGTCCACAAAGTACCACAGCTTTCGCACATACTTTCAAATACTAATCTGGAAGTCTACAGAAGAGAAGATCGATGCAGAACAGTGGGGTTGGTATGTAAAGAATAATTCCTACTACCCTACAGCCTGCGACAAGCCACCAGCTCCAAATTATCTACTCAACATGATCCGCTGCTCCTGTAAGACGAAATGTGCTACTTCAAGATGTGGATGCAAGCGTAATGGAATGCCCTGTTCAGCCTCTTGTGGCGAGTGCCAAATCAGTGGTTGCGATAACAACCCAAGTACCGGTAATCTATCCGATGATAGTGATGAAGAGGATTAATTTCTGTATGTTTGTGACCAGGTATCACTTCTTCTGTAATGAACATAACTTGAAACTGGGAAAAAAATAATTGTTGTATTATTGATTATAAAAATCTGTAAAAAGATATATAACATTATATTTGCGTAATAACTGGTTGTGTTGTATATTGTTGAATTATTTAAAACATTACAACTGAAAAAAAACATCAAATGTATTTCTATAAATAAAAGCGTAAATTATATATATTTTTTTTTCGTAGGAAACATCCAGTCCGCCATTTTGAATTTCATTTTTGGGGGTGTTCCCGGGGTCCAATTTTGTCGGATTTTGGATATGTTATTCGGCAATGGTTCCTGAGCTGGAAACAGTTTAGAAAGCTTCTGAAGCAATTTTGCCCAGGTCTAACTACAAATTGCCTGGACTAATAGCCTAAAACGCGGTTCTGCGATTACAGTGTAGGCTTCACGAGAATTGCTTAAGAACGAGGAACAGAGAGCCTACCGACAATGTTGAAATACCTCTGGAGAAGGAAGAGATACTTGAAGGTTGACCTTGTAGACTGTAGGCCCAAAGTGAAGTTGACCGTCCTGTATTTCGCACGTCGAGGATGACCTTGAGACCGGTAGCGGGGCCTATTAAGCTTGTTGAACGGGCGCCGATCGACTTGAGGTGAAGGATGAGTTAAACCAGAGTCAGAAGGATGTTGCCTCAGGTGTTGATTCGCTTCGTGTAGTATTGAGATGTTGCTTGAGGGACTGAGGCCGGCTGAAGTCGAACGGCGCTGGGTTTCGAAGGATTGCTTCTGCAGGCGGTCTGTAGAAAGCCTTACTTAATGATAGACCGGAGCCTTGAAGGAACGGCAGGCCGCTCCCCGGCGAAGGCCGGAGAGCGGGTGGCTTGACGAGTGTTGCTGCTGACGAAGGCCGAGAGTGAGACGTGACGAACAAGACGAGAAGTGAAGACTACTGAGAGAAGAAGTGAATGAGAGAGTTTCAGTGAGCTCTCGCTTTTATAGGCTCTTAGGACGCCAAGTTTCGCGGGTCTTTCTGGGAAGCCACAAGCGTCCTATTGTTTCTAAGACGCTAGCTTTCGCTGGCCTTTTGGGAAAAGACAAGCGTCCTTATTGTTTCTGGTTCCTTGAACACCACATGTGTCTTTCGCTTCCATATGATTTTAAGATGTCTACGCACGGCGTGGAAGAAGGAATTTGTATATTCTTTGTTTCTTTGTCTGTTCGCTACATGTTCAAAAGATTTCACTTTATAAACTTGGTATTCCTTTTTCTCACTTCCTGAATAAAGCAGGTATTAACCCTTATCATACGCTTCGCTTACGCCCAAGAAATAACTATAAATTGCTTATAACGTTTTTCGTAACTTAAATACAGAAATTAGTTGAATAAAACTTTTAAAATATTATAAAGGGGATGTCCCTAACTTGGACGATGAAGCAGAACTTTTTTAATGCTACTGTACTACTAATTCGGTCACTACCACTGGAGAACAATGTTATCACATTCAATGTTTGCCAAAAGTATGTTATAAATAGAGCCCGGATGTTCAGGCAAAATGCCATAAATGCCTTTTCTTGCCTATTTTTTAATATTTCAGTCATTGTGCCTATTTTACAAAGTAATGCCTATTTTGCCTATTTTCAAAAGATTGCGAAAATTCAGTAACGAAGTTTGTGAAAATGTCTGTTTTTATTTAATATAGAATAAAGTGGAAGCATGATTTCCACCTTTGTGATAAATAGAGCCTGGATGTGCAGGCAAAATGTCTTTTCTTGTTTATTTTTTAATATTTCAATCATTGTTTATTGTTTATTTTCAGGAAATTGCGAAAATTCTATAACAAATTTTGTGAAAATGCCGAAGGCTTGTGTGTCCACTGAAAAAAAGTTGAACACTTTTGTCCGTGAATTTTGCAGCGACGTCTTTTCTACCGATGGTTCAGTACTGTTTTGCAAGATTTGTGAAAAAAGTGTGAATTATGAAAAGAAGTACTTTGTGTCGCAACACGTCCAAACTGGTAGACACAGACGCTGCTCGGAAGTTGAAGCCAGGAAGCAAGAAAACGAACCTGTTGACTATATTTGCTGCATCGCCAAGCCGTCAGTCTTCCTTCTCGCTTGACTTGTGTAAAGCCTTTGTTGATGCCGGAATACCACTGTGGAAGTTAGAAAACAAGTCTCTGAAATCATTTCTCGAAAAGTACACAAAACAACAGATTCCAGGCGAGTCTACTTTGAGGAAGAATTATGTGGAGACGAACTACGCTTTGACGTTGCAGAATATTCGGGAGGGTGTACAAGATAAGAAAGTCTGGATTTCGGTAGACGAAACAATAGATGTAATGGGGAGATATATTGCCAATGTGGTTATTGGTACCTTGGAAGCTGCCATGAAACCGAAAATTTATTTACTAACAACAGAGGAACTACAGAAGACAAACAGTTCAACAATAGCGCAACTGTTCACGACATCACTGGCTTTACTTTGGCCAGATGGCATTAAACATGAAAATGTCATACTCTTCGTGACAGATGCGGCGCCTTACATGAAGAAGGCTGCAACAGCACTCAAGGTCATTTACCCGCGAATGCTACATTTGACATGTTTAGGTCATGCACTTCATCGTGTAGCAGAGCAAGTACGTGCATCATTTCCTAACGTAGACAAATTAGTTTCGAATGGCAAGAAGATTTTTTTTAAGGCCCCATCACGATGTCAGTTGTTCAAAGAAATGGCGCCGGAACTCGCAATGCCGCCACAACCTATTTTGACGAGATGGGGAACATGGATTTCCGCGGCATTATATTATGCAAAGCTGGGCACAAACCGTTAATCCGTTAATCGTTAATTAACGAAGTTAACTTTTTCGTTAACGATTTAACTTTTAAGTTAACTTTGAAAATCATTATCGGACTAATTAACTTCCGTTACATTTAACTTCCGTTAACTCAAGTCCGTTAACCCAAAAAATTCATAAATAAACGTTTAAAAGTTTCTATTATTTTCAGTGCTGAGCAGCTGCGCAGGCATCGACAAAAGGTTTGGGCCTTTCCTGGAGGATGACGAATGCCAGATGGCTGCTGCCTTCCATCCCAGGTTTCGCCTCATCTGGTTGGACAAGTATGACAACACCAAGGTCGCCAGGGTGAGGAAAAGCATGGAGGGTACAGTCGAGGAGGCCATGAAGCAGCAGTCCAACGAAGTGGGCAGCAACAGTGGAGGCAGCAACAACGAGGAGGAGGAGGAGGATGACTTCTTCAGTGCTGTCATCCAGACAAAAGAGAGCAGCAGAAGCCACAGGTCACTCAAGGGCAAGGCCCAGAACTTGGTCAAGACCTGGCTGGAGACCAACTCCAAGGACTTGCTGACAGATGCTGCCTTCTTGGGTGAGCAAGTGTTGGTGGACTTGTTCATCAAGTTCAACACAGCCATCCCCTCCAGTGCTGCAGTGGAGCGTTTGTTCTCTATGGGCAAGGACATCCTGAGGGCCAAGAGATCATCCCTGTCTGATGAAAACTTTGATATGCTAATTTTCATGAAGGGCAACATGCATCTCATGGACAAAATGGAGAACGAGAAGAAGAGGGAAAATTAAATTATATATATATTGTGTCTTTCATTTTTTTTATAATAAAAGTTAACGTTAACGGTTTATCGGTAACTTCCGTTACATGTTTAACGGATTAACGGTTAACGAAGTTAACTTTTTGGTTAACGGATTAGCGGTTAACGAAGTTAACTTTTTGGTTAACGGTGCCCACCACTGATATTATGCATCAAATTTCGACAAGTTTGATGAAGTTGTAAAAAGTTTCAACGCCGAAGATGCTTCAGCAATTAGCATTGTCCAACAACTGTTACAAGAGAATTCTCTTCGAAATGATCTTGCATTTATCGCTACCTACTATTCAAGGCTGCCAGAGGCCATAACTGCTCTTGAGGAAAGGAATGTGCCATTAGTCGACGCACTGAACGTTTTTGAAACGATCGTTGTGGACATTTGTCAGGGGCCTGGTGATAAGGGCAAAGCTGTGCCTGTGCGCGACAAATGTTGCCGGGTAATTACTGCAAACAAAGACCTGGAAAAAATTAAAAATATCGGAAAAGTTCTTGATGGAGAAAACGATACTAATACCGGGGATATGGATCCACTGTACGTTTCGTGCTTCAAATACGCTCCTGTTACATCAGTGGAAGTGGAGCGATCCTTCTCACTGTTTAAACATCTTTTGTCTGACAGACGACATGGGTTCACCTTCGAAAACCTAAAGAAAATGCTGGTCATTGGATGCAATCAAGCAGAATAGACTCGAAAAGTATTACAGTATTTGTTTTATTTGTTTGTTTACTATATATTCAAATGTCTAAAAAATAAATGCCTTTTTTTGCTGCCTATTTTGACGTTTTATTTTGCCTTTTTGCCTGCCTATTTTGGACTTTATTACTCAGCCTGCAGAGCTGGGCACTTGCGGTTTTTTTTGCGGTACTGCGGTACTACCGTGTTGGTCGGTACCGCGGAAAGTACCGCGGGAAATTTGAATGCGGTAGCGGTACTGCTGTACTTTCAGCGATCCTTTGCGGTACTGCGTTATGCGGTACCGGTTTGGTAGTGCGGTAGTAGTACCGCAGTACCGCAGTACCGCAAAAAAACGCGCAAAAAACCGCAAGTGCCCAGCTCTGTTAAATTATTAGTGCCTAAACATCCGGGCTCTACAGTGATTACACTGCTTTGAACAATACGTAACGTAACCTGTACATCGTATCGTGTGATAGTATTACTGATTACACTGCTTTGAACAATATGAAAACAGACGCATTGAAAGAGTTGTCAATAATAAGCTATTTAACGTTTTTAGTTATGGCTTCTACGAAGCAGCTTTTGTATACAATTGTAGTTGTTCGTAATTCGAAGTTTAGAAGCTTTTTGTTCTCATTCAAATTTTTAGTTTTCAGATTCATGAAAGTTAAAACAAGTATTTTATTAGCAAAATTGCACAAATCAATGAGCGACATGGAATGTATATAAAAAAAATTCAAGAACGCACAAATACATTATCTTACCTTTAAAATAGTTTATAAAGCGTATAAAGTACGTAACTGGGACATCCAGTGTATTGAAAAATCGGTAAACTTTTGCTCCTTTCATATGGGATAATGTGATCTATAATCATACACCGCAACGGGATGATCGTGTAATCCGATGGATTAGAACCTTGATAAGAATTTATGAAAAGGAATAAGCTGGACGCACTCCTCTGTATTTTCAGTTCCCCTAAAGGGGAGTTGAAATATACTCGGGAGTACTCGGATTGGCTGTTTCATTTTTCCTGCGGGTTAATTCAATAATTTTGGGCTCTTCATATATATATATATATATATATATATATATATATATATATATATATAACTGCCTGGATCTGGTATTCACGAACAACAACAACTTGTCTGATAATATAAAAATAACTCCAGCTATTATCTCAAAACCACAACATAATTGAGATAACTAATTTGGTGACAACCTTAAAAGAAAATATTCATACTGAAGAAAGAAGCAAATCTGAGATTTTTAACCTAAACTTCAAAACTATAAATTGGAAAGGAATCAGATCCCACATGGACGGGATAAAGTGGAAAACAGTTTCGGAGAATAAAACAAATGAAGAAATGCTAAACCTTGGAAGAAAAGACGCTGGAAATTTTAGGAAAATACGTTTCGAAAGTAGAGCCAAAAGGAAAGAGGAAAATTTTTCAAAAAGTAAAAGCGAACAATATCTCCCAAAAGAGAGTAGCTGCGAAGTTAATTAATTGCACAGACAAGACAACAACAGTACCAGGGAAATAATACAAGAAAAACTGAAGAATATTGATAGGGAAATACGAGCCCTAATTAAGGGCCATAAGAAAATGCGATAGAAGTAATAAAGGAAAACCCAAAATACTTATATAGCTATCGGGCCCTTAGGGAAAGGAAATAATGAACTAACCTTGGAGACAGGCACGATATTCTGGGTTTATTTCTCACCATTCATCCTTCTTTTTACTCCGTCAAATTTTTTTTCTCCTTGGGCTCCTGCGACCACAATCTTATATCTGTTTACTGTCCTGTCGATCCATTTCGGCCTTTGGATCCTCTCAAGAGGAGACGCCTTTGGCACTTTGGCGCCGCTGACTCGGTAACCTCGGCGCAACCTGATTTCCCACAGAATGATTACTGCTTCCATGGCTGGGGTCCCTCCGAGTGCGCTGAGCGCATCACGGGTGATTCTCTCGGGCATGGAGGCTAGGGTGCATCAAACGCCCTTAGGTTCTTGGATTTTAATGTCTATTCTCTCAAATGTTACACTTGTTACTAGAAGTGTGTATGCCAAACATTAATTAAATCGGAGGTGGTTCTGGGTGGCCACCGGTCACTTTTATATTTTCGCGGCAATTTTCGGGGGCCGCGCTATGTAAAAATATCTATTTTTTTTATTTACCAACCAGTTGACTACTTACATTGTTTCTTTTAATATAGAGTTGCTAAGGGGTGATTTACATAACATTTGAGAGAATAGACATTAAAATCCAAGAACCTAAGGGCGTTTGATGCACCCTAAAGGGGTGATTTACATAAAACATGTACCATAAACGAAACTTCACTTATAGTCTAATAATATCCTTTATTGTCTTTCAGAAACAATGGAAGCTGTAACAATGGAAGCTAAGAAGACCAGATTAGCAAGTGCCATTTTTGGTCTTGGCAATGCTCTTACAGAAGGAGATGGTACATTGACAGGAGTCCGCCTCCCAACTTGCCGGCAGGTTCTTCGATGCGTGATGTGGCACATCCAGAAAGAAATATGTGAAGGCAAACAAACACAGCCACTCAAATGGAAATCTGCCAGCATAGTCCTTATCCAGCTAAAAACATTCTACACTAAAGCAAATATTCCTATGCTTTCAGACCATCAATGCTGCAAACTAATACTTGACCTTCTTAATGACAATAACAAATTGCGTCAAATACCTGTTTCTCGCAGAGAATCTCCAAACACTTTGGCTAAGTTGCAATCCATGAATGAACGTCTTGATAAGACCTTTGGTGTATGGACAAAAGATGCAATGACAAACATTAAGAATGAGGAAGATAGAGCATTTTTAGAGTCAATGAAATCTGACAGAGTAGCCTCATTTGGTAGTGTTGACAAGAAGAAAGCTGATAAAGATCGTAGAAAAGAAAAACGCATCTTAGCGGAAGCTTCAAGACGAGAACGTCATGAATCATCCAGTGTACAAGAGATGAAAAGTTCTGTATACTCTGATGATAGTGCCTCTGCAGATAGCTTGGAAGAAACTGAAGAAGAGGCGATTCCAGAGCTTCAAAGGAAGCGTAGTCACCACAGATCAACATATGCAGGTACGTCTGCCTTTATTCCTCATGATATTCTGAAAAGGCCTTCAGTCGTGTCTGTTGCTACTCGACTAAACATAACTCCTGTTCAACAGGCTGTGCTCACCGAAGCTGTAATTCAAGAGGCAGGAGGTGATTCACGTCGTGTGGCCAAGTCGTATTCAACTGCTGATAAGGCTCGACGATCAATAACAAGTGCTATCGCCAAAGATATTCGAGAAAATTGGATCGCCCCAACAGCTGCAACACTTCACTGGGATGGCAAGCAGATGCATACGCTCACAAACAAGAATGGCAAGGAAGAAAGATTGCCAGTGTTGGTTGGGAATGCCACTGATGTAAAGCTACTGGGAGTGGCTAGATATCCTCGTGGAAGTGATATGTCATCAGGTGACATCATTGCCGAGCACACTTACACGTTTCTACATTCATGGAAGTGCAAACAGTCAGTTGTCAACTTATGTTTTGACACAACAGCATCAAACACTGGACACGTTACAGCTGCCTGTGTTACCATTCAATCAAAACTGGACCGTGCTCTTCTGTGGTGTGCATGTCGCCATCATGTTGGAGAGGTAATCCTGGATCATGTGTTTGACGCTCTCAAAATTGAGACATCAAAGTCTCCAGAAGCATCTTTGTTCCAAAGATTCCAGAAGAATTGGGAACGCATATCGCATGCAAAGGATGAAAGTTTAACCAAAATTGACATTTCAATGTACAATGACGATGCACAACAACTGCTTTTATCCTGCAAAAACAAGGTTTTAAGCACAATCCGCACAAGCGCTTCATACTGTAGGGAAGACTACAAGGAAATGGCACAACTCTGCCAGGTAGTCCTCGATGATGATGTCACAAAACAAGGAACACTCCACAGACCTGGGGCCATGCATAAAGCAAGGTGGATGTCAAAGATTCTTTATTCCATCAAAATATGCCTACTTGAAGAGCAAATTTCTGTACTACCTCGAGGAACTGTAACAACACAACATCAACAGGAAAAACTGAAGGAGTTTGTTGTTTTTGTTGTTTATATTTATTGTGATTGGTGGCTCATATGTCAGTCTGCTTCAAATGCCCCATGGTTTGATTTGTGCTTATACAAGACTCTGCTCAACTATAAAGCTGTCAACTCAATCATTTCAGTCAGCGCTGTGAAAGCCTTTGATAGACATTTGTGGTATTTAACCCCAGAACTGGTTGTTTTGGCACTGTTCAGCAATGCAGTACCTCAAAAGGAGCGTCGTGCCCTTGCAGATGTGTTACTGGCCATACAACCAGATGAAATGCCAAGCACTCCAAAACACCGCTACGGTTCTGGATATGGCAAACCGTCATTTCCAAAAATTACAGAAGCGACAACCCTGGCTGATCTTGTGAACGAGGACTCGTGGTTTACAGTGAACCTTCTTCACCTGGATATGACCTTCCTAACAGAGGATGTTGACAATTGGCAGAACAATGACCACTTCAAGGCAGCCAAGTCCATTGTGGATGGGTTAAATGTTGTGAATGACCCTGCGGAGAGAGCAGTAAAGCTCACAACTGATTTTGTCTCAGCTGCAAGAGGAGAAGACCACTTCCAAAATCTTCTTCAAGTGGTTGAATGTGACTGCAAAGCGAGGCCAAATTTGCGGAAACGAGCAAAGTTGGAGTAGTGACATTGGCGTTGTGTTTTATACATTTTCAACTTTCAATCAATGTAAGTATAGTAATACCGAATATTTGTATATTAGTATTATAAGTAATACCGAATATTTGCCAAATATTCGGTGCATCACTACTAAATATATAAAAGTGGCCGGTGGCCACCCAGGACCACCTCCGATTTGATTTAGTTTTTGCATACATACTTCTACCAACAAGTGTAACATTTGAGGTAATAGACATTAAAATCCAACAACGTTTTGAAAATCATGGGGCGTTTAATGCACCCTAATGGAGGCGTATATTCCATATTCTACTCCTACTACTAATGCAAAAAAAAAAACTTGGTTTAACTTGTTCTAATGCTATCCGCAACAGAGAAGAGGCTTTCAGAAGGTATCGTCGTCATCCAACTCCTGACTCTCACTTAGCTTATATTTCCTTCATTCGACAGAAATGTGAAAAGTAATCTAATTTTAATTCTTCTCGCTCTTTCTAACGCCTAGCTAAGAACCTCTCCAACGACTTTACTTCTCCTTTCCCTCCACTTTTCCCTTCCGACAGCTCAGTTACCGTCTCTTCTCCTGATAAAGCTGAACTCTTCGCTCAAACCTTCGCCCCCAACTCAACCCTGGACGATTCCGGTGCTGTTCCTCCAACTCCTCCCTCTGACTTAATTATGTCTGAAATTAGAATCTTTTCCAAAGATGTTTTTTCTACCCTATCTGAACTCAACGCTAGAAAGCCATACGGTCCTGATGCTGTCCCTCCTGTTGTTCTCAAGAACTGTGCTTCTGTGCTGACACTGCCTAGGCAAACTCTTTCGTCTGGTACTTTTCCTTCCTGCTAGAAGTTCGCTGGAAGTTCGCTTTCATTCATTCTGTCCGAAAGAAGGGTGACAGCTCTCAACCCTCCAACTGTCTTCCAATTGCTTTGATTTTTTTACTTTTCTAAAGTTCTTGAATCTATCCTTAATAGGAAGATTCTTAAACAACTCTCTTCTCGCAATCTCTACTGTCGATCTTCTTGCATATCTCTCTGACTCTTGGTCATCCTCCTTTCGGTATTTCGGTGATACCTTTGCTATTGCGTTAGACATATGATGAGCTTTTGGTAGAGTCTGGCACAAATTTTTTATTTCCAAACTGCCCTCCATTGGTTTCTATCCTTCTACAGGCTCGTACGCAGGATTTTTCAAGGTGTGAGGGGTGCAAAGCTTGTAAAAATAAAAGGTGGGAATGATGTGAAAAAATTTCTTTCACAATGGTTTAAAATGGCGATTATCGTTACACATTTTAGGCTTTGGTGGTAATCGGCAGCACCCATTTTTCATTAAAAAAAGGGTAAAACGCATAAATTTTTTAAGTATAACTTTACTTTAGATGTCAAGTGGACGACCTATATTTTTCTTTTTCTAGATCGACGAAACACATTATTCTGAGACATTTTCAACAAATAAATAGTGCTCAAGAAATTTTAATTGAGGAGATAGAGCAACATGACAATTAAAGCGTAAGCAATGCCAACAATGCGTGGTGGAAGGGAGGTGCGTGCGCACCTCTTGCATCCAGTGGCGGTCCTAGCTTACATGACGCCCTGGGCGAACCTCACCTTCAGCGCCCGCCCCCCTGTTCGCCAACACACACACATTCGAATCCCCCCAAAATAAAGGACAGACATAACTCTTTCACAAAATAACTTTTTATTGGACTAATTGTTGGAACTTCAGAACCAAAACAAAGACTCAAATTTCTGAATTTTACAAATCCTTCATCACGTAAATAGAATAACTCACTTAAGAGAATGTAATTATGATACTATGAACAGGAAAAATACAAATTAAATTGCACAACTGCCATAAATAAACTAGAGAATCAAATTTCTAAATTGTACAAATGCTCTATCACATAAATAGAATAAGACACTTAAGAGAGGGTAATTATTATGCTACACTTTGAACAAGAAACAAAATAAATTGCACCACAGCACAACTGCCATCTAAAGCCTGACTCTTCTTACCTTCCTTGATGCAAAGTCATGAATTAAATCATCATATGAAATCTGCTCAGCAATTGTATGATTTATACTGATGATGGCCAGACCGGTAAGGCGTTCCTGTGACATAGTTGACCTCAGGTAGGATTTGATGAGCTTCAGCTTTGAAAAGCTCCTCTCTGCTTCAGCAACAGTGACTGGAAGAGTAAGACCAATTCTGAGAGCAGTCCACAAATTTGGATATATTTCAGAGAGCTCCCTTTCATGGATAAATGTCAGCAGTTCAAGCAAGGATATGGTCTTTGATGGCAAGTCAGGCAAGTTCTTCAGCTCCTGTGCAAGCTCTCTGCCATCCAAGTCAGATTGTCCCTTAAAGTGTAGTGTAGTACTAAGGTTCACACATTGTTCTGTCAGCTCCTCAAATGTGAGATTTTGGAAAGTGTCAGCACTCCAAACTTCTCTCCCACAATTTCCAACGTGGAAAATCTTTCCTGAATGGCTGATGTTGCAGCATCAACCACTGCATTGAAAAATGTCACCTCCAGCTTCTTCAAAGCATCAATCAAGGGCTCATCAGATGCTTCATAGGAGAAGTGCCGCTTTGTGGACCTCAGCCGTTTTTGTTTTAACACAGCCTCCACATTCATTTGTTCACAGATATCTGTGGCTGCCATTTGTGCAGCCACAAAACCTGTTGCCCTGTAATTGCGGAGACCTCTCTCTGTTTTTTTTAGGAGATTTACTGCAACATCAACGTGCATGCTAGGAGACTGCATCTGCTTGCTCACATGCTGAATTTGGCACAACAGGTCATGCCACACCACTGAACAAATGGCGAAGCGGTATGACCCAACCTCCTCTGACAGAGATTGAGCCTCGACCTTTATTACAGAGTCTTTGGTGTGGTCCCTCACCTCGATCAGTGCATCTCTCACTGCAGCTGCCTGATATCTCAGGGGCTCCACACTCTTGATCTTGCTTTCCCACCTTGTATCAGACCACATCTTCAATGTGATGTTCACATGTTTTTTCAAAATGGCCCATCGTTGTGTGGAGGCTGAAAACAAGTTGTAAAGCTTCTGCAAGATGCCAAAGTAACTTGTGGCATCAATAGATCCCTTAGCAGCATCGGCCACAAGCAAATTCAGAGAATGAGCCCACATGGAACAAACAGAGCTCTGGGATTAATTTCTAGGAGCCTGGATTGAACACCCTTGTTTTTTCCCCTCATGTTGGCCCCGTTGTCGTATGATTGTCCTCTACAGTCCATGAAAGGAACTTTTAGCTCCTCCAGTCTCTTCAGAATCAGAGATGCCAAATGTTGACCAGTGGACTCCTCTGCCTCCAAAAACCCCATGAAATGTTCCTTTATATGGGGCTTTCCCTCCAGTGACACAACCCGAATCACAACTGACAACTGTTCAGTGTGGCTGATATCTGGAGTGCAATCTAGAATTATTGAAAAAAACTTTGATTGTTTGATGTCGCTCACCATTGCTGAAATGGTCTTGCTGCTCGACAAATCAATGAGTTCGTTTTGTATGTGGTGGCCGAGGTAGCTGGTGTGACTGGAGGTCCCTTTTTGGACACGGTTAATGTGCTCTTGCATTATAGGATCAAATTGTGCCATCAGTTCAACTTCTTTCAGAAAATTGTCATTTGATGGTGAGAACAATTTTTCTGTATGTCCCCTTAGTGCCAAATTCCTAACTGCCAGAGAATGCACAATAGCAGTGAGACGTGTCAGCACCGCTCTCTATCTCAACTTCTCAGCCTCCAGAAGTGCCATCTCCTGCTTGTCAATGGTCTCCCCCTTTCTCATCCTCACTGCCAGTTCATTCCAGATTTTCATAGAATTTAGGTGTTCTGAACTGTTGTCATGTGATGTGAGCAATGAGCTTGCATGCTTCCAGTCCGAGAGTCCCAAACTTGTTAAATTTATTTTCCTCTTGGAAAATAATGTACAACAGAAACAGAAAAGGCTGTTGTTTTTTAAGGATTAGACCAACCAACTTCTGGTTATATTTTCCCCACTAACCAATGACTTCCTGAAGTATTGATGGTGGAAACTTCTTCCGTCACTGTCGTTTCTAGGGAATACAAAGTCAGATGGTACTTGACTTGGTCCCCTGGAAACCAGTTGTGTCCGAATTCTCTCAGTCAGAACTGAAGGCCAGTTAGCAGGGTCGGTGGACAGAGACTCATCCTCAGGAGGCGATTCTGCTCCAGGCATTTCTAAGAGAAAGAACAAGAGCATTACTCATTAGTATACACACCTAAGTTAGATAACACATTATTCACAGCACTTTGTTATGGTGGTGGTGTTATGGAATTATGGTGGTGAAACACCACACATACCCAGTAACCCAGACCCAGTGATAATAACATTATAATTTATAACTGTTTGCAAAATGCTTTGCAGGGATGCACACACATACACATACACACACACGCACACACTCACAGACATATGTGCACACAAACTCACCTGAAGAGTCCTGCCGTGGAGAAGTAGAAGCAAATGGTCTTCATCCTCAGGATCAGACTGCATTTGTGGAGACATATGTGAGGCTGAGGAGGTAGATGGCTCCTCAGCCTCAATAATGGCAGAAGTAGACGGCTTCTCATCCTGACTAGTGGCAGAGGGTGTTCCAAAATATTTCAAAAGTGCCCCTGCAAATAGTAAAATAGAATATAACAGACCAATGCATGAATAGGCTAGTACAATTAATTTAACATGTTTATGACACAATTTATTAAACTTTTAGAATAGGAAACAAATGAATAATACAACCTCCTTGGTTAATGGCTAATTATATACATAATAGTACACTTCAAATGACTCAGAAAGCTATATCACAAAATAGCAGTGCAATATAGCAGTGAAGAGTAGATGACATAGCTCTATACCTTTATCTTTTGCTCGTTTCTCCTCTTCTTCTTTCCTCTTTTTTCTAAACTGAGCACCTGATAGCTTTGACCTCTTCTTATCCATTTGCGGTTATTTGACAGACCTTAGTGGCTTAGTGTGAAGATTCGTTCTGTAATAAATAATATACATTTCACTATTTAACAAACCCAGAAAAATAACATTACATATGTTAAAGTATGGGCCTTTATTCCCAAATATTAATCTGGAAGCATTTTGCATTGTTTAGGTCTTTTATGGGAAGGTTTATGGAAAATGCAATAGATGGTTTTTTATAAATAAAAATATATTTATTGATCTTTTATTATTTATTTTATTTTATTTTTATTTTTATTTATTTCTTTATTTATTTATTCTTATTTTTATTTTTATTTTTTTTGCAGGCGCTCATGCCGCCCCTCCACAAATGCCGCCCTGTGCGGCTGCCCATATTGCCCCTGCGTACGGGCCTGTTCTATCAGTGCCTTTATCTCTGCTTTCCTTTCTGGCCGATCTATAGCTGCGGTTGTAGATGGCCACTGTTCTCCTAAAACTAATAATAGTGGTGTTCCTCGGGGCTCTGGCCTGTCACCCACTCTTTTCCTTTTATTTATCAATGATCTATTAAGTCGCACTTCCTGTCCTATCCACTCGTACGGCGATGATTTCACTCTTCACTTTTCCACCCGCCTCACAGAGTATCCTCCTCAAGTCACTCCATGATTCGCGTAGGACGGCTATGATGAACCTGACCTCTAATCTTTCTACTATCTCTGACTGGGGCAAAAAAAAACTTGTGGCTTTCAATGCTTCAAAAACTCCACTCGTCACAATCTTCCACACGACTATCCCCTTATCTTCAACAATACACAACTCAACCCTTCTTCTCCTCTTAACATTCTTGGTGTTTCCTTTTCTCGCGATCTTTCCTAGAAAGATCACATATACAATTTAGGGTGGATCGATTTTACATTTTTTTCGATTTCCATATTCTAATAGAGACAAAAACTTGCGCATGCATGAGAAAATAGCCTCTGCAAAATCTTAGCTTAATAGGTAATCATCTTCTGCCCCGGCAGAGGCGATGAAAATCATATTTTAGTGTCAAAAACGTATTTTTTCTTATAATTTTTAAAATATTTCAATATGCATCAAAATTATTCCTAATAACTATAAAGTCGATGAAAGACCTCATATGATCGTTTTTCCAAGCGCGTTGTCCTACGTTAATATCTTTTGCCCCCGGCAACAACGTCAAATGTTGAAAAAATAGGTAATTTATATACATATTTTCAGATCGGCTCTTTGTCTTAAATAATGCATTTATATATTTCCCATAGCATTTATATCGTTGCTTAGGCATGAAATAACACACACGCATAATTTTGATGCATATTGAAATATTTTAAAAATTATAAGAAAAATACGTTTTTGACTACTAAAATATGATTTTCATCGCTCTGCCGGGGGCAGAAGATGATTACCTATTAAGCTAAGATCTTGCAGAGGCTATTTTCTCATGCATGCGCAAGTTTTTGTCTCTATTAGAATATGGAAATCGAAAGAAATTTAAAATCGATCCACCCTAAATTATACATGTGATCGCATGTTGTCCGAGAAGTCGGGTGTAATTCGAAAAATAACCTATTTTAGTGGTTAGTATCGCTAACTACGAATCTACAGGTCCCGAGTTCGATTCCTGGCGATGGCAGGTAGCGCTCAGTCGTGGCCAATGTTGTAACACCACTTCCCGTCTATCAGCGAAGTTATGCGACAGAGATTGGGTCTGGAGAGTTGGTGGATGGGAGACCGTACTCTGCTTCCGGATTATGGAGCGACTAGGGTGACCAGACGTCTGGCTCTGGTGTTTGAATTTGAATAACCTTTATTAATAATAAAATAAATACATTCGTTTTACAATTTACAATGACATGAATAATTGTGAAGCTGGACTATTTATTTTATTTAATTTGGACCTTAAGCTTTAGGCTTTACTGGGCTCTTACTAAAAGTAAACAGCTAGTTATTATTAATTAATAATAAATAAATAATTAAATATTATTAATAGTTAAAGTATGTATTAATCTTAAATTATCACTAGTGACATGACAAATGCAAGGTTACCACCATTGAAGGCATTATACCAATACCATACAAAGAAACCAATATTATACATGAGATAAGAATTGAACAATTTCAAGAAATGTGTTTTTAATAGTAGATTACACACGAGAAATTAATAAACAATAGTAATGGACATTAATCCTAAATTTTTGTTAGTATGCCATTATTAATCGGGATTTGAACTTGGTTTTAAACAAATTTACATTCATAATATTTTTTATATCGGTATTTAAGTCATTCCATAGTTTCAATCCAATGAAAATGGGTGGTTTTTGAGATGAAGACAATCTAAATTGAGGTATAACAAGCTTTGATCTATTTCTGGTCTGATACGAGTGGATTTCTTGACGAGTTACAAAATATCTATTTACTCATTGTAAATTAATGATTTTGTTCTTAAACTCGTAAATAAAAATAAAATATGCCAATTTGATTACATCATTGAACTTTCGTAAGTTTAGCTATTTAAATAATGCACTAGAGTAATCAAGGAAATCAGTATCAGATACTAACCTTATTGCTCTTTTTTGGATGACGAAGATACCATTTAATGCGTTGTTAGCGGAGTTTCCCCTAACAAGGGTGCAGTACGTTATATAATGAAGAACGAGAGTATGATAAAGAGTCAATAAAACCTGTTTAGGGACGACATTTCTAAGTTTAAACATTATAGCAACGCTCCTTGAAATCTTTTTCGCGATATAATTTACATGATCACTCCATCGCAAATTCTTATCTAGCATTACACCAAGAAATTTTATTACAGTACACGCCTTTATAGTGATTTCATTATAAATGCCAGTGGAGTTTATTGGTGGTCAGCCATTTCATTGCACTGATGAATTCTGAATTAAATATAGTCTTAGCTGGATTAACATCTTTGCAAGAAAAAGACACAGTTGTATCATCTGCAAACATTATAAAGTTCAGTATATCAGATGAACGTGGAAGGTCATTTATATATAATAAAAATAACAGTGGACACAGAACTGAGGCCTGTGGCACACCATGTTTGACAAGCGCTTTATAAAGTTGAGCAAACCTTATTTACTGATACAAAATGATATCTATTGGACATATAACTTTTAAACCAATCACTGATTGCTCCTCTAAATCCGTAACAATATAATTTATTAAGTAGAATATTATGGTCTATTACATCAAACGCCTTACTCAAATCCACAAATATTGATATCATTATTTTTTTGTTCTCTTTAGCTACATTTGCATTTTCCATAAGATTTAAAATAGCCATTTCCGGATTAAACCGGTATTAAACCGGACAGTCCTCTTTTTATGTATGGGCGGATCCAGGGAGTCCTATGGGTCACGTTCCCCATAGACTAGATCAGTAGATCCCCAAAGAAACTGAAGTGAATGAATAGCAGTGTTTCACCGGCGCTTCAACTACTGAGGTCATATCGCGCCGAAACTAAAATAAGGAGAGAACGCAAGGAAATTGGGAGTGAAACAGTAGATTGCAGTAAATTTATTTTAAAAAAACCATTTACACGAATTAAAAATTTTCATAAATACGTCCTCTTTTTCAATGTTTGAATAATGGCTATCCTAATACAGATCCCACGTAAACGTACAAGTCCCCTTCGTCGTATGGACCTTAGACGTTGTGATGGAGGTTAACCAAACCCATCATTGTACAGGGTGTCCGAGAATTATATGTACAAGTTTTGGCTGTTATTAAAAGTCAACCATGAAGTGTAGAAATTCTAGTTTGTCCCATTTTACAGAGAATCTCATTAAGTTTTTTCTGATACCAAGTTTTGACAAGTTTTTTAGAAATTCCAGTGTGTCCGAAAATTATCTGTACAATTTCATCTTTTAATAAAATTCTTGATAACACACGTAAAATTCTTAAACAAGATTATTTAGAATCTGTATTTTCAAAAGTTTCTTTTATTAAAGTAACGTTGTTACAAACATTCGATATGTGCACCATCAGTGATTCGCAAAACATCCAAGCGATAATCCAAATGTTGCCATGTACGCTGCAGCATATCCACATCAATTCGCTCAATAGCAACTGTGATTCTTGCTTTTAAATCATTAATGTCTGTTACCCGCGTACAAAAAAGAAAAAACTTGTCAAAACTTGTTATCAGAAAAACTTAATGAGTTTCTCTGTAAAATGGGACAAGACTGGAATTTCTACACTTCATGGTTGACTTTTAATAACAGCCAAAAATTGTACAGATAATTCTCGGACACCCGGTATTACATTCTAAAAATAAATATTGTAAATTTTAATAACATAATAGTATCACAAGAAAATGAGTACTATATGATTGGTTTGTGTATACCTTGTGGGAAATGGACGCATTGTTTCTCTCTCTATTAATATAAAATATCATAATAAGGAAATAATATTTCAGAGATTTATTCTATCTGCGGGACAAAATCTGGCAACCCTACCTTCAAGCATATCAATATCATGTCTAAGGTGTGCGGACCAAGCTTGAATGCAGTATTCTAAGTGAGGCCTAACATAAGAATTATATAATTTACAGACGACTTCCTTACTCTTGTAACTAATATTCCTCTTAATAATACCAAACATTTTATTTGCTTTATTTCTAGCCTCTAAGCACTACTTAGAAAATTTTAGATCACTACAAACTATAATACCAAGATCTTTTTCCTCTAATAACATCCTCCAAACAGTTCCCTTGCATCTCATAACTAAAGTTTTCATTATTTCTACCAAAATGCATGACTTTGCATTTTTGAACATTGAATTCCATCTGCCATTTACTAGCCCAACCAACTAATCTATCAAGATCCTTTTGCAGTTTATAGGAATTTTCTATATTTGTAACTGGAGCAACTACTTTTGTATCATCAGCAAATTTAGAAATTTTACAACCTACTCTTTTCTCTAAACCATTTAGATATAAAATAAAGAGTAATGGGCCTAAAACTGATTCCTGTGGTACCCCACTTTTCACTTTCTGCTACCCAGATTCATGATCATTTAGAATTACTCTGTTCTCTGTCTTCTAACCATTTTTCTACCCAATTTATAACTGACCCTAATACCCCATGAGCTTTTAATTTATATAGAAGGTTCCTATGTGGAACCATGTCAAATGCTTTACTAAAATCCAAATAAATAACATCTACATCATTTCTATTATCTACTTGATCAGTCACAAATTCTAAAAAGTCCTGATCTAAATCCATGTTGTGAACTTGAATTAAGATTAAACTTCTCCAAATGATCTTCAATATTATTCTTTATAATTCTTTCTAGTATCTTTTCTATCAATGATGTCAAACTAACACCTATAATTTCCTACCTCCTTCTTACTACCCTTTTTGTAAATGGGTACTACATTAGCTTCTTTCCATTCATCTGGTACTTCTGCATAATTAATTGACTTAGCAAATAAAATAGTTAGTGCCTCAAATAAGCTTTCTTCCCCTTCTCTGAGAATCCTAGCAAATATATTATCAGGTCCAGCAGTCTTATTTGACTTCCTCTATGGGGCACTTTTGAGGGCGTTTGCCCTTGGCCACTCCTTGCATAAAAAATATGCAAAATTACCAGACCCATCATTGAACCCAGCAACTCTCGACTAGAAGACGAAGGAGGTACTACTACGCTACGACTAGTGTTGAAAACCGGTTTGTAAAAACCGGTTTTCAACCGGTTTGTAAAATTCCCCTAAAAATCGAAAACCGAAAGAAAAAACCGGTTTTAACGACTGATTTTTATTTGGCTCAAACTTGCGCGAA
This sequence comes from Bathynomus jamesi, assembly GCA_023014485.1. Lineage (NCBI taxonomy): Eukaryota > Metazoa > Arthropoda > Malacostraca > Isopoda > Cirolanidae > Bathynomus > Bathynomus jamesi. The sequence goes on from JAJOZX010001693.1 coordinate 400,885, forward strand.
CGTGCAGCTACGCGCTACAGCGCACAAAAAATAACTTCGAATACATTACATATTAAGTTAAATTGTGACAAACTGGCAACTGCTCTTCAGTATAATTTTTGCCTATCTGGCAACTCGATCTTCAGTTTGTCTCATCATGTAGGCTGTAGTGCAGAGTCAGTCGACTAAAGCCCTATTCGCAGTATAAGACCCTTAATGCCCTTTGTTTCTTAAGATGTCATTTCCAAAATAGGGATAAAATCTAAATTAATTTATATATTTTTTCTTACACGAAGAGTCAATTTTCTGTTTTCTAGGTAAAGTTTTTTTTATTACAAAATTTTATTTCAATGTTTTTTCCAAAATAGAGATAAATTTTATTTTTATTCTTTATAATTTTTTTTACAAAAAGAAATTTATTTCTTTCTAAGTATAGATGTTTTATTTTAAAAAATTATTTCAAATCTAAATTGTTTGAATAATGTATTATTTTGGCTAAAATAAAATATGTCAAAGTTGTCATTTTCTTATTCATATGCATACATATGATGCTGCATTTTTGCATTCTTTTGACCAAAAAATAGGCGATAAGCTATGCTTGTTAAGAGTTAAAGTCAGTACCTTTCAATTGTGGCTTTTAAAAATTGCTATACTTTTCGGTCATAACCGGTTAAAACCGGTTTTCAAAAACCAGATCGATTAAAAACCGATTTGTAAAGTTTCGATTATTTTTCAACACTAGCTACGACAAAGTTAGCACAACATGGCGCATATTTCAACACTCAAAAGAACACGATACTTCCGCTTTCAGAGGTGTTTTCCGTACTAACCTCACCTGCGCTCGAGGCAATGGTAGTATTTCATTCAAACAGATGAAATACCATGCATGATTTTGTATAATGACTAGCATTTAAAATAAAGAAAACACCCCTGGGCACGAAAATATTATGTGGCTCCTGTGGGAGATTCATTGTCGCTAGTTTGTTATTGATTATATGTTCCCGTCGTAACCGCAGCCGAATGGTCTAAGAACAGCGTGTCACAATCTAAAAGATTCAGTTCAAATGCCAACGAAATAAAACTTTGCGTTAATTAAATAACGCTTTAAAATTTTACTGATATGTACAAACATCATTTTATCAATCACATTGAAATTAAATATTTCATAGTAAAATTTTATTATTGTAAGTCAAAATATATTATAAAATATTTTTCTTTTAATAAATTATTGAAATAATTAAATAAATTTTGTAAAAAGTTTTGATTGATATATATTAGAAATTAATATTATGGGTAACTAAATTATAATTTTAAATACAATTTTATTCTAAAAATAAGGGGCTACGTCGTGGCCAGTGTTGTAACACCACTTCCCGTTGATCAGCGAAGTTAAGCGACAGTGAGTCTGGAGAGATGGTGGATGGGAGACCGTTCTCTGCGTCCGGATAATATAGCGACAAGGGTGGCCAGACGTCCGGTATTAAACCGGACAGTCCTCTTTCTTGTGTATGGGCGGATCCAGGGTGTGGCCTATGGGCAGTAACGCGTTACATGTAACGGCGTTACGTATCAACCGTTACAAAAGTAATGGGTAACGGTAACGCTTTACAAAATTCAAAATGTAACGATGTAACGGTAACGCTTCGCAAATCTTTAGCAAATGTAACGATGTTTTTCGTTACTTGTTACTCGTTACTCGTCATAATCATTGTATCAGAAATTAGATAGGTTTTATACTGTAATTATACATAAACATAATACATTTTTGGGTGCTCTTCCAATACGTGCTCTACCGCGAAACTGTGATCTACCATATTCCAATACGTGCTCTACCGTGAAACTAGCCTTATAAGGCTAACTAACGAAAATATCATGACTTAACCTAACCAATCGTTAGATCAACTATACGCCCTTGACGATTGGTTAGGTTAAGTCGTGATATTTTCGTTAGTTAGCCTTATAAGGCTAACTAACGTACCTGCTGCTAATCCGAATAATCTAAGGTAGATCACGTATTGGAATGTAAATTTTAAGGTAGAGCACATATTGGAAGAGCACCCATTTTTGTTATTTTGAACCATTTATGATTTATTGGCAACCTTGAATGCAACACCCGTCACAGACTCACAGTCCACAGAGTCACAGCCAGTCAGTTATTTGCAAACGGTGTTTGGGAAAGGTGGTGCAGGCTGTGCAGCGACCAGCGTGCAGGTGTGCTGCGTTATAAAAATGACAAGTAGTATAAGAGAATCCGTTCAACAAACATCATCCATTGAGAATATTCTGGAACGCATTTCGAGTTATAACTGGGCTAGATCAGAGCTCATACTGTCAGAAAAGTTTTTTAGAATCGTCGATCGCAAAGGACAAACTTTGAAATGTCAGTGTTTATTGTGCCCAAAAACCCCCAATGTGATTTTAAGCGCTGATGTGTCTAGTTGTGCGAATTTGAAAACGCATGTTAAGGTAAGATGCGTACCATTAATAAATAATTACAATTTACATATAAATATGATATCAGTAAGTAATTTACTTAATGTGATGTTCAGTATTATATTTATTTTAGGTGCAATGCGAAACCGATTAACTTTTGCCATAATTTTTGTAGGTGAAAATGAAACATTTATATTATTTAAAAGTGAAGTTTATAAGTAGTATTAATAGTAGTAATAAGAAGTATTAATATTATAATATATAATAATAATGCCAATTATAAATGTGTTGTGAAATTCTATTGTAAATAGAATAGAATTATAGAAAGTATACGCAGTTATGCTGCAGTCGCTGCTATAGCCTAGCCTGCCTTGCCTAGGCTATAGCCTATAAACTTATAACTGATATTAGTGATATATGTATTTTCATTGTAGCGTCGCCACCCTGAGAAAGAGTTGGAGTTCGTTGAGTGTCGAACGAAGAAACCCAAGCGTCGTGAAACCTCTGGCTCTGCAGCATCTACCAGTACCGCAAATAACAAGCAGGGGCAGCAAACACTTCTGGCTTTTGGCAAGAAGTCTACCTGTCCCATTAGTCAGACTCAGTTTGATGAGAAGATAATTGCCTTCAGAGTTGATGCAATGGTCCCTTTGTCTGTAGTGGAGAATGAAAAATTGAAGGACCTATTTAAAGGTATTTATAGACTATACAATATATATATATATATATATATATATATATATATATATCTAATATCAGTTAGTATGTATACTGTATAATTATTGTATACAGTATGTACACAGTACAGTATACGCAATACGCTTACGTTCATTACAGAGATATATCCTGGGCTTCAAGTGTTATGAAGACGATCCCTTGGTCGTCGCATAGCCGACAAATCGGACAACATTCACAAAGAGATTATGGAACAAATTGCTCAGCAGCAACATATCTGTACTACAGGCTACAGCTGATGTATGGTCGACCAAGCACAGAAGCTTCATGGGTGTTACTGCTCACTGGGTATGTACATGTAAAAAATTACTGTCTTTTAAATAATAATTTTTTAATTCATTATTGGATATTTTATTTATACAATTTTCAATTCATTTCTTTAACATATTAGAATAACAAAAAATTTTCGTACACAGTTCTGCTTTTTATTATTGAATTTTTAATTCTCTGGTTATGCATTTTTTCCGAATGTCACAAATCCAGAATGATGCACACACACATACAAACGTACACTACACCCAGCATCGTGTGTGGTGCTCGGCCTTTTCGTCGCCGGACGTTTCGTCGCCGGACGTTTCGTCGAACGGACGTTTCGTCGACACGTATCGTCAAATGGCTATTTCATATTTCTACCACCCCCATCTCAGATAATGCAATGGTGCAATTAGAGGTTAATCAACCAACCAGGTAATTGCGCACTTAGAGGTTAATAAACCAACCAGCGTCCACAGCCGGGTAAAGTTTACGTTCCCCCTACATTATCCTAGTGTAGTTTACATTCCCCTACATTATCCTACTGTAGTTTGCGTTCCCCAACTTTGTCCGCGTATACCTAATCAAATAAAACGTTAAAACTAACGAAAATATTACGACTTAACCTAACCAATCGTCAATATATATATATATATATATATATATTGACGATTAATTAGGTTAAGTCGTAATATTTTCGTTAGTTTTAACGTTTTATTTGATGGATTCATTTAAAAAATGTCTCTAAAGATCCTAGTGTAGTTTACGTTCCCCAACTTTGACCTAGTGTAGTTTGTGTCCCCTTTTGTGTCGGGGAAACGTAAACTACACTTGCTCCTAATATATTAATATAATATATTAAATATAAATAATATATAATTACTAAATATATATATAATTACCAAATATATATACCTAAATACCTAAAAGCAATACCTAAAAGCTATTGCACATAATTTGTAAGTTTATAGGGGCACAATTTTAAAATTTCTTTCTTCCGAAATTTAAATAAATATATTTTATTTTTAAATGAAAATACAGTTCATTCCAAAAAAAAATCCCGTAAAGAAAAATAAACCTCCTTTTAAACAAATTCATTTTATTTTTACATGAAAATGAAGTTCTTTTAAAAAAAATCTTTCGACGAAACGTCCGTTCGACGAAACGTCCGTCGACGAAACGTCCGGCCACGTCGTGTGTGGGTCAACATACACTCCACAATCTCCGAATGCACACACACAAACATATGATACACTCGCTTCATCATGTTTGAACAACACAGACAAGGTATTCGGAACCGCACACAAACATATGGCTTGCTTATGTTGTGAACTTCATTTACAAAAACGAAAGCCGTTCAACAGGGTCGTACTAAGTTTGATATTTTTTGCGGAAAACACTAAACTATATCGAATAAAATTGTTCATTTCAACATGACCCCAATTAGTTATTTTAATGGAAATTATTAATTATAAATGAGTTGATTAAATTGAATGAGGAATATTGTAATTAGATGTATTTGTTTGCTTTAATTACTTATTCAAATGTTGGATTGCTTTATTTGGGCTTTTACCGCCATTTCTAGATATTGCCTATTTATTTTACTATTGTCATTTTATCTTATTTATTAGCCAGTGTTTTGCTATGTATCTTACAGGCCAGGGATGTTCATCCATTTTTGTCACTCGCAAATCATTAAGCAAAAATTTACGTAGTTAGATGCAATGTTTGTCATGAAATCACAGATCTCTAGATTCCTCTATTGGATATTAGACAGAACCAGTAAATGTAATTACGAATGTACTCATATTTATGAAACTAATGGTTTTTATTGTTGATTACAGCTGTATTTCATTCACTTATGAATTTATTAAATATCAATCTCATTTTCATGTATTTTATTATTCAATTATGAAAAATGTGCACAATTAATGAATAGTTATATTTAATTTATAAAAATAATTATAACTAATAAACACGTGATAATTATTAACTATGAAATTGATAACACGTGATAAACTCGCAAACAATTAAGAAAAATAAATTATATATCAAAAGAAGGTACTTAGAGGTTAACGCCCCACCACGAATATATATATATATATAATATATATAATATATATATATATATATATATATATATATATATTAGGGTGTGACCATTGCCCTCCAAAAATCAAAAAATGGTCCTACAATGCTGTTCAAAGTTTTAGTGTTGTGTACAGAGCTGGGCAGTATTTAAATATATTTGTATTTAAATAGTATTTAAATACATTTGTGTATTTAGAACTGTATTTATAAATACATTGTTTTTCATGTATTTAAATATAGTATTTAAATACTTTAATGAGTATTTAAATACAATGTATTTAAATACTAAAAATGTAAATACTTTTACTGGTTTAATACACGTTCTGTACTAGCACAGTACGACGCGTCGACAGTGTAGTACAGCATGGTTCATGTTTCAACAGTTTGGGAAAACATCCTCTCATAAAAAGACTGTTCCTCCGCTATAACACGACATTACCATCTTCGGCACCGGTAGAGCGAATATTCTCATTCGCGGGAATCACTTTGACTCCCAAAAGAAACTCTCTTTCAGACAAAACTTTTGAAAGATTGGTTTTGATCCGCAGCAACCGTGAAATAAAAGAGAATTCGTAAGGTGCCTTATGTTTATGTTTACGTCTTATGTTTACGTTTATGTCTCATCTACTCATTAATTGTTACTCATTTTGCAATGATATAATGAGTATAATATGTCACTGGTTGAACATCGTAAGTTCTAAGTTCTTTTGTTTTTGTTGTGTTCTAAAAAGGGAAATATATAATCGGAAATTAGATTGTACTGTTTCTTTATCCTTTATCAAGCATTTTATATTGTTGTTACTCATGAATTAGTGAATGCATATGTTAAAATTTGTATGTATTTAAAATGTATTTACAAATGTATTTAAATACAATTGATGTATTTTGTATTTAGTATTTAAATACATTTCTCCCATGTATTTAGTATTTAGTATTTAAATACATTTCTCCCATGTATTTAGTATTTAGTATTTAAATACATTTCTCCCATGTATTTAGTATTTAGTATTTAAATACATTCAATGTATTTATTGCCCAGCTCTGGTTGTGTATTTATCTAGGAAACACCCCTGTAAATTTTCTTGGAGATCGGTGCATGTTTGAGCTAGCACCGTCGTACCAGCAAGTATTGCTATTTCAGCTTATGAACTTCATAAATAAATGTGAAAATAGCACATTTTATCAGATTTTCATTTCCGGGTCTGGAACGCTGACCCACAAATTTTCCACGTATTATTGTATTGCATTTAATTTTAATGATGCTCTTTTCTTTTCCCTTGACAGTGATTTGATGTTGTGAATAGAGAATTTAATCATGGATACACGGCAAGATGATGAGTATGTCAGAATGTTATTGGGCACCGTACCCCGAGAAGAAGAAAAGGAAATAAAGGGCTGCAAACTGCCAACTAATAGGCAGGTCTTACTATGTCTGTTAGCAAACCTTCGGGATATGCATTGGGACCAGGCTTTATCTGCCACCATTGACAATGTGCTTTTGCATTACCAGAAGGCGAATGTCCCGACCATTACAGGCAGGAACAATATTGGCCGAGTGATTAAAACTTACTATGACAAAGACTACATGATGCTTATGAAAAAGAATGAGGATAGAAGACGAGCTGATGATCCTGGAATTATGAAGTTTAAATCAGAATTGAGCCTGACGATGAAATTTTATAAGAACACAGTGTTGAAAGACATGGCGGCTGCGAAAAAGGGGAAAATTCAGGCCGAACAAGATGCCATCGATACTGACATACTCTTTATGAAAAGCATGCTAAGTGACAGAGTAGCTACCTACTCTGGGGTAAACAAAGTACTCACAGAAAAGGTTCAGAAGCGACAGAAAAGGCAGATGCGAGAAGAGAAGCGACAAGAGAGAGAGCAATGTGATCATGCTGAGAATGTACAGGCTGATATTGATTCACCTATTAGCTCTGATGAGGACGATGACATTGATGAGGTCAGCACTGCTGAACCAAAGAGAAAACATCGGAGAACAGTGAAAGAGGGAGTTTCAATTTTTGTGCCCCATGATATTCTGAAGTCGGCAGAACTTGTTTCATGCAGTGTTCGAAACAACATCTCGCCGACCCAGCTGAGTGCAATTGTGTACTCCCTTGTATCTGCATGTGGTGGAGATACATCAAAGCTGAGTCTAAATGCAAGGACGGCCCACCGATACCGAGCTTCCATCGTGTCAGAAATAAGTTTAAAAATCATGGATGAATGGCAACCATCAGACAAAGTACTGGTGCACTGGGATGGTAAACTTATGGACACGCTGGATTCCAAAGGCACTGATGACCGCCTGCCCATTCTTGTGTCTGGTGTCAATGGCACAAAGCTTCTTGGAGTCCCACCTCTTCCGCATTTGACTCGAAAAGCTGGCCTGGTTCAAGGAGACTTGATATCAACAGCAACCAAACAACTTCTGGTCGATTGGGAGTGTGAACAGAATGTCGTTGGTATGGTTTTCGACACAACTTCATCCAATACAGGTAAACCTATTTCAAACATCAGCGTGAATTTATCACGACATTAATACCAAAATACAGTGAATGATTTAACAGAAATCTGCAAAAAGCACGTGCCTGAAATGGTGGCCTTAAACTACAATTACATTTTTTTTTCAGGACAAAAAACAGCTGCTTGCGTCTCCCTCCAAAAGGAATTAGAGCGTGCCGTATTCTGGTGCGCCTGTCGCAGGCATGTGGGCGAAGTCATCCTAGGTGTTTGCTGGGATTGCTTGAAAGTGGAGGGCTCTTCAAGTCCAAACATAATGGTTTTCCAGAGGTGAGTCATAAGCTTTACAAAATAACAAGGAATATTATTATCTAATGAACAAATTTAGTGGAATTTCTTTTATTAGACTTATAAGATATACTAACACCAAGCAAATGATCGATCATATCAATCTTAATACCCCTAAAACAATATTATAGATTAGTACGAAATACAATAATCCCAATAATTGCATTTCTAGGTTCAAGAACCATTTCTCTCAACTGGCGTACAATGAAAAAAGAAATACTACTACCCCGCAATGCCTGGAGTGTTTGAGGAGCGCCAGCAGGAGATGGCTGACTTCTTCCGTGAATCTCTAGCCCAACCATTTACACGTGGCGACTACAAGGAGCTGGTAGAGCTTTGTCTGCTGCTTGTAACTAAAGAATCCGAGCCAGTGAACTTCACAATGGTCTACCCCGGCGCACTTCACAAAGCAAGGTGGATGGCTAAACTGCTCTATACCCTCAAGATTGTTCTTTTGTCAGGCCAGATCAAAGAGCAGTTTCCCAAAGCCGAGGTTGTGACTAAAAGTCAAATCAGCAAGTTAGAACGGTTTGCTGTGTTCACAGTCGCTGTTTATGTCCCATGGTGGATTGTTTGCCCCGTTCCAGCAAGTGCGCCACTGAATGACTTGAATTTGGTCGAAACCTTGGCTGAATTTGCCCCATATGACGCCACAATAGTTGACAAAGCACGTGTGGCACTCGGTAGACACACTTGGTACCTAACTGAGGAGTTGGCCCCACTGGCTTTGTTCTCGTCCCAAGTACAAGAAAGGACAAAAGAGGAGATGAGGAAGGCCCTTCTTTGCCATGAAGGCACTGAAGTTACTAAGAGAGTGGGGCTCAATCATGGGGGCTATGGAAAGCCATATCTTCCCCCTGTCCCAGAAAGTGACACTGCCCTGGTGGACCTAATTGGGCCTGACTCAAGCCGGTTCTTCACCATTTTAGGCATGCCCTATCAGTTTCTCCACAGTCCAGCCAGTGAATGGGCGGATCATGACGACTACCTGAACATGAAACGGGTTGTGGACAAGCTTCAGGTCGTCAATGAGGCTGCAGAGCGTGGTGTAAAACTTTGCCATGACTTTCTTAATGTTGCCAGGGATGAGGAGCGCTTTCCTTCAAGTAGTTGAAAATGACAGACTCCGCGTTCCTAATCAGCGCAAACGATCATCTGTTTCCGAACAGAAATCATGGTTTCTTGCTCTAGAGAAATAATACCTTGTGAATATATGATAAAACTAGAGTTGCACCGATGTATCGGTATCGGTATCGGCCGTATCGGCCACTTTTCACAAAGTATCGGTATCGGCCGATACTGTTCTGAAAACCGATACCGATACTTTGAATTACTGTTTTTTGAAGAAATTATCTTATTTTATATATTATTAAATTTTTTTATTATTAGACAGTAATATCTTATTTAGTTGTTTAATATATATTTTATCAAAATTAGCAATGTTTACATTTACTAACAAAACAAAAAATCATAAAATGTAACTATAGCCCCTATACAAGATTACAAATATTCAATACAGTAATACAGTATCATATAAATATACAATTTCAAATTACAGTAATAGTTTTCAGTAAAAATTAAAGTTTTGTAAAGTTGTTCATAGATGGCACCACGCGGCATGCATAATCATAATAAACCATTCAGTTGCTTGAATGCTTGAATCTCGTGTGTAAAGTTATTGATAATACACTACCATTATATGCATTCGTTTAGAACTTTATATAAGATATATATATATTTTCTTTTTCTTAATTTAATTTAAACATAATTAAATTACAGGCTCTAGCTATATATTATAATATATTATATTATTATGAAATTAAATGGAACTAAAGTTGGGATTGGGAAAGGCATTTTAAGTTAATTGAGATATTATATCATTTACTTGAACTTTTATTAATAATCAATTTTAAAACTATTAATTAATTAAAAAGTATCGGTATCGGCACTTTTTTGTAGTATCGGTATCGGTATCGGCCAAAATATTGGTATCGGTGCAACTCTAGATAAAACCCCTTAATGTACCGTGAGAGAATAAGAATGATTAACTTTTTGTGTTAGTGATAACAGCTTTTAATTAAGACAGGCAAATGATTTGTGTTAATATCCCTTATGATGGTTGTGTAATCTCATATATAGGCGCGTATGCCGTATAAGCAAAATCGCTATTTTTCAAATTGCTGGTGCTCACTCGAATATGCATGAATCTTCAAAAGATTGCACGTGGGTATTTTTTATGTCAATATGCAACACCAAAATTTTGAACAGCATTGTAGGACAAAGTTGGGGCAACTGTCACACCCTAATATATATATATATATATATTATATATATATATATATAAGTTTCCCCATAAATTTCAAAGACTTGGTACGACTGTATTGAATAAATATCACTTATTGCAAATCAAGTTACATTATGAGCAAGCCATATGTTTGTGTGTGCATTCTGAAATTCGGGTGTACATGTTGTTCACAAATGATGAAGTGTGTATGTTGTATGTCCGTCTGTCTTCTCACACACAGACATACACACATGAAGGCGAGAATGTGCTTCTCATGTTCTGGATTTTGGGCATTCGATTTTAATGGACTTTGCAGAATTTAAATTCAATATATTCAATATATTCTTTTCTACCAATGATATCAAACTAACGCCTATAATTTCCTACCCCCTTCTTAATACCCTTTTTGTAAATGGGTACTACATTAGCTTTTTTCCATTCATCTAGTACTTCTGCATAATTAATTGACGTAGCAAACAAAATAGTGCCTCAGATAAGCTTTCTTCCCCTTCTCTGAGAATCCTAGCAAATATATTATCATGTCCAGCAGCCTTATTTGACTTCAATGTATGAATCACTTGCTTAACATCATCCTTCCTTACATGAATACGATCAAGAATGTCTGAATTTATAGGATCTAAGGAATTAAAATCAAAGTTATTTAAATTTTCTTCAGTAAAAACAAAGCTAAAATAATCATTAAAAGTACCAACAATATCCTGATCTTTTTCAAACACCCTATCATTATCAGACTCTGTACTGAACGGACGCATTTCTTGAGCTCTGATATTGCTCTACTTTTGCATATTGCTAATAATTTTACTTTTGGAAAGTTTTAAATTTATATACTTGCGTTTATATTCACATTGTTATAGTTAAGTAATTGAATATTAGTGGTTTTTAGCGATTTAGAAGTTTTCATAGCGTGCCGGCTTAATTTAACTTAAACTTGTGACGGTTATAAACTAATTTTAACTGCGCGATGCCGTCGCAGAAAGCGTCGTGTGTTAGGTGTGGGGTAAACCGGTGGTATTCGGATTTTAAAGATTATAACGGCGGTCCCATGGCGATTACCGAGAGATCAGTTTGTTTCTTTTGCGAGTTAAGGGAGGAAATAGTTGACATAAAACGCAGTGTACGTGAGGTAACGGAAAGACTTGCAACGCTTGATGAGGGCAGGGGTAAGGCTACGGTTGACGAAAGCCGAACCAATATTAACGTTGAAGACGTTAGTAATTTGAAGGGTGAGGTGCGTAACCTAGTTTCTAGTTTAGGTAGCTTGTCGGGAAGGTTGGATAGAGTTGAGGAAGGGGTTAAGGTTGGTCCGAGAGTAGTAGATGAGGAGGGATTTAGAGAAGTTAAGGGTGGAGCTAGGCCGCGTACGTTAGGTGATAGGAATCCCCCCCCCCCTATCGAGGTTTCGAACCCTTTCGCCCATTTGGAAAGGGACGTGAATGAGGGGGGAACTATTTTAATTGGGGACTCTTTAGTGCGCCATATGGACGCAGAGTTCGTTGAACGGCATCCAACCAAGAGGAGGAGGGTCTGTCTCCCAGGGGCCAGGGTTGACAGAGTTAGAGACGAAGTGGATAGGATTGACGTTGCCTCCCGTCACTCCATGTTGGTGACAATGGTTGGAGGCAACGACTCGTATAGGCCCGATACGAGAGTGCCTGACCTTTTGGAGAGATATAGGGGGTTAATTAGGTCCCTAAAGGCGAGGTCAGATAGGTCTTTAGTTCTAGGTATTACCCCTAGGCACGGTTTGGGTCTTAGGATTACGTCTAAAACGATATTTTCGAATACTAAATTAGAAGAGATTTGTGCTGAGGAAACTGTACCCTTCGTACAGCTGTGGTCCGAATTCAGTGATCCTAACCTTTTTATAAAAGATGGAGTGCATTTTAATGAAATAGGTAATGCTGGTTAGGTAGGTTAATTGACGAAAACGTACGAAAGCTGTATAGGTCGAAGCCTTCTTTAAACGTTGTGGGTCCGGGGAACGCGGGCCAGACGTGAAAAATAATTTAAAACGCCGGCCCGTGGTAAAAAAATAACTTAAACGTCTTTTATTGTAACGCGCGTAGTAGGTATTAGAAATAAATTAAACGAATTTAAGGCGATAATTTATTTTGGCAACTACGATATAGTTGCTATCACTGAAACGTGGTTAAATACCGTGACTCGGGACTTGTTGCGGGCAGGGGCGTACCTAAAGTATTTGGCACCCAGGTCGGATCCTTCCTTTGGCACCCCATAAATAATTTTAAAATTTAAACACACAGAAAAATATATTATGTTTGCAAGTAGATTTTTAAACAGTACAGTACTGTCATAAGCAAATTGGAAATAAGAAAAATGCAGGACATTAAAAATTCAGTGAACAGGTAATACTGCATTTTATTTTATACAAAAAACACAGGAAATCCAGTCTCAACGCTCAGCCTATTCTTCAAAGGTAAATAAAGAGGATTCACAGTCTCTGCTTTCGAGCTTTAATTTCTGCAAATTGATCAATGACCTCATCAAAATTCACCTTCTTTGCATATTCATGTTCAACTGAAAGTAAAGCCAGATTTGTCAATCTTGTCTGACTCATGGTCGAGCGAAAGAAATTTTTTATCAATTTCAATTTAGAAAAACTTCTTTCACATGAAGCAATAGACACACAGACAGTCGAAAAGAATCTCAAACACAGTGACAAGCTTGGCAAAGATTCACAAAAATCCCATTTCACAATAAACTCCAGAAACTGCAATGCTGTCCATTTCTTTGCCTCTTCAACGCTGATTTTGGCAGCTTCCAAATGCCTCCTGAAGTGACGTGTGTGTGTATATATATGTGTGTATATATATATGTGTGTTTATATATATGTGTGTATATATATGTGTGTGTATATATATGTGTGTGTGTATATATATATGCTCCCAAAGGAATCTCTAATTCAACGCACCGGTAAGTGCTTTTGATTGTTTGCTAGAACCTAAGTAACCTAACTGGGGTGTCTACCCCACGCTATCACATTTGGCGACGAGGATGGGATTCAATTAAGCTCATTGGATTTAATTTAGCTCATTGGATTAAATTTGGCTCATTTGATTAAATTTTGTTCATTGGGTTAAATTTGGCTCATTGGTTTAATTTGGCTTATTGGGTTCAAGTGGTTGTTTGGAAAATTGGATGTAGCCTAGTGGGTCGTCCGATTTAGTTTGTTTGTGTGGGTAAGCTACCGTACTATAGCGTAGGTCCCGCCGGCCTAACTCTAAAACTCATTCCTACTCAGCCCTAACTCTAATACAATTCACTATTCAGCCCTAACTGGGGAGTAACTAGATCAAATTTAAACCTAATCTAACCTACTTCACGTGATTTGGCCTAATTCGGTTTTGCTCTAGCATGTCGGTGATTGGCCATATAAGCCCCTACGAAGACTCTGGGGAGGACTTCGAAGCTTATGCCACTGGGGTGAGGTTGTTTTTCGAGGCAAATTCCATTCCTGATGCTAAGAAAGTACCTACCTTTTTAACTATAATAGGCCCTAAAACGTTTGGTAGTTATGGACCTAGTTTCTCCTAAAGCACCGGAAACCTGCACCTATAATGAATTGGTACAGGCCCTAACCGATCACTACAAACCCCGAGTAGTTCTCATCTATGAACGTTTCAAATTTTATTCAAGGCATCAGACGGGAAATGAAAGCATTGCAGAGTTTGTTGCAGGAATAAAAAGTAATAGCCGTACGTGTAAATTTGGGGACAAATTAGACGAAATGCTAAGAGATAGGTTTGTAATGGGTCTCAAAGAGGAGTCTACCCAGAGAGCCCTATTAGCCATACAGGACCTAACTTTTAGTCAGGCTGTAGAAATAGCTACGGCTAGAGAAGCAGCTGCTAAAGATGTTAGATCTTTTGGAAATCACAGTAGTAAAGCCCAACACGTAAATAGCTTTAAATCTTCTAGGCCTGGCAGACCTAATGAGCCTACTAGACAGACAAATAAAAGGTATGAGGCGAATACGACTAAGCCTACTAATTCTACTAAGCCTTCCAAGCCATGTACGGGGTGTGGAAAACACCAGTGGAAGAAGGACTGCCCTTTTAAAGAAGCAGTTTGCCGAAACTGTAGTAAAATAGGCCACATAGCTAAAGTGTGTTTTTCAAAGAAAACGAAGGGTGAAAATTCTAATTTTAACATCTCTAGTGTAAATCCTCAAAGGGGAAATACTTCGAACATTGGAGTGGAGTACCTATTTTATGAGCAGCAAAGTGGGAAAAATACAGGCCCATATATTGTAGAGGTAGGCCTAAATGGAATTACAGTTCCTCTAGAACTAGATACAGGTGCTGCCCGAACTGTCATGTCCAAAACAGTTTTTGATAAAATTTTCAAAAACACACCTAAACTACATGCATCTAAAACTATTTTAAAGAAATATGGGGACATACAAATACTTATTTGTGGAGAAGCATCCGTCACAGTTACACTCAACCAGAAAACTTTGTCTCATCCCTTAACCCTTTTTATCAACGTCAGTCTGGCCTCTCCATTCAAAATGGCTGTCTCTTATGGGGCCACAGAGTGATTATTCTAAATGAAGGCAGGTCGAATTTAGTGAAGGAACTTCACGCTGAACACATGGGCGCAACAAAAATGAAAGAGCTGGCGAAAGCTTATTTCTGGTGGCCTGGTTTAGATGGAGAACTCGAATCATTGGTTCGTTCCTGTCAAAGCTGCCTAGAGAACAGAGATCTCCCAAGGAAAAGTCCACTTCATCCTTGGGAATGGCCTACTATACCGTGGCATAGGATCCATGTTGACTATGCAGGTCCTATAAATAATACTTATTTCCTAGTCATTGTGGACGCCTACTCTAAGTGGGTGGAAATTTTTCCAACCACTTCCACGACTTCGGGTGTTACTATTCGCTTACTCCGTTCGGTTTTCGCTCGATGGGGTTTACCCGTAGTCCTGATTTCCGACAATGGTACTTGTTTTACCAGTGAGGAATTTCGTTCTTTTGTTCACCTAAATGGCATTAGACATGTCCGGTCTAGTGTTTTCCACCCATCTACTAACGGTCTCGCGGAAAACATGGTCCGTACTTTCAAGTCGGCCTTGCGTCATTCTCGTGGGGAGGAAATGCAAGTGGTGTTGGATAAATTTTTGTTTAAATATCGAATAACACCTCACACCACGACGAGGGTGTCTCCCTCTAAACTTATGATTGGCCGGGGAATTCGTTCAATTTTCGATTTGTTACGTCCAAACGAAACGTTACAACAACGAGTTTTACGCCATCAGGAAAAACAGAAGCTGTACCACGACACTAAAAGAGGGAGAGTTATAGAAGCGCAACCTAATGATCCAGTTATGATTCGCAACTATGGGGCTGGACCAAAATGGGTTCCTGCAACTGTGCAGGAGAGAACGGGCTCTGTTTCCTTCAAGTGCCAACTAGAAGATGGTCGTTCTATTAAACGCCATCAGGACCAGATATGGGAACGTGAATTGCAGAAGGACCAGAGTCTTCCGGAAGAGAGAACTGATCCTCCGGAAAATGGTTCAACTCGCCCGCCTATACAGGTTGCACCTAATCCTACTACATCAACCCCGCTCCGCAGGTCGTCTAGGGTCCCTCATCCCCCTGACAGACTAAACTTGTAGGGGAGGAGTGAGGTGACGTGTGTGTATATATATGTATATAGTCTAAAAGTCACTAAAGGGGAAATATCACTAAATCTAAGCTAAGCTGAATAGCAACAGCAAGGCATAAACGAACCAACGCGGCTGTTCGTATTGTTTTGGGCTAGCCGAGAGATGTTTTTTCATATCTGACCTAATCGTTGGTGCTGAGTGTAATTTGGTGGTGTTTCTAAGGTGACAAATGGGGTAGTAAGTTGTCCGTACTTAAGTATAGTTAGGGGTAATGTCTATAGCTTCTAAATTGGTAATGTAAGAGAGAGTTAGGTAGGCTGTTTGTGGGACACAGGAATCTAATGGTAGGCTCCCAAAGGAATATCTAATTCAACGCACCGGTAAGTGCTTTTGATTGTTTGCTAGAACCTAAGTAACCTAACTGGGGTGTCTACCCCACGCTATCACACCTCCGAAGTCGTCCAATTTCCACACTGATATCTTCATCAGAGAATTCATCGAAAATCTGAGTCAAATTTGGAATATACTTCCGAAGTTATTCTTCTTTTGCAACAATCAAAGTGTTTGGCTGAATAACAGCGAAGATTGACAGAATTTGATCCATTGCCTTAGAACGAATCTCCAATTCTTGATGAAAGCGATCAAGACATTCAAACCTAGCCCTTTTTACTTCCTTTGACAATGTGAGACCAGCGTCCTTTGCCATCTCTCCTGGCATCCTTTTTCGGAGCTTTACTCTCCCTCTTCTCTCCATAGAAATGTCCATTTCCTCACACTTTGTAGTTGCATAATGAATGACCCTCTCCACAATTTCACTGCGCTGATCTTCAAGAAACAGTTTTAGAGCTTGGAGCTTCACATTGCACTTTTCAAGGCTGATTCCAACTGTTTGCAAATACTTTTGTGTGAGATTAATTTCTTCCAGGACTTCACACCAGAAAGAAAGGTAACTCAAAAAAGAGAAATCACATACAGCAAACAGCAAAATCTGAGCTGATCCTCTTGTGTCCACATTTTCTTTGGGATCGCACAGTACTTCAAGGGTTGAGGTCAGCTTTTCAAAATTTGCCTTCACTGGTTTCACAGCGTCATAATGAGCACTTCACCTTGTCTGAGAAAGAAGTCTTTTGACTGTCATGCTTACATTCTCCATCAGCACTTCCCATCGATGAGTTGAGACTGAAAAGAAGGAATAGACTCTCTCCAAAGTTCTAAAAAAGTCACATGAAGAAACGCTTCCAAATGAATGCACTCCGCAAAGGTTCAGAGAATGATTTGCACAATGCACAAACAAAGCCTTGGGATTAATCTCTCTGATCTTTGACTGAACACCACCATGCATTGAAAGGTCCATCCTTATTTTGGAAGGGTTCACTTTCCCTCTTAATAAGATCAACTCTCAAGTCATTTGGAACTGGGATTGGCCAAGCAACGACATCAGAATAAATTGAAAATCTATCCGTCTCCTCTTCTTCATCAGAGTCCTCCTCCTGTTGGTGTGGACTTCAGCTGGCGTCTCCTTCCTCTTCATCAGTTTCACTGCTTTTAGAAGATGAATTGCCATCCTCCAATCCTTGCTCTCTCTCTCATTTGAATCCTCCTGTGAAGATGCTTCTTGTATTTGCTCTTCAGATTCACCAGGCTGAATATCTTCAGGATTTTCTCCTATTGCACTTGATGTTGAAGGCGTCACATACTTCAAAATTGATCCGGACATTGCCAGCCACCTCTTCTCTTGCCTTCTTCATTTTTCTTTGTTGGAATCCACTGGGTCGATTTCGCTTCATAGTGGATATTTTCTGCAAAATTTTAAAATCAAAAGGTATAAAGCATGAACATGCATAACAAGCATAAACTATTATGACTTGAAATACATTAACTGAACAAATTGTCTGTGATTATTATTATTATTATTTTATTTTTATTTTTGGGGGGGGGGGGGGGCTTAAGTGCAAACATGACCCCTAAAAAAGCAGAAAACTATGAGCATTACTCACAAATAACTAGACCACTGACAAAATGAAAATTAACAGTATATCCAGTAAATAAAGAGTTAAAAAAAAAATTATTACAACAGAAAAGCTTCAAACAAGTGGTTCTCAAACTTTCCAACCAGATACCTATTGAGTTAAGATTATCAACCCAGACAAGCAGAGACAATTAATTATCATTATTATTATCATTATTAATTATCATTTATAAACACTTAAACATCACTATGATACCACATTGTCAAAAATTACTGGACACTGGTATAAGTACCATGATATTGTTATAAACACCAGCACTTTATGCTTTATCATAATTATTTAATGAAACATACCTCATGTATGTGGAGTCACAGTGTCAAGTGAACAAGACTTGGAATGTCAGTTGCAGCCAGCTGGCTATGCTCAGCAAACTGATGACTAAAACATCAACAAACGTTCGCCTTTCGATGTAATTTTTATAAAATATTTAATTTTTCGTTGTATGTATGCAGACGATGTGCTGAGTGGGGAGACGAAAGAGGAGGTGGAGCAGCAGTTGGAAAATTGGAGAGGCATTGGAAAGTAGGGGGATGAGAATTAGCCGAAAGAAGACCGAATATATGAGATGTGATGTACAGCAGGACCGAGGAGGGGAAGTGACATTGAGTGGAGAGCGTGTTAAGACGGTGGAGTATTTTAAATACTTGGGGTCAACAGTGGATGCAGAGGGGGGAGCAGAGAGAGAGAGAAACTGTAGAATACAGTCGGGGTGGAAGAACTGGAGAGACGTATCAGGGGTGTTCTGTGATAAGAGGGTCCCAGTGAAACTGAAGGGAAAGGTATTCAAAACAGTGGTGAGGCCGGCAATGTTGTATGCAGAGCTGGGCAATAAATACATTGAATGTATTTAAATACTAAATACATGGGAGAAATGTATTTAAATACTAAATACTAAATACATTTTACGAATGTATTTAGATACTAAATACAAAATACATCAATTGTATTTAAATACATTTGTAAATACACTTTAAATACATACAAATTTTAACATATGCAATCACTAATTCACTAAGCCATGACACGCACACGATAAAGAAATCAACCGCTTTCGACTAAGAGTGGCACACAACTGATTGAACTGACACGTTGAAACATGAACCATGCTGTACTACACTGTCGACGCGTCGTACTGTGCTAGTACAGAACGTGTATTAAACCAGTAAAAGTATTTACATTTTATATTTTGAGTATTTAAATACATTGTATTTAAATACTCATTAAAGTATTTAAATACTATATTTAAATACATGAAAAACAATGTATTTATAAATACAGTTCTAAATACACATGTATTTAAATACGTATTTAAATACAAATGTATTTAAATACTGCCCAGCTCTGGTTGTATGGAATGGAGACTGTGCCAATGAAGAAGAGCAATGAAAGAAAAATCGATGTGGCTGAAATGAAGATGTTGAGATGGATGTGTGGAGTGACGAGGAGGGATAGGGTCAGAAATGAGCATATAAGAGGAACAGTGAAGGTGGCGGAAGCATCTAAGAAGGTGCAGGAGGCCAGGCTGAGGTGGTATGGACACGTCAGGAGAAGAGAGGAGGAGTATGTGGGGTGCATAGTGCTGGAGATGGAGTTGCCGGGACGGAGAAGAGGAAGAAGACCGAAGACGAGATGGAGGGACTGTGTGGTGGCGGACATCAGGGAGAAGGACTTGGAGGAGGACGTGGTATACGACAGAGGAGAGTGGAGAAGACGAACCAAAAACAGCGACCCCATGTAAAGATTGGATAATAAGCTGCGGAAGAAGATTTAATTTTTCGTTTGTAAATTTTGTATTGCCAATAAAAATAAAAAATTATTTTATAGTGGAAATTAACATTAAGCTGTTGTAATACTTTGAACATTTTAAATTTTTTTTTTCTTACTTTGGCGAATTTTTCATTTGATTTGAAAACTTGTACTGGTATTTCAACTCTCCCGATGGCACCCCCTCCTGGCTGTCACCCGGGGCGGACCGCCCCCCTTAGTACGCCACTGGTTGGGGGAACTTGATATACCGGGTTTTAAACTCTTTACTAATGATAGGTTACATAGGATTGGTGGTGGCGTTTTGCTGTACATTCATAATTCCCTTAGGGCTATCGAGGTTAAGAGATTTTCCGTCATCAATTAATGCGATATGCGTTGAAGTTAGGGCCCGTAGTATTAATTTTGTTGTTGTTTATAGACCTCCCGTTCAACCCTCGATACATAGGCTACATAGGCTAGTTTTATTTATGGGACCCCTTACCATCTGCATGGTCATTGTTAGATAATTTAACGTACATGAAACCATTTCTGGCCTCTGGGGTCTATTCTATTATTACTCACTAATCTTGTATATACGTAATCTATCATATAAAATTAAAATTCCTCATTTTCAGCAGTCATTAAAATGTTAGGTAAAAATTCATTTTAACGCCCATTTGAGTATGTGTTTGAAAATGTTTTTCTGGTGTTATTCGATGCATACTACTCGAATCTCACCTCCAGTTTCCAAGGAAATGAAGTTTAACCTAACCTAGCTAACCTAAAAGTACCGGAGCAACTGGAGAAAATGCACCTCAGTTTTGCCAACTGGAGAAAATGCACCTCTAGAACGGTGCTAGGACAACCGCCCCCCAGACAATTGCCCCCCGTAGGACAATCGCCCCCCGGATTATTGCCTCCCATAAGTAAATAAAAATTAAATAGGAATTAAATTTATTAATATTTATAAAAAACAAACTTATGAAAGAGTTCATATTTATTAAAATTTACTAAAAAAAATTAAAACTTGCTTGGAAAAGAGGTTCTAATGCTAAAAATTCAAATTATAAGCGATACCTCTTAAAATTTAATTAGTTTGTGATTCTCAAAGTCTTCAACAATGTTCAATATTCTTTTTGTTGTCTTTATATTTTCTTTTTCTTGGGGGTTCTTGATGACCTGCAATCATTTGGTTAATTGTAACGTTGTTCAGAGCCTGTTCTCTCTTTAAAATTTTAAGGAATTTCCAGATGTTTGGATGATGTGCAGTAATGTTTGCTTGCATATGACTATGCCATCCTTCTAATGAGTTATTTGTCCAAGGTAACTCATCAACAACACGATCATGCATATTCCACATACTAATGGGAAACTGTGGTTCCCGCCTGTTACGTCGTTGTCTCAGGACTGCCAATATAGGTATCTTCAAAGTAATCTGTGATAGGCTCAGCTTCAGGTGGAATAACTTCTTCAAGCATTTGAAATGCATCAACCACTTCATTTGGTGGGATGAATGCTAGAGCTGGTATCATGTGAATTTTTAAGGAGAAGTCGGCGTCTGTTTGGTATTTTACTTGTAAACCTTCAGATTGTACTTTGCAATATGTTTTGGGCAAGATGGTAGAAACAACCTTTGATTGCTATGCTAGGGAAGACCACTTCATTGGCACTTCTAGCAGCTTCTTCAAAGTCAATGAGGAAAGTTTTTGGACTAAGCATTGGGTTGATTTTAAGCAGTTGATGAAGGAGATCTTGATAAGTGGCTTGCTTTTTGTTTGGTAATAGCGCATAAACACACGGAATAATTCTTTTTAAAGTCAAAGCATGAATGGTGTATAGTTGATAGAACAATTCCGGTACAATTTTAAAAGTGCCATCATCAAACCAATCTTTGGAATTCTCTAGTAGCCTCATGTTTTGAATAGTGGAAAAAATAAGCATGCGCTGTTTGCTCTGTCCATTGTCATACAGCAAGAAATTCTCACCATCAGCTGTTTTTTTATATTCTTTGGGAACAAGAAGTTCACTAAGGTTTGAGGGAATTGGATGAGGGGCACTAACAGCTTGTTTTTGGTGTCTAATTCCACGTCGAATATGCTGTACAGGAGGTAGTTGCGTCGATGCAGCTTCAGATATCACCCTCAACTGATTGTGTAATGATTTGCTATGATGTCTCTTGCGTGTTTTTTGCCTTTGTCTTCATGTTCCAACGTAGAGACAGGACCTCTGGACAACCTATTTCAGCGGAATGGGTGTGGTCATTTACGAAGCCAACTATTTCTTCTCCACAAACTTTTATTTTTGCTTTGCAGTTACCATGGCAACATTTTTCACATTCATAAGATATATTATTATTTGCAAGTTTTCTGCTCCACATAAATGAACCCATCGTAAATAAGCTTAATTTTTCCACATTCACTTTTGACAAACTCCATGATAGGGGATATAAAAATCACAGAAAGAATTTGTAGAGCTGTTTGCGCACTGCGTGCAGATCAAGCACTAAATTTAACTTTCTAGGGCAACCACCAACTATGACTTTCAAAATAACCTTTCAATAAGTATTGCCAACTGTTTAAATATAATTAATTAATCCATAGTATATATAAAATACAATAAGTCTTGCCAACTATTTAAATAAAATTAACTAAACTTCATAATTTTGGTAAATATGGATATTACGGCCTCCACCAAGTTGACAATACTGGCTATTAGCAAATGTTTCAGCATAATTTTAGGATCTAATGGTATATGTTATTATTTGTGCAATTGCGTATTTATAATGTTATAGGCTTTTAAAGAAATTATTTTCGTAACTCCATTTTTTGAATGACGTCATCATAAGTATATCTATTTGGGTGAAAAAAAAACAAAAAATGAGGTATAGTATTTTCCGTTTTCTTCATTAGTTGATTTTCCAATATGACGTGTGAAGGATGTGAAATGTATTTCGAAGATGTTGTTATGGAAATTAACAATAGTGATAATTCTGCTATAAAATTTTTTGTTAAACATGGTGTGTTACAGTCGTATTTTAAATGTAGAGTGTGTGGATCTTTATGATTCCATTGATATTAGGGTTAGGTTAGGTTAGGTTAGGTTAGGTTAGGTTAGGTAGGTTCTCTAGTAATTTGGATACTGGAATATATTTTTCTAGTAGTATTTGATGTGCAATGTTAAAATCTGGCCTTCATTTTATGGGGAAATGAAACAAAATATTAAAACTTTGAAGTCTCATAATTTTTGATTGGTTCATTTCCACATAAAATGAAGGCCAGATTTGAACAAAGCACATCATACACTTCTAGGAAAATGTATTTTGGCATCAAAATTGGGTGGAGGCCGTAATATCCATATTTACCATAATTTTATTATAAATAAGTAAGCAATAATTGGAAATTTTTTATTAAATATTGCTAACTTTTTAAATATCATTTTTTTTTTAGGCTACAAGCAAAATTAAGCAAGAATTGGCAATAATGTTGTTAAATATTGTTTTAGCTTACCATTTTTTAAACGTAAATTTAATTTCTATTTAATTTTTATTTATTTATGGGGGGCAATAATCTGGGGGGTGATTGTCCAGGGGGCAGTTGTCCGGACACCCTCTAAAAGAACATAACTCAAAAAGGATATTAAAACAAATGAATAAAAAACATGTTTATTAAGGGAAAACAGACAATAAAATCATACAGAAACTAAAATCAAAAGGGGTATTGTTCTGATATGTGTTTAAACAAATTACTAAAAGCACATAAATTCAGATAAATATGAATTGAGCATGTTTCTTCGACATCTGTGTATCCTATAGTAACCATTATTACATTATCATTTGTATAATTTAGGTCTTGGGGGTATGGGGGCAGAGCCCCCGTAAAGATCACGCATCATAAATTGATCGGTCCTAATGTCATTTTTGTTTAACAAAAATATCATAACTTAACCTAACCAATCATCAAGGGTATACAGTAGGTCTTAGTTTAACTATTAATCCTTGCTGGGGGCATTGATGTCAGTGACGGTGGCCAATTTTCTGAAATTACCCCAACTGGAGAAAGCACACCTCCATTTTTGCCAACTGTAGAAATCACACTTTTCAGCCATATCAGGTGCGTTTTCTCCAGTTGCTCCAAAGTAACTAACCTAACCTCTAATCTAACCAAATCTAAGCACTAACCTGCTCTAATCCGTGACCCTGTGAGAGTACAGAGAGGCTACACATTTGAGGAAATGGTGAAACCATTCTTGTGGCTTGTAAGCTCTGTTGAAAAGGTACCAAGGAAAATACTGGGGGGTAATGTTTTTTTTGTTTCCTGCTCTCAGTACCCAACTCTTGATGTCTTTCCAAATATGTTCAATGTTTTGCGTGTGAATGCCCGTTTCAGGATCCATAAAATTAGACTATGGTTCACTGTTTTATGTTTGTAACCAAGTTCGCTCAAACGCAAATATGCGCGCCACTCAGAATAAATAATACTACCTGGCTGTATATGTTTTTAATAATAGGGATTAAGGTGCCACTATCGCATTTATCAACTGGAAGAAGCACTAATTTCTTAGATCCGTGTTCAAATGTGCCAAAAACCCATTGTCCATCAATTGTACGACCATGATTGTATTTTGAATGGCCAAATTTGGACTTGTCAATTTCCACAATTGTGCTTGGCCCACCAATTGTCATTTGTTGCCCGAGCCAATATTCGCAAACTTCTGAACAGGGTTGTGGAGTCGGAGTCGTGGAGTCGCACGTTTCAGGGCGGAGTCGGAGTCGGAGTCGGTAAAAAACATCGACTCCGACTCCAATTTCTGTGTCCTGTGTCACCCTTAATTTCTAAATCCTAAATACTAACATTTAGGTTATTTAGTTTTTTTGGTCAATAAACCTTATTCATTGATAGCCCAGCCCCTAGATTAAGTTTTTTAATTTTTATTTTTTTTTTACATTTTCAGAATATACAATTAATATTTATTTAAATATAAAATATAAAATTTCACACTTAGTGTGGTGGTGATGAAATGTCTTATTATTATGATAATTATAAAGTGAAACACTAGAGGAGTCGGAGTCGTATATTTAAAATGTGAGGAGTCGGATTTTTAGATTTTTTACAATGTGTGGAGTCGGAGTCGGAGTCGAATTTTTGACAATGTGTGGAGTCGGAGTAGGAAAATTTTGGACCGACTCCACAACCCTGCTTCTGAACAATATGATTTCCAATTAACACTGGCTTCACTGTCCATTCCAAGTTCAAATTCAGCAAAATGTTGCTTGAATGCTTTTGTAAGAAATGCATAAATGTACAGTAAACTTGTACTAGGACAAATGTGCGTGTTAGAAAGCCACATACCTTTGAAAGCACTGACAGAAATTACTCTGTCTCTTACGGTATTTCTGTACATGTCTACACCTAAAATAATTAGTATCAGAATGAAATTTGCATTCATTATTACAGTTTGGGCACACAATGGTTGTTGGAAGAATGCCATGCTGTCTGTATATATTCAAAGCAGCCTCATCATTTTCATAAATACTCTTTATAAGGTCACATAATGTAACAACGCACCCACCACACTTCATTGTTAAGCGAGACTGCTGGACGAGTAAAACATGGCGCTGGCGCGCATGGGTGAGTAAAACAATAGCACGCATGCGCAAACCTATATATCCATTATTATTAAGTTCCTGAACAAAAAAATACCGTCATTGTAAAGCATTTGAACTGCTTTACAGGTATATCTGACTAAAAATATTAAGGGTTCTTTTGCATTATCCTCCCAACACTAATTTTTTTATATAATGTTGGTTTGGTTTTGGTTATGGTACTTTATTTTCCTTCCATTATAAAAAAAATTAGTGTTGGTATTAGGTTAGGTTAAGAATATTTATTCATATAACATGATGTAATTTCAGATATTACTGCTTTCATGCCTTTTCGCGATTAAAAATTAAAGTGTTTTACTAACGTACTTTATTTTCCTTCCATTATAAAAAAAAATTAGTGTTGGGAGGATAATGCAAAAGTACCATATTAAGTTTGAATAGGCGTTAAAACGAATATTATCCAAATGTTATTTGGCTAGTATATACTGAACTAGTTAGGTGGCTAGTAAACATATATTAAGATCATAAGAGGTTTTACTTACAACAATTTAGTAGCCTACTGTTAATACAATTTTTCAATGTTTCAATAGGCCAATAATTAAAATAACATTGCCAGAATGGAATTCATTACAGACTTACCTTCAGGACCACTTGATATATACAGGAGAAGGGCATCATTTGATTGGAAGAAAATGAAATTATATATTTTCTCCCTGGAAATTATTAAAATAATTGTAAGTAAAGAATGGGATGTGGTTGGGGGCCTGTGGTCTCAGCTGAATTGTGCACAGTGTGAACTAGTCATATTTTATTTACTTAGGCTAGACTGGGCATAGGCCTTATAGTAGTTAAATTTTGGGTAATTATTTGTCTTAACACGCATCTTGCTAATGAATTGAAAACATGTTTTTCTAATGTAATTTGATGTGTACTGTTTGAAAATGACCTTCATTTCCTTGGGAAATGTGCTGTGTTTCCATAAATGTTTTCAGAAATGACCTAACAACCTAATGAAACCTAATTAAATAACTCACGTTAATTGAAAGCCTGGTTAGGTCATAGGTCAACTGTACACCCTTGATGATTGGTTAGGTTAAGTTGATATTTTCGTTAAAACTAACTGAAATATCATGACTTAAACCTAATCAATCATCAAGTAAAATAAGAGCGCTTACAAACCATGCAAACACCGTCTTAACTCAGTCATACCATGCAAACTACAGACATGCAAGTTAGGAGAGAATAAGAAAAAGAAAAAAAAAAAGGTAAAGTTGAATAAAAAATGGGTTAGTTTGTTATGAGCTACATCTACGTTCGTGTTAGTCTAATTTTTTTTTTTTTTTTTACTGGCATTAGATGTCAACAGACTCATCCCCAATTATGACTCCCAGAGGTCCTGTTGCCAGTTGTTTTTTTTATTTTAAACAAGGTTAATATTTTTAAAATGCCTATCTAAATGGTTTTTAAGCATATTAACGCTGGTAGAGTTAACGACTGACACAGGAAGATTATTCCATTTAAATGTAAAGAAGTTTTTAGCGATATTAGTAATGAAACATCTGCCACGCAACTTAAATTCATTATTACGAGTATTGCTATTATTGAAAGAACAGTTTGTCAAAATTTACATTATCAATGTTATTAACGATTTTGAAAACTTCAATAAGCTCACACCTTAATCTTCTAGTTTTGAGTGAATGCAAGTCCAACTCTTTAATCCTATCTTCATAAGGCTTGTTGCGCAATGATGGAATTAGTTTCATGGCATGATGCTGAACCCTTTCTAACCTATCAATATCCTCACGCAAATACGGGCACCAAAACTGAATGGCATATTCTAAATGAAGCCTGACTTAGGGACTTGTAAAGGGGCAATATAATATACTTTGATTTAAATTCAAAATTTCGTGCTATGAAGCCTAACATCCTATTAGCTTTTGCACAAGACTTCAGGCACTGGTTCCTAACTTTTAAACCCTTAGATACACGGATGCCTAAATCTACTTCCTCGTCAACGCTTGCTAACTCTCTATCATCCATCATGTACCTGTAATTATTGTTACGAAACCTATATGCAAAACTTTATATTTGTCTACATTAAATTGCATTTGCCACATCCATCCACTCCATAATCCTATTTACATTGTCTTGGAGCCTATTTCTATCATCCTCGTTAACAACCTTACTGCCTATTTTAGTATTGTCAGCAAATTTTGACACATTACTAGTCAATCCTACATCTATGCCGTTAATGTAAATTACGAATAGCAATGGGCCTAACACTGAACCCTGTGGGACACCGCTACCTACATCCAACCACCCCGATTCACTACCATTAACAACGACCCTCTGTTTCCTAGCACGAAGCCATTCCTCTAACCAGTTAGCTACCTGACCGCATATACCTTTGCAATTAATCTATGTGGAACTGTATCAAACACCTTTTTAAAATCTAAATAAATAACATCAGCCGTTCTATGCCTATCGTATTCACGCACTATTTCATTATAAAATTCTAACAAATTAGTTAAACAAGATCTATGGTGTCAAAACCCATGCTGACTACTATTAATCAAATCCTACTTTCTAAGTGATTGATGATACGATCCCTAACTACGGATTCCAAAAGTTTACCGATAATTGACATTAAGCTAATGGGCCTATAATTGCTAGCTACCTTGGAGTCACCTTTTTTGAAAATAGGCATGATGTTGGCTAATTTGAAGTCTTCAACAATAATCCCCATTTCGAGTGACTGATTAAAAATCTTTGTTAAGGGGCTTATGATAACGTCTTTCAAATCTTTCAAATGTCTGGGATAAAAAGCATCAGGGCGTGGAGCCTTGCTAACTTTTAGCCTATCGATATGCGCAATCTCACCCTCGTGAACAGTTATTTCATCCAAAACAGTCTCACTACTAAATGGAACAATATCCTCCTCATTGGGGACATTATTAATGTCTTCTATGGTAAAAACTGTCGCAAAAAAGTTATTAAAAATACCCACCATCGCCTGAGCATCAGAAGCCAAAGTACCATTAACATCCACTAGAGGGCCTATATCATCTTTTATTGGCTTAAGATTATTGACGTATTAAAAAATTTTTTGGATTATATTTACTATCCGCAGCTATAAGTATATCTAAATTATGCTTAGCATTCCTAACTGATCTCTTAACCTGAGGTCTAAGCTCAATATATCTATTAAAGTTAGCTGCTGTGCCATTGCGCTTATTAAGTCTATACGCTCATTTATGAACTTGCCTATTTCCCTAGTCCACCACTTGGGCCTACCATGAATTCTAGTGTGCTTGGGCCTATGAGGAATAAATTCCCTTTCAATATTCATAAGACTTTCTTTGAATGCCTCCCAATGCAAATTTGTGTCATTACCCATAAATAAGTTATCCCAGTCCACTACTCTCATCCTATCCGCAAAACTATCAAAATTAGCCCTACGAAAATCAGGGACTTCTATTACGTTACTATCCTTAGTGTTTTCTATCAATAACTTAAACCTAAGAATTTGATGATCACTACATCCTAAACTCTCACCTTCTTCTAAACCTTCAACTATATTTTCACCGTTCGTCTTCATCAAATCTAAAATATTGTCACCACGCGTTGGTTTGGTAACCATCTGTTGTAAAAAATTATCTATGAACTCAATCAATCTCAAGCCCTCCTCATTACCAGTAGGGATGTGCCGGATAACAGCTATTATCCGGTATCCTGTATCCAGCCGGATATTTATGAGTGTCTTTTTTGTAATGGGAATACCATCTGGGCCCGCCCCTTTCCAATCTTAGCTTGCATAGCCTTTAGCTAGCAAAAGTTGAATATAGTTGTACAAAAATCTAAAATTAAAATAATTGATAAATAAGCATGTACCACTACTAGTATGTAACTATATTAACACTGCTAAAAAGGCAAAATGTTTGGTCCAGCTAAAAGTGTGATGCATAGCTAAGATCCCAGCTTCCCTTACTTTTTAATTTTTATTTTTATTTTTATATATATTGCAAATTACAATATGAAAAAATATGAATTAGCGAAACCTTTTATTAAGATTTGAGATATAAAAATAAAACATATAGCCTAATCAAATATACCAGTAAGGCAAGTGAAATTATTAAAATAGCAAAACCTTAAAAAGTAAAAACTCATTAAACAATAAAAATTAACTATGTTCAAGACACTAGATTCACAAGTTTAAATCAAATTTTCGTCCATTGTGATGGATAAAAAGAAGCATCTCCCCTCGCTTTGGTAGCAAAGTACTTCTTTTTTCTTCAAAAATATTTCCGTATTCGGAAAACATTCTTTCTGAGAAAACTGAAGATGCTGGTGTCACTAGCCATTTTAGAGCAATTTTCTTGAGAGATGGAAAGGATTCTTCATTTTTCCAAATTTCAAGTGGAGATAGTCGTCTGTCTGATATGGTTTTTTTTGCATATTGCTCAATTTCCTCTGCTATTTCTGCGAATGAAGCCATCTTGCGGCTTTTTTAAAACTTTTTCTCACCAGGTATCTTTTCTGAATTTTTTTGTGTTAGTTCCCTGAAACAAGCAGAGAGTGGATCATCATCAAACTGCCTTTTTTCTTCCTGTTGAGGAGGAAGAAGAATTAGAATCGTCGCTGCTGTGAGCCTGTTCTTCAAAAATTTATCTCTAATTTTCTCTAGGTTGTTTATTTCATTTATTTCTTCAATTAACCATGTCTTAATATTTTCCTTTTGTTGATCTTTGAAAAACAAAAATTTAAATCGTGGATCAATGACAGTTGCTAGAGCATACTTCCAATTTGTTAAGACATTTAGACACTTTCTTTTTTCATTGCTTTCATTGGCAAAAAATTGTGACCGCAATGACTTCAACAGTTCATCTTTTGTAGTTTGGACTCCTTGATCATCCTGGCCAATTTTTGAAAGAAACCTTTCAAGCGCGCACATGTTTGGGATAACAGTAGAGAGTAAACTATATTCTGTACTCATTTCTTGGGTGAGTTTAAAAAATGGCTGTAAAAGCTTTAAAAGATTTTCAATCAAGTGCCACTCATTAGAAAAAGTAATTCACTATGATCAGCAAGGTATATTTGAACTGATTTTTTCAACTTAACCATACGTTCTAGCATCAAATAAGATGAGTTCCAGCGCGTTAAAACATCTTGTACCAATAGAAGAGGAACATGACCCTGTTGTGTTTGGAGAGCTTTAAATTCAGAAGTAGCCAGTAGGGTGCGGTTAAAATGTGTCACTAAACATCGACACTTTGTCAAAAGATCTTTTATAGATCGTTGAGCCATTAATGCATCATTCACCACTAGCTGTAGCAAATGAATTGAACAGTGAACAGAAGGTATTTCTGCAAGGTCACATCCCAAAGCTATGTTAGAAGCTCCATCTCTAACCAATATATTACGCCTTGATCTGTCAATATTCCATGATTGCCACATAGATTGTAATTTGTCCGCTATATTAATTCCTGTATGCGATCCTGAAAAATGAGCTGAATGCAATACTGCATTACAATGAGTGTAGTCATTCATGATCCAATGACCTGACAAGGAAATGAATGATTCATTTGAAGAAGAGCAGGTCCAAATATCGGAAGTGAAGCTAATGTATTTCCCCTTTCAATTTATTCATAACAATTTCTTTGAGTTCTTCATAGATTTTGGGTATGATTTTTTCTGAAAAATATGTTCGATTTGGTAGCAAATACCTTGGCTGTACGTGGGCCATCAGTCCTATAAAGCCATCTTGTTCAACTAAACTAAAAGGATGGTTGTCCAATGCCATCATTAATCCTATCTTTTTATGTAAAGCTTGAGCTTTTGAGTCATTTATATCCCATATTTTCTTAAAGGAAAAACTTTCTTCTAACATGAGTTGCTTTTCCATGGCAACTAATTTTTCCTCCTTCGGAGCCATTGAGGTGGTCGCTATAGGTTGATTTTGATTTTCAGATGATTTGTTAAGTTGAGACACTTCTTTATATTCTTTTGAATGCAGCATCTTTGCATGATTGTGCAAAGGTTTTGTGCTATAGCACCTAGCACCTAATTTCTCTGATCCCCTTTTAATCTGTTTGGAACATAGGGAGCAAATAGCTATCGTTGGATTAGTCTCATGTATTGTAAATATTTTCCAAATAAAACTAGCCATTTTAGGGGGTAAATAATGTTAAAATATTGCTGTAAGCCTGTAACTAATACTAACTAGCTATATAGCTATATGATTTAGGCAATGAAACAATCCTGTAAAGGATAAAATATAGGTAATTAGTAGTTATTGAAAGATAGCTATAATTTACATCAAATAGTGATTAAAATTTGCTAGTATAGTCAATTAGTCAAGTAATAGCTAAATAATATATAAAAAATTATGAATTATTTGAATGATATTATCCGGTATCCGGCCGGATATTTTTTTTGATTATCCGGCTATCCGGTATCTGGCCGGATAGTAAAAAATACTATCCGGCACACCCTTAATTACCAGTAAAAGTCTCATAATTAACATTAGGGCAGTTAAAGTCTCCGACAATTATACTATTCCAATTGTCAATAAAGTTCCCAAGAAGTGAATAAAATCTAGTATCAGTATCGAGGGGTTGAACGGGAGGTCTTAAACAACAACAAAATTAAAACTAATACTACACGCCCTAACTTCAATGCATATTGCATTAATTGCTGCTGGAAAATCTATCTTATCCTCGATAGCCCTAAGGGAATTATGAATGTACAGCAAAATGCCGCCACCAAACCTATGTAACCTATCATTAGTAAAGAGTTTAAAACCTGGTATATCAAGTCCCCCTAACAAGTCCCGAGTCACTGTATATAACCATGTTTCAGTGATAACTATATCGTAGTTGCCAGAATAAATTATTGGCTTAAATTTGTTTAATTTATTTCTAATACTACGCGTGTTACAATAAAAGACGTTTAAGTTATTTTTTACTACGGGCCGGTGTTTTAAACTATTTTTCACGTCGGGCCTGTGTTCCCTGGACCCACAATGTTTAAAGAAGGCTTTGACCTATACAGCTTTTGTACATTTTTCAGTTAACCTACCTACCTAGCCTAGCAGTACCTATTTCATTAAAATGCACCCCATCCTTTATAAAAAGGCTAGAATCACTGAATTCGAACCACAACTTTACAAAGGGTACATTTTCCTCAGCACAAATCTCTTCTAATTTAGTATTCAAAAATATTGTTTTTGACGTAATCCTAAGACCCAAACTGTGCCTAGGAGTAATACCTAAAACTAAAGACCTATCTGACCTTGCCTTTAGGGCCCTAATTAACCCCCTATATCTCTCCAAAAAGTCAGGCACTCTTGTGTTTGGCCTATACGTGTTGTTGCCCCCTATCATCATCACCAACATCGAGTGACAGGAGGCAATGTCAATCCTGTCCACTTTGTCTCTAACTCTGTCAACCCTGGCCCCTGGGAGACAGACCCCCCTCTTCTTGGTTGGATGCCATTCAACAAACTCTGTGTCCATATGGCGCACTAAAGAGCCCAATTAAAATAGTTTCCACCTCATTCATGTCCCTTTCCAAATGGGCGAAAGGGTTCAAAACCTCAATAGGGGGGGGGGATTCCTATCACCTAACGTACGTGGCTGAGCTCCACCCTTAACTTCTTTAAATCCCTCCCCATCTACTAATCTCGGACCAACCTTAACCCCTTCCTCAACTCTATCCAACCTTCCCAGCAAGCTACCTAAACTAGAAACACGGTTACGCACCTCACCCTTCAAATTACTAACGTCTTCAACGTTAGCATTGGTTTGGCTTTTGTCAACTGTAGCCCTACCCCTGCCCTCATCAAGCGTTGCAAGTCTTTCTGTTACCTCACATACACTGCGTTTTATGTAACTGTTTCCTCCATTAACTCGCAAAAGAAACAAACTGATCCCTTGGTAATTGCCATAGGACCACCGTTATAATCTTTAAATTCCAAATACCACCGGTTTACCTAACACATGACGCTTTCTGCGATGGCATTGCACAGTTAAAAATTAGTTTATAACCATCACAAGTTAAATTAAGCTGGCACGCTATGAAAACTTCTAACTCGCTAAAAACCACTAATATTCAATTACTTAACTATAACACTGTGAAAATAAACACAAGTACATAAAATTCAAAACTTTCCAAAAGTAAAATTCTTAGCAATATGCAAAAGTAGATGCAATATCAGAGAGCTCAGGAAATGTGTCCATTCAGTACAGAGTCTGGCTGTAGATGATGATCTTGAAATAACTGAAGAACTAAACAAATACTTCTCATCAGTATTCACAAATGAAAATTTAAATAATATTCCTGATCTTATACTACCAGGAGAAGATTGAGAAATAAATGAATTAAAGAGTAACAAAACTAGATATCCTAAAAGCAATAGATAAATTAAAAATAGAAAAATCTCCAGGGCCAGATGAAATGCATCCAATAGTCATAAAAGCTGCCAAAAAGAATATAGCACAGGCACTAGAAATTATTTTTACTAAATCATTGATATGTACTGAAATTCCAGAGGATTGGAAGAAAGCAAATGTGGCTCCAATCTTTAAAAAAGGAAATAGAAATTGCAAAAAACTGCAGACCCATTAGCCTCACCTCCATTATTTGTAAATTACTCAAAAGTATCATTAGAGGTAAAGTTACTGAGTTCCTTAAGGAGTGCAACC
This sequence comes from Bathynomus jamesi, assembly GCA_023014485.1. Lineage (NCBI taxonomy): Eukaryota > Metazoa > Arthropoda > Malacostraca > Isopoda > Cirolanidae > Bathynomus > Bathynomus jamesi. Next base: position 435,211 of record JAJOZX010001693.1, read on the forward strand.
TTATAAATGATAGCCAGCATGGCTTTCAAAATGGAAGGTCCTGTCTAACCAACTTCATTGAATTTTATGATGGAGTCCTATTGCATTTGGACAATAAAGAGCCAGTAGATATAGTATACTTAGATTTTGTGAAGGCATTTGATACTGTTCCTCATGCAAGATTGTTAGTAAAAGTTAGAGCCCATGGTATAAGAGGTCAGATAGCTGACTGGATAGAAGAATGGCTGAGAAACAGAAAACAGTTCATCTAAATGGAAATAAGTCTACTTGGAGACCCGTATTGAGCGGAGTCCCACAGGAGTCTGTGCTGGGACCTCTGCTTTTTGTTGTCTATATAAATGATATAGAGAAGGGCCTATCATGTAAAACCTCAAAATTTGCTGATACAAAATTAGGCCATAATGTTAAGTCAGTAGCAGGAGCAATGACAATACAGAGAGACTTTGACAGAGTAACAGCCTGGCCAGATAAGTGAGAGATGAGATTTAATGTTGATAAGTGCAAGGTTATGCATATTGGGCCAAAAAATCCAGAATTTGAATACAATATGAATGGAATTTGGATTAAAAATGATGATAAAGAGAAAGACTTGGGTGTCACTGTGACTAATGAACTTAAACCCTCAAATCACTGTGTGGAAATCGGAAATAAAGCAAATGCTAGATTCACTCTCATGCAGACACACATTGAATACAAATCACCCAATATTATAAAGCAACTATACATTTCATATGTGAGACCCCTCCTCCAATACTGTATTCAATTTAATAGTCCCTATTTGATACAAGATATTGAAAAACTGGAAAAAGTACAGAAACGAGCAAGAAGAAATGATCCCATCTCTAAGACAATTGACATATAAGGAAAGACTGGCGTATCTAAACATGTTCTCATTAAAAAGGAGGAGGTTAAGGGGTGATATGATAGAGGTGTATAAAATGATAAAAGGGTTGGATAAGATAGATTTTGATTCTCTCTCCATTAAAGATCACAATAACCAGACTAGAGGTCATAGTATGAAATTATTTAAGCCAAGATGTAGAACAAATTTAAGAAAATATGTTTTACAAACAGAGTAATTAAGTTTTGGAACAGTCTGACAGAAGTGGTGACTTCAGATACACTTGATTCTTCCAAAAGAAGGTTGGATAGTTTGATGTCTGCAAGGGACATCTGGTGATAGTGTTTAAGCCCATTTTTATTGCATGAATGGTACTAGTTTATTTCATATATATTATGTGCATTTAGGTGATAAATCCCACAGCTCAACACAAGTGTTGTGGGATATTGGGAGGCAGCATCTTGGGTTAGGGGATACTCTGTCCTTACACACCCCATTTAGAGAGATTCCTCTGCCGAGTGGTGCCCCCAATAGTACTGAGAGGTATTGAAAAACTCATATCTTCACTTGCCCCTTTAAATGGGAGACCCAAAATGGGTGCACACACATTTCTACATTACTGTACTGTACAGTCTTTATAGCTACACCTACACTTTTCCTCCTAAGTACTGTATATATATTGTAATGTATATGGTTGTAAATTATGACTTGGTCCGCAATGGATATGGACCGTGACTTATTTTTGGTTGGCAAGGTACTGGTATTGATGGGTACCATAATGAAATTGACTGGATTCTTTGGATCTGATATGTTTGCATGTCAGTTATAATTAGATATAGAGTGTAATATATTTGTGGATAGTAGCCTATTATGACTTTGATCCTCTGGGTCCAGAGATTCTATCTCTAGTTTTAAATTGATAATTAATTAGTTTTAAATTGATAATTAATTAGTTTTAAAATGATAATTAATTAGTTTTAAAATGATAATTAATTAGTTTTAAATTGATAATTAATTAGTTTTGTAAAAATTGGTTGTTGCCAATGTACAGGCAGTTTTTACATAGTGCAGCCACCTCAATGGGCCGAAGTGGCCCCTAGTGTGCCCACTATAAAAATTTATTATGTTTATGTTTCTTAAGATGAATGCATCCACCATTTTCTGCAATGCGTAGTGGAATTATATGTGCATATGATATAGGTCATTTCTGGAAAAATGGCACATTTCCCAAGGAAATGAAGGTCATTTTCAAACAGTATGCATCAAATTACATGAGAAAAACATGTTTTCAATTCATTAGTGAGATGCGTGTTAAAACGAATAATAACCAAATTTTGTGGTAATGAGGATTAGCCTATATATCTGTAAAACAGTAAGCTAGCTTAGCTTTAATATTTTAACATTGTATGCATCTAGGTCTAGTGATGTGATGTGTTTTTTGGTGTTCATTTAAAAAAAATCAACCTCTAGAACTTTTTATATTTATTTCTTGTATCTCAAAATTAATTTTACTTAGGACAAAGTATTTTTATTTTATAGACTAAATAATTCATAGATAAAATAATTACGTAGAGAAAAATTACTTCTATTGAAAATTCGCAGAAAAAGGTTAAGTAAAATAAAAGTATAAAGCAAAAGTGATTCAATGCTACAAAAATCTTTCAGGTTAATATTTGATTTACCCTTGCAGAAGCCTTCAACTATTTGTGTATCATATAAATAATCAATTTTTTATAGCTACTGATTCCAAATATAATGGCTGTTTCTTGCGCAAATTCTTAGTTTTTAAGTTATTTACTCTCAAAGGTAGCACTACTTTCAATTTCATGATGTGTTCACCAGTACCGTACTGGTGTCATCTGTGTCTGTCATGATGTAACATGTTCAGCACATGTAAGGATGATAGGAACTATTTTGCACATGCATTGATTTCAAATTTCTTATGCCAATGAGTGAAAAATTGAAATGGAACCAGGTACATGCTCTAGTTGAGAGTTATTGTACTTCAATGTAATTCACCAGGTGCATCCTAATAATGATGAGACGCAGTTAGTATTTTCAGGGCATACAGTATTTTGCCTAATTCCTGAGTGTGTCCCAAGTGTGGAAACCCTTAGATTTATAAGAAAGAGAGACACGCCTTCATCTATAACCATCAGACCACAAACAAAAAGTCCAAACGTGTAAGTTGGTGCTCTGTCAAAATTTCAGGAATGAAAAGTACTGGGCTAGATCACACCACACACACACTTCTCCTAGCCAAAATTTACTGTGAAAATAGGTTAGGCTGGTTATATTTTGAGAATGGGTTTTTCTGGCATATTTTGGTGTGAATTGTTAAAATCTAACCTTCATTTGTTATGAAAATGAACAGAAATACATGTTTGGGCCATGCAGTGACAACTGTATTTCTGTTCATTTGCACAAGAAATGAAGGTTATATTCGAACAAAGCACACCAAAATACACTTGAAAAATATATTTTTGACTACATTTTATACAATAAAGCATAACCTAAGATGTTCATGTTATGAGATCTTGTAAACGATGCATTACCACGTGCAAAACACCTCAAAATTAACCAGAAAAGTTTGCTCTCATCATTTTCATTTAAACTAACAAAAATATCACGACAACCTAACCAATCATCAAGGACGTACAGTTGACCTAACTGGTTAATATTGGTTATTTCACCTAAATATCTTCTGATCTTTTCATATTAGGTACTCACTGTCACATTTTGGGCAAGTTAAGGATGAGAGAATAACACTGTAATTGATAAAACCATCCAATGCTTTGTCTTCATCTAGGGCACATGACAAATCAAGTTCTCAAAGTTGAAACCACACGAACAGCATGTCATAATTCTATCACAAACACCACCAAACTGAATCTAATTAGAAAAAAAAGAAATAGCCAGAACAGAAACCAACAAACTAATTAAGTCACAAAGTAGTGAAAAAATAGCTCAAAATTATACTTGTTCGACAAAAAATGAGTGTATTTATATATATATTATTAGCAGGGATGGGGTCAAATACGTATTTGTATTTACAAATACACAAAAATGGATATTTGCATTTGTATTTGAGAATTTAAAAAGCTGCATATTTGTATTTGAATTTGTATTTGAGCCTTTTATTTGCCGTATTTGCTTCAAATACAGTCAAATACACTAATGTAATTTAAGTTAAATGTTTTAAATCCATTGTACAGACTACAGACTATATAACTACAAATTGATATGAACAGTAAAAATCAAACATTGAGAAATATGAATTTATTTTCTTTAATTATGCAAAAGTGCAGAAATATCAAGAAGTGTGAAATAATTTTCTCTAATAAAAATAATAAACAAGAGGAATTTGTTACGGTACTTTTCTTGCCTTGGTGTGAAAATGAAGTCTACTTTGATAAGAGATAAGAGCCAAAGTATTGCAATGTTAAGTTTTATACAATAAGTACTATACCAGTATTGTCTTACTTGAGGGGTAGCCGAAGTCAAGTAAATATTATCCGTTTATATTTAGGATGAAATTGGTACGAAATTTGCAAATACTGTAAAAATTGTATTTGCATTTTTTTTGTATTTGAAGCTTCATATTTGTATTTATTTTTATTTGGGATTTATAAATTCGAATATTTGTATCTGTATTTGAATTTGGCCGTAAAAAAAATAGTGTATTTGTATCTATATTTGTATTTGGGCAATTGTATTTGACCCCATCCCTGATTATTAGTATCATAATTTTCACCATTAATATGCATTTGCACAAAAAATGAGTGACATTTAAATAAAGCAACTAAAACTACCTCATAAAAAGTTATTTTGATTTATAGGTCCAGCCCATGTCATGTAAAACATATTACCTAAACTCAACAAAATACACCAGAAAAACCTATTCTCATATCAAAATCAACCCACAGGGGTAAAACCAGTGTTGGGCACTAAAGCGTTAATCTGATAACAATTAATTAACGAAGTTAACTTTTTTAATGGACTGTTAACGGAAGTTAATTTCCATTTATCGTTATCGGACCAATTAACTTCCGATAACTCGATATTTAGTTGTTAAAGTCCGTTAACACGTTAACTGCGAGGAGTCATTCACGGAAGATCACCGCTCCGCGAATGAATTCAAACCGCCATAACTTCAGTCTGCCAATTCCGTCCTCTGCCGCAGTGGAACGGCTCTTCTCTCTCGGCAAGGACATCCTGAGGCCCAAGAGGTCAAGACTGGCAGTTGGGCCTAACTTTGAGAAGTTGGTCTTTCTGAAGGGCAACCAGCACATTGTGTCATAGCCTTTAATAAATATGCCTAAAATTTAATTTTACCTTTCAGTTCCTGCCATAATAATTCTCTGGTAAATTAAAATTTAGTTAATGGTTAGTGGTTACAAGGGTTTCAAAACATGTAATCAGTACATTTTTTATTAAAAATAAAAAAAAAAGTTAAGCAAAAAAGTTGCAAAACTTGATAAAAATAGTTAAATACCTATTTATTGTTGGATTTTGCATAAATAAACATTTTCTATGGGTTTTAAAGCTTTTTTCCTTGATTTTTTTAAATGTTAGTAAAGAAATAGTTATCGTTAATGGATTATCGTTAACTTCCGTTAACTTTGTAGTAAAATTATCGGATTATCGTTATCAGAGTTAAAAATTGGGGTGGGTTAACGGATTATCATTATCGAAGTTAACTTTTTGGTTAACGGTGCCAACCACTGGGTAAAACTAATAATTACCACCTTTTATTTTATTTTAGGATCATATTAACTCTTATGACTAAACATTAAGAGTAATTGGTTAAACTTTACTACAGACCATATTCTGAGAGAGTCCATAGGGTCCCTAATTACTAATCTAACCAACCTAACCTAATTTAACATATTACCAAGCTGTTATTGACATTATCTGAACACTGTCTAGATAGTAAAGTTTTGTCAGAGTAATATATGATCAATTGATTACACTGGTCAACAACAATTTTGGCACAAGGGTTTTGATGGGTGTTCTAAGTGTACTTTTTCATGCTGAATCTAAATATGAAATCAGATTTTTTCTATCAGGCTTAGTTTACTTGTGATGCTATGTTCATTTTTTCCTCATTTAGCATGATCACCGGATAAAAAAATAACATATTATATATAATTAAGTATATAACAATATTATAATATAGAACATTATAAAAATAATAAATATAATAATATATTATATTAATTAATATAACTATAATAAAATATATTAATATATATGTTGTATTAATTTTTCTGTAAAATTAGTACAATTTATTCCTTTGGGGAGAAAGTTCTGATAATGCTGGCAGGATAAATTTGGTCGGAGCAGCAGACTGTGCAGGTTGAAACATGTTTGTACCTGTTCAGACATGAGCCTAGTTTCTGTGTGTAGAGCAGCTCCAAGTCAGTCTGCTTGTAAATGTCACAGTGTTAACAGCTAGTGTCTGTTGCTTCTTGTTAATTTTACACCAGTGTTGTATTCATATAGATGTTTTGTAATGCCACGGAACTGTCTGAATCATCCTAATTCCTTTTGTTATGTATGTGGTGATCTAACTTTAAAATCCCAGAAACGTAACTTTACACCATTAGTAAAAAAAATGCTATGAACTTTATTTCGGATGTAAAGTAGGCGATCAGGACAAGAGTTGGGCCCCTCACATTTGTTGTGTGACATGTGTAAGACTACTTACAGGATGGCTAAACGGTTCAGGTCACATGCCATTTGCTATTCCAATGATTTGGAGGGAACCCAAAGATCACACAACTGACTGCTATTTCTGCCTGGTAAATACAAAGGGGATCACTTCAAAAACAAAGCGCCTTATGAAATACCCTAATCTACCATCTGCAATGAGACCAGTCCCACAGTGCTCAACTTCCAGTACCAAATCCTCCTGAACATGTAAGTTTAAGTGATGAGGAATCAAACGTAGCTGTAGCATATCACGAGGAAAAGATGAAGACATTTCTGATCCAACATTCCAGGCTACCTGTTCCTCCAATGAACCACATTTACTGTCACAAGATCTAAATGACCTAGTTCGTGATTTAAAATTATCTGAAGAAGCAGGCTGAACTTTAGGTTCAAGATTAAAGGGTTGGAATCTACTGCAACGTGACACTAAAGTTTGTTTTTTCCGCAGCCGCCCATGATGAATTCAAAGAATGGTTCTCCCATGAAGATGGACTTGTGTTTGTAAAGATGTTAATTCAGTCATGGGGGTTCTTGGTCATGAACATAACGTGGATGAGTGGCGATTGTTCATTGACTTCTCAAAAGTCAGCTTGAAAGCAGTCCTTCTTCACAACGGAAATAAATTTCCTTCTGTACCTATTGCACATGCTGCAAACATGAAAGAGTCATACGACAACATGAAGTTGCTTTTAGAAAAGTTTCAGTATCAGAAATATAAATGGAATATCTGTGGAGATCTGAAGGTCATTGCGCTTTTGCTAGGGTTGCAGCTAGGTTACACCAAGTACTGTTGTTTTTTATGTGAGTGGGACAGTAGGGACAAGCAAAACCACTACGTTAAGAAGGATTGGCCAAAACGCACCTCACTTGTTCCAGGCAAGAAAAATGTTGTGAATAGTTCACTTGTTGACCCTGAGAAAGTGTACCTTCCTCCTTTGCATATCAAGCTTGGACTTATGAAAAACTTTGTTAAAGCGATGGATAAAGCGCAAACAGGATTCACATACTTGAGAAATAAGTTTCCCCGGATCAGTGATGCCAAGATTAAAGAAGGCATTTTTGTAGGCCCTCAGATCAGAGAATTGTTAAGAGATGAGAGATTTGAAGGAGAGTTGAATGAAGTTGAGAAAGCTGCGTGGCAGAGTTTCAAAAGTGTCTGCACAAATTTTTTGGGAAATCACAAGGCCGAAAACTATCCTGAAATAGTAGATCATCTTCTTAAGTCTTACCAAGCAATGGGGTGCAATATGTCATTAAAGGTTCATTTCTTGGACTCTCACTTGGACTTTTTTCCGGAAAACCTGGGTGCGGTAAGCGACGAACATGGTGAGCGTTTTCATCAGGATATTTCTGCCATGGAAAACCGTTACCAAGGCAAATGGAGCCCCAATATGCTGGCTGACTATTGCTGGACTCTTAAGAGAGACATGCCTGAGGCAAAGCACAGCAGAAAATCAAAACAAGCTACTTTTTAAACTACAGGTATGTCTTTTCGATCATATTTTAATAAGTATGTAACTATATGGGTTTTTAAAAATTAAATTGCATGTCACACAAAAACCAGACCTGATAGAGAAATTTTACAAACTTATTTGGATTCAGCACAGAAAATACTATAAGAATAAGGTATTTTCATTCTTGGGACACGAAAAAAAAAATTTTTGTTGCCCAGTGTTATCAATACACATTATCAAGACATCTTAAATTAGCTATAGATTCACATGAGAGTTAATTAAATGCCAGTACCTAATAAAATACCAACCCAAAGTAATCATGAATTTATGTTAATGCAAGAAATAACAGAAAAAACAACTGCCTAGATCATCAATAATGCAAACAAATACATACCCAAGTGCAACATTAGGAAATACAACCCAAATTACACTAGAGAAATAGTCCACCTCATAAGGCAATGTAACAACCTCAAACATAACATGCAACCACCACACACAGAAGCCATAAAACAGCAGATACAACAGCTCAACACAGAACCAGCCATGAGTGGATCCTAGGGTCTTTGTTGGTCTGAAACATTATAACAAATAAAAACGAACTCAAAGAAAAACAAACATACATTTAGGGAATTCATAACAACACTAAACCACTCCACAGATACATCCAGGCTATACAAGATTATAAACAGCATTACCCACTCTAACAGCGGCATTCACACCTCACATGCGGCTATCTGTCGCAGCCAAAATAATATCTCAACATATACACAACAAGTTAACATTCTAGTTAATCACTACGCAAAGATAAGTCGCTTAAACAGAGACAACAACCAGAAACACGCAGACAGACAAACAGCCAGACACAAGTAAACCTACAGACTCAACACAACCATTACACCCTTCAATACAGACCAGACCACCAAGATCATCAAAAACATTAAGAATTCGAAGGCTACTGGACCAGACAACATATCTAACATACACCTTAAACACTTGGGCCCACAGGGAATACAGTGGACCCCCGATTTGAGTATGTAATCCGTTCCAGCATGGCGTACTCAATTCAAAATGTACTCAAATCGAACTTAATAACCTATGGGAATTAATTAATTTGTTCCAAAACCCAAACATTTCACCCTACCCCTACTTTTTCTATAGAAATTGGCCTATGAAATTTAGTAATTGTATTAAAAATAGACAGAATAGAATACAAAATACATACCGTACAATATAGACAAAATAGAATAATCCTGTATGAGTCTTGCTTGATGTGCTGGAAGTTCCAGATGAGGAATGGAGGGGAGGAATTATTGCTTGGAGGGAGAGTCTCCTTCCATGATGATGTCTGGTAACTCATCAGGGCTAGGCATTCTTAGGCCCACAGCCAATGACATGGAAGAGGTAGAGGGTTGGGGACTTGAGGGCTTGAAATAAGCATCAATTTTCTGTTGCTTCTGCCTGTTTGCTATGAATGACTTAAAGTAGCTCATGACCTTGTCCTCAAACAAGCATAAAACAGGTTCACTGATTTCCACATCGGGGTGCAAGTTGACAATAGGTTTAAGCTTAGACCAGTATTCAATGGCTTCCTTAGCCTTAGCAACAGTGAGACTCTCCGATTCTCCGGCTGGTGTACATAAATCGAGTTTTCTACTCAAGTCGAGTCAATAGGAGCCTATGGACGAGCGTACTCAAATCGATGCATACTGAAATTGGGGGTCCACTGTACTAGCTCTCACAAACATCAGCACATATTCATACCAACACTGTACCATATTATTCCTGACATGGAAACAAGGTAAAATTATTACACTACTCAAACCAAACAAAAATCCAACAGAACCAGCTTCCTATAGACCCATTACTTTACTATCCACACCTTCCAAAGTAACAGAAAGACTAGAAACAGAAACATGCAGACAGACAAACAGCCAGACACAAGAAAACCTACAGACTCGACATGACCATTACACCCTTCAATACAGACCAGACCACCAAGATCATCAAAAACATTAAGAATTTGAAGGCTACTGGACCAGACAACATATCTAACATACACCTTAAACACTTGGGCCCACAAGGAATACTAGCTCTCACAAATATCAGCATGTATTCATACCAACACTGTATTATTCCTGACATATGGAAACAAGGTAAAATTATTACACTACTCAAACCAAACAAAAATCCAACAGAACCAGCTTCCTATAGACCCATTACTTTACTATGCACACCCTCCAAAGTAACAGAAAGACTAATCTTACAAATAACCAACCCACACATTCCACTATCGCCTACTCAACATGGATTCAGACCTCACCACTCAACCACGACATTACTCACTAACCTCACGCAGCACATCATGAATGGCATCAACTCCAGATGACCAGCTCAACATACACTATTAGCAACAATAGACATTAGTAAAGCATTTGATGCTATCCCACGCTTCCCTCTCATAAACAAAATACTCAACACAAACATGCACAATAACACCAAAAGGTGGCTGAGCAACTATCTTTCAGGAAGATACTCACATGTCACATTTAATGGCAAGTCATCCAAAAACAAGCTTTTTCCGAACAGGGTCCTTCAAGGCTCTGTTCTCTCACCAACACTCTTCAACTTATACATGCATGACATTCCAACACCCATAGATAACAAGCTTACCTTATCATATGCAGATGACATCACTCTAACATCCACCCACAACAACATCGACACTGCTACAAATAGCCTACAAACATACATAAACAGTATACAAGACTGGCTCACACACAATAGACTCAAAGTAGCGCCCACAAAATCAACCATCACCTTGGTTACAAGCAACACAAAAGAACAACAGGTAATTCCACAGCTTACACTGAACATCATCAACATTCCACACACTCACAGGACCAAAATACTTGGGGTCACATACAACACATCATTATCTTTTGCAAACCACATTCAGGACATTAAAAACAAATGTACCTCAAGACTTAACACACTTAGGGTACTAACAGGAACAAACTTTGGACACCAGCAGGAAACATCACTCATATGCAAACAATATATTCGCTCTGTTATGGACTATGCTAGCCAATGCTGGGCACCCATTATCTCAAACACACACACAAACACCTTACAGACAGTACATAACAACACACTTCATATCATTACAAGATGCACTCAAACAACACCCCAATAGAACACCTGCACACAGAAACAAAAATACTGAAAGTTAGGGAATATTTAGACATGAGGGGAACACAATTCATGGCAGCAGCAACAACTAACCCACAACACCTTTGCCACTACATGTACAATCACGCACTGACACCTCGCACCATTAAGGTAACATCAGAGAGACATTATAACCAAATACTCCATTCCATACCACGCCCCACAGACATCACACAGTACAGAAAACACACATGCATACCTAACCCACAAAGCACTGACATGACTCAGTCCGAATGCAGTCCTAACTGCCACCCATTGACAGGTCAGAGACCAGCCTGAGCAGATTGGATCAAGTTAACTTAGCATGATTCCAATGTGGACATCGCCCCAACTTAGACATATAAACCCAGACTAGACAACTCCACAGATGACACCTGCCACCTATGCCAGGACACACCACAAACAATTGAACACATTGACAGACTGTACTGCTCTAGCACAACATAGAACACAACACAACACAACATCACTAGTGCGCTGAACCTCTGGTCCACTCTGGAGAGGGTGATTGGTTACTTGTGTGCTGCTGGCTTGCTCCATCATGGTGGGCTGATTGGCTAACCAACAACAATAATTGCCTAGATTTGGTATTCACAAATAACAGTTATCTAATTGTGTTAAGGTAGAAATATCCCTAACTATGATATTGGACTACATCATCATTGAAATAACAACTAATATAAAGGCAACAGGAAAGGAAAGAACACGCACAACAGAAAGAAGCCAATTCAAAATTTTTAATTTTCACTCCAAAGCTATAAACTGGGAAGATATTACATCCAGCATGGAAGTAATAGATTGGAAAACCATTTTCCAGGCCAAGACAATGGAGGAGATGCTAATGACATTAGAGGAGATGACGTTAGAAATTGTGGAAAAACATCTCAAAAATACAACAAAGAGGAAAGAGAAGCAGGTTTAAGAGACAAAAGAGGGCATTGTTTTCGAAAGAGAAGAAGAGTGACTGCAAAATTAAGTAACTACAAAGATGACAACATCAGAGAAAAATTAAATGATAAACTGCAAAGTATTGGTCATACAGGAACTAATTGAGAAGCAAAGCAGAAAAAGATGATGATGATGCTATAGAAGCGATAAAGGCTAACTCAAAGTACTTCTATAATTTCGCAAGAAGAAAGTTGAAAAACCAAGTGACTATCAGACCTTTAAAAAATGAGAACAGTGCTTTATCTGATGATCTAACAGAAGTATCTGAAATATTAAGAGCTCAGTATGAATCATCTTTCAGTATCCCAAAAACTGACAAACTGATATGCGATAGAAACATGTTCTTTGAAGAAGAACTACGAGGGGAAAGTATAATGGACTTCAACTTTATGACGGATGATATTACACAAGCCATAGGGAAACTAAACGCACACACAGTGGCAGAACTGGATAAATGGGATGCGACACTGATCAAAAACTGCAAGAATGCAATTGCTGAGCCCCTATATTGGATATGGAGACGATCACTAGACACGGGAGTAACACCAGGTATCCTGAAGAGCATGAACAATGAACATAGTCCCAGTATATAAAGGAGGAGATTGATCAAAGGCCAAAAACTATAGGCCAGTGTTGCTTACATCTCGTCTCAGTAAAATATTTGAAAGAATAGTTAGACAGAAAATCTCTGACTTTTTGGAAACTGAAAAAATTAAATGATAACCAACATGGGTTTTGGTCAGGCAGAACATGCCTGTCACAACTAATGGAACACTACAACATTATTACTGATGCACTTGAAAGCAATAAACACTATGATGTAATATACACAGACTTTGCCAAAGCGTTTGACAGGTGTGACCATGGAATCATAATACATAAACTGAAATATATGAGAATAACAGGAAAAGTAGGGAAATGGATATATAATTTCCTTAGTGAGTGGCGGCAAGTCATTACAGTACAAGGAGTATCTTCATCAGAATCAGAGGTCCTCAGCTCAGTACCACAAAGAACAGTATTAGCTCCACTACTATTCATAATCATGCTAACTGACATAGATGAGGATGTTACCAGAGACAGCACAGTAACATACTTTGTGGATGACACAAAGATCAGTAGAAAAATAAGAAACCCAGAAGATATGGAAGCATTGAAAATATTAAGATATCCTCTACCTAGGGCAGGGTATGGCAATAGGTGAACCACAGTCCACATTTGGACTGCTGACAGATTTTATATGGATTGCCAGGAATAAACCCATACACTGATTTACCCTATAGGAATTATTTTAAAATAGGCTCTATAGGAGATTAAAAGTGATTTAAAGTTGATTTTGGTAATGTCTGCCAAAAAAAGTATGGGTAGCAACTTTGATATGGATAATAAATGTTGTCAAATTTTGTCATAAATGTTATATATCAAAATATGTTCATTTTCTAGCAGTTTTCTTTAAGCCAAAACACTTTTAATTGCACCAAGTTTTTAAGTTATATAAATCTATCTGAGAGTTCACTTAACTTTATATAGTTGTTTGGCCTAAACAAAATCTTATAAAATACATTTTGGCTCTTTAAATTAATTTTTGGCGTAAGTGCTATAGCCTTGCATAAACACTTACGCAGACCACATTGGAAATCAATTAGCTATATACGTATATAACTTAGCACCAACAATTGGAAATGTTATAATTTCATTGAATTTCATCAGAATTTATTAAATACTTATGTATGCCATGCATAATTTTATAAACTACCATACTTTTGTATACAAACTATCACATCACATATGAGTATAAAAATATGCAATCCATGTGAGTAGAGAGATGCTACACTGCTACTTCAGCCTATTCAAAATCACTCCACTTAGTTGTTGGGCTTAAGTTCAAGTTTTTAGATACTGTACCATTATTATGTAATAATAATTGATCACGAGATAATTAGAAACTAAAGAGACATTTATTAGCCTTACACACACTTTCAGAATGAAGCTTATCACTTCCTGGAAACAGAACCAGTTTTTCAACCACCAGATCATGACTTAACACTTGAAGAGCAGAGGCAGCTTACATTTTTGAGAATGAAAAAACTTTACTCCAGCAAAGTATTTTATCCAGATGACTTTTATATAGATTCCAAAAAGGTATGAGTATGTAGCAAATGGTTAAATAGTAAAGCTCAAATTAACTATGATTTACAGTTACTTTTAAAAGTAAGAAAAATAAAGTAAAAAGGAACCATTAAATAAGTTAGGGTATGTAAGTTTGGGAGTTATTCACAAGAAGATTTATTTGATTAACACTTATTCTGTTACTTGATAGCGCAAAATTTTAATTTCTTCATCATGTATCTGTTTTGCAGCATAAAGCACTGAACTCTGTTGTTGGATCTTATGACTGGTCACTTCTAACAAGGAAAAGCCTCTTGAAAGACTTTGCACTTTCTGCAATATTTGGTCAAGGCACTAAAAGACATGCAAAATACATTTCTTCACTTATGAACTTGGAGGTCAGTGTGAATTATGTTGTTTGGCTTAAATTTTCCTGTTTCAGCTTACCTGTTCATTATGTATTTGAATGTTAAAATTAGTGATGGGACGATTAATCGGAATTGAGAATAGGAAGAATCGAGCATTTTTCAGGAATCGGAATCGGAATCGAGAGAATTGTACCATGATTTCCGATTCTTAAAACGATTCTTTAACTTGCTTTTGATTGCTTTTTTAGTAAAAGGATTTTTTTAAACTTTTAATTGAACCAGTTTTGCAATGTAAACTTTAAAATTTAAATGAAAGAGGATAACAAATTTTATTTTTATTGTATTGTAGCTATACATTAAAACATGTATATCCATGATGTGTAATCAAGAAGATTAAAATGAATTGTTACAACTTAAGTTGATTTTTATTTTTAAACCAATCTATTATAATTTATAATTTATATTACCATACTCATAATTTAAATAGTTAATCTTACCAGAGTAAAATATGACAATTTCCAGAAAAACAAGTATAGAATTATATTTAAAAATATTGAGAATCGTATCGGAATCGAGTCTTTTTAGTGGTATCGGAATCGGAATCGGAATCGTTAAAAATTTTGGTATCGTCCCATCACTAGTTAAAATTTATTATTGATAATCATAATTTTTAGGTTAATTTTATTTTACAATTTATAATTTTAAACTTGCGCTACAGTAGATTGTGGGAGATTTCAACCTGCCTCATATAGACTGGAGCCTTTTAGAAGGAAATAATAAGGAAGGTAACTTCTTTATTGAGTGCTATAATGATAGCTTTCTAATGCAATTTGTAGACAAACCAATTAGGGATCAAACAATCTTAGATTTGGTTCTATCCAATGAGCATGAGGTTATTAGGGAACTTGCAGTAGGAGAGTCATTAGGGAATAGTGGCCATGTGATCATGCATTTTAAGATAGAATTAAATAGGGATCCAGTTAATAATGACCATCTCATTCCTTGCTTCTCAACGGGAACTGCAGTAAATTTAGGGCTCAGTAAAGTGGGGTAATGAATTTGCAAATAAAAATGCTATTGAGATGTGGTCCAGATTCAAAGAAATTTTAGAGTATTCCTTTCAGAACTGTTAGGAATAACAAGATTAAGAAACATTTGTGGTGGAATAGGGAAATAGCTAAAATGATTAAAAATAAAAAAGGGCATTCAGGGAATTTAAAAGCAATAATAGGCTTGCTTGCAGACTTGGATAATTTTAGGCAGTTAAGAATTGAGCTAAATAGTTTGATTAAGAAGAGCAAAAGGCATAGTGAAATAAATCTAGCTAGAAATAGCAATGAAGATCCAAAGAAATTCTTTAATTTTTATAAGTATAATAATAAAAAGCATGATAGGATTAGTTCAATAGAACATCATGATAGGATATTTGAAAATGACCAGGATATTGTTGGTACTGTATTTTTAATGATTATTTTAGCTTTGTTTTTACTAAAGAAAATTGAAATAACTTTGATTTTAATTCTTTAGATTCTGTAAACTTAGGCATTTTTGATAAGATTCACATAAGGAAGGATGATGATAGGCAAGTAATTCGTACAACAAAGTCAAATAAAGCTGCTGAACCTGATAATATATATGCTAGGATTCCCAGAGAAGAGGAGGATAGCTTATCTGAGGCACTAACTATTTTGTTTGCTAGGTTTATTAATTATGCAGAGGTACCAGATGAATGGAAAAAAGGCAAATGTAGTACTCATTTATAAAAAGGGTAGTGAAAAGGAGGTAGGAAATTATAGGCCTGTTAGTTTAACATCTTTGATAGGTAAGATACTAGAAAGAATTATAAAGAATAATAGTCAAGATCATTTAAAAAATGTTAATCTTATTTCAAGTTCTCAACATGGATTTAGATCAGGAAGGTTTTGTTTGTCTAATCTCTTAGATTTTTTAGAGTTTGTAGGTCTAACTGAACAGGGAGATAATGGAAATGATGTAGATATTATTTATTTGGATTTCAGTAAGGCATTTGATAAGGTTCCACACAGGCCTCATTACCCAATAGGCAGACTAAGCACGTGCTTAGGGCACCAGCAAGGCAGGGGCACCAAAAAAAAAAAAAAAAAAGAGAAAATCATTTGCAGACCACTTACGCACTTTGAGGAATGATTTCGAAAGATTTGAAGACATATCAAAAGATATCTTGCCTGATACTGACTACAAAGAAGCCCAGTCCCGAAAGCAAATCAGGAAAAACAAGGAAATGATGGCAGTGCACCAGAAACAGCATTGAATCCTAGAGACAAGTTTCGCATATCGACTTGCAATGCTCTAAGTCTAAGTGATGCACTTAAAGCTCATATGAAGAGGAGAGGTGAAGTGTACAAAGAAGTATCGAGTAGATTTTCTTTTTTAAATGATTTTGACTTAGCTGACGAACAATATTCACAAGGTTCCCAAAAGCTAGTTGACATACCCTGTTGACTTGAACATGAATCTCTGTGGAGAACTATGGCAGTTGCACTGTTATATGCGCTCAAAGTTTAATGAAACGAAAAACGAAATTCAGTCACATTGATCTTCATGACACCCTAGTGAAAGACAGGATACAGTGTGTATTTCCAAATGTAGATATCGCACTACATATTTTTCTAACATTGATGATTACTAACTGCTCTGCAGAACGCTCTTTTTCTCAGCTGAAAGGAATAAAAACCCCTCAGAGAACAACAATGTGTCAGGACAGATTTGATTCACTTTCCCTACTGTGTATAGAAGCTGACATGCTTCGTCGAGTCAGCTTCAATGAAATTATTCAGGATTTTGCAATCAGAAAATCTAGAAAGGAGCTATTTTAATTTAAGTGTACATGGAAGTTTTGTGTCATTTCGAAAGATAAAAATTTATTTTATGGTTTAGTATTGTTTTTATTTTGAATTACATATATATGGGGGCACCATAATCTTTTCAGTGCTTATGGCCTCTAAAGGTCTTAATCCAGCCCTGGTTCCACATAGGATACTTCTATATAAATCAGGGTTGGCAAAAACCCAAAAACCCAGTTGGGTTTTTGCCAACCCTGATATAAATGTAAAGCTCATGGGATATCGCAGTCAGTTATTAATTGGGTAGAATAGTGGTTAGAAGATAGAACAGAAAGTAATTCTAAAGGGTCATGAATCTGGGTGGTAGAAAGTGATAAGTGGGGTACCACAGGAATCAGTGTTAGGTCCATTACTCTTCATTTTATATTTTTAGAGAAGGGAGTAGGTAGTAAAGTTTCTAAATTTTCAGATGATACAAAAGTTACAAATATAGAAAATTCTTATAAACTACAAAAAGATCTTGATAGATTGGTTGCTTGGGCCAGTAAATGGCAGATGTAATTCAATGTTCAAAAATGCAAATCATCTATTTTGGTAAAAATAATGAAACCTTTAGTTATGAGATGCAAGGAAACTGGTTAGAGGTTGTTAGACAGGAAAAAGATCATGGCATTATACTTACTTACTTACTTACTTCTTACTTCGTAGCCCCCGGGTTCTCTTATGCGAACCCGGCGGCACTCAGGTATCCCGCGACCACTGTGGGACGGGTCCATAGGTCTCGTAGAGAGGTAATGTTGAAGTTGTGTCTTTGTTGAGAGAGAGTGTGGCAGTGTAAGAGTAGGTGTTCTGTGTCCTCAGGGTGGAGGTAGCATTTTTGACAGGTGGAGGTGTCAGCTAGGTGGAGTCTGTGTCTGTATTGTTGGAGGGAGGGGTGGTGGCCTGAATGGAGCCTGGCCAGAGTAACTTGTTTTCCTTGGGAGGGTTTGTTCGCTCTGATGGACTACAGGGGGAGTATCGTGAAGGACAGTGTTGTGTGGTTGGTTGAGTAGGTAATTCCGGGTGAATTCTGTGTGGAGATGCTTAATGGGGTTGATGTTTAGGGGAGGAGGGGGGATATTGTTCAGTAGCTGCGAATAGTGAGCAGCAGGAGTACGTTTTTTGTTGTGGGGTGGGGGATTGTGTAATGTGAGATGGTGACAGGGGTGGTCTGGGTCCAGTGCTCTGGAGAAGAAGTGAGTCCGTCATGTTCATGTGGTGTTCGATGGGGAGTATTTTCATATCTGCGTGTAGATGGGGGATGGGTGTGGTTCGGAGGCAGCCAGTAATGCTTCTGAGACCTCTGTTTTGTGTGGTCTGTATCTTTTTCTGGTTTGTGTGGGAGATGGATGGGGACCAGACGGGGGCAGCGTAAGTTAGGGTAGTACGTACAAACTGTTTGTATAGGATACTAAGGGATTCCTTCTGCTGACCGAATGTTGTGGAGGTGAGTGTTCTGAGAGCGTTGTTTTTTTTTGTTGCTTTGGAGCAAATGTTTGATATGTGAGGGGAAAAGGACATGTGTGTCTAGGGTGAGGCCAAGGATTGTTGGGGTTTTGTTTAGAGGTAGGGGATGTCCCATGAGGGTGACTCTCGGGTGTGCTTGGGATTCGTGGCGGTCTGAGGTTAGGAGGGTGATGGAGGATTTTTGAGGGGATGCTGACATCCTATTATTAGTCAGCCAGAGTTCCAGATTGGTAATGTACTGCTGGATCAGGCGTGTGGCGGTGTTACGGTTATGGTGTTGTGCTGTTATGGTCAGGTCATCTGCATAGGAGGAAACGTGGACATGGGGGTGGAGAGGTTGTGGGAGGTCGTGCATGAAAAGGTTGAAGAGGGTTGGGGAGAGTATGGAGCCCTGTGGGACACCATTGTATAGTCTGTAGGTTTTGGATGAGTGTTTGTGTATGACTGCCAAGTCGGCCTGCAATGAAACTAGTAAGCCATTTCTTGTCATTAGTGGGGATGTCGAGATCAATAATCTTTTGTGCAAGAATGTGGCTTGGGACAGTGTCGAAAGCTTTGTTGATGTCGATGGCAACAAGGACTGTGCGGGCAGGGGGTGATAGTTGGTTGAAGCCATCTAAGATGTGTTGAGTTAGGTTTGTAAGAAGCGTTGTGGTGGAATGGGCAGACCTGAAGCCATGTTGGGTTTGTGAAAGTGTAATGTGTGGTTGTATGCGTCTTAATATCAGTTTTTCGAGGACTTTGGAAATGGTTGAGAGAAGGGATTATAGTTAGTAGTGATCTAAAATTTTGTAAGCAGTGCTTAGAGGCTAGAAATAAGGCAAATAAAATGCTAGGTATTATTAAGAGGAATATTAATTACAAGAGTAAGGAAGTGACCCGTAAATTATATAAGTCTTATGTTAGGCCTCACTTGAAATACTGCATTTAAGCTTTGTCCACGCACCTTAGACATGATATTGATATTATCAAAAAACTATATAGGGCTATGGGTTGACTGCCTGTTACCCTCATCCGTTGGAAATTTCCAGCAGACCAGTGGAGAGTTAATGACAAAAGCCCTATGTTTTTTCGTTAGAGAATTATGTATGTGTAGGTCTTCAAAGGACCTCTTTGCTTATTTAATTGTTTTCGGGATTTGGACTACCTAATGGCCAAGAAAGGAATTGCCTTACCTTATTTCATTGGGCCTCGCTTCTGTTTCGATGTAGGGCTGTGGTACAATGGAGCTGCGCAATGAGTTCACTCGATGTAACTAATATAGGCAGTCACTATTTAAACCCCTGAAGGATAGGCCTATCCTTTTTATAGTTATTAGGTTTTATATTATAAGGAATTCACTCAGAACTTATAGGAAGATAAAGGACATCTTCCTTGTTTAAAGCATTGCTGTAACATAAGCAAGCTCCGAGGGAGCCGCTATAATATAATCTTTGTATTTTTATTATTGCTGATTTCGCAAAGGTCGTTGACTCGTTTCTCGATGTAATTCTCATGAGTTAGAAGTGGAAAATTTAGAACACGAGATCATTAATTTGGTTTCTTGTTGTTATGCAGGCCCGATGCTTACATATAGGTTCTATGTACCGTATGTATGGCAATTATTTCATTCCCAATAGCCTATGTCGCCAATCCCGAGGTAATTTTGTATAGATATTTAATTCAATTAATTAATAATTTCTATTTAATTAAGAAGTAAAGGTACCACATACGATACCATGTTGTAAGCGTGTATAGTTTTTCCATAGATATACTTGAAGGTGTGCAATGTAGGGCAACCAAGCTTGTTGCTACCGTAAGAAGATTGGAATACAGGAAAAGATTAAAGGAACTGGGTATATTTAGTTTTAAGAGACACTGTTTGAGGGAGGTATGATACAAATGTTCACAATGTTTTCAAGTTTGGACAAATTAGGTGTAACTTTTTCTTATTAGAGGCTGATGGAAAAACTCGAGGCGTAATAGGAAAATTAGAAACCGATTTATAGACTGGATCTATGAAAATACTTTTTCAGTCATAGAGTTGGAGATTTTTGGAATGACTTGCCATATGTGGTAAATATTAGCTCCTTAGTTAGTTTTAAGAAAAATCTGGATGCTTTCATGAATGAAAGTGATAATTTGTAGATTGTACAAGGGCCACTCAATATATTTTGCCCCCCACCTTTTTTTTTTTTTCTTTCCAAGTTTCCTTGTAAGTTCCAGAAATTTTTTACATGAGTAGTTACATACCTTTTTTACAAGTTTTTATTTTTCCACATAATCTCCATCCTTTTCTACGTCTTTCCTCCACTTCGAAACGAGTGCCTTTATTCCTTGCTGGTAAAAGTCCGGTGGGTTCCGCTGGAGCCACCTCTTAACCTCCTCAACAACCTCGTCGTCACTCTGAAACTTTCTTCCACGAATAGCATCCTTCATTGGCCCAAACAAATGGAAGTATGAAGGTGCCAGATCCGGGCTGCATGGAGGGTCGGGTAAAACAGTGAAGCGCATTTTTGTGATGGCTTCTCTTGTTTGCAAAATGTTGTGTGGTCTTGCGTTATCGTGCAAAAGAAGGACGTCTTCCAGTTTTCTCTCTGGTCGAACTCGCTTTATACGTTTCTGGAGTCTCTGTAGGGTAGCAATATATGCCTCTGAGTTGATTGTTTGTCCTTTCTTCATAATGTCCACCAGAATCACCCCTTTCATGTCCCAGAAGATGGTGGCCATAACGTTTCCTGCAGAGGGAGCCATTTTGAACTTTTTCTTGCGTGGGGAGTGTGCGTGATGCCACTCCATGGATTGGCGTTTTGGTTCAGGTTCGAAGTGGTGTACCCAAGTCTCATCCCCAGTCACAATTCGTGAAAGGAAGTCACCCCTTCTGTCTCGTATCAAACCAACGACTCGGAAACAATTTTTTTTCTTTGGGCTTTGTGATCTTCAATCAGTTTGTGAGGAACAAACTGTGAACACACTTTAGTATCCCAGTTGCTGAATTATCGTATTCACACTTCCTTCACTAATTCCTAGCTCCAGTGATAGCTCCTTTTATGTGACGCGGCGATTTGATCGAATGATGCTGTTAGCACGTTGCACAGTGTGAGATGTCACAGCCGATGCCGGGCGACCGCTGCGTGGCTCATCATCGAGGCTGGCTCTACCTCTCCAATAATCTCACACGTTTAGACCAGCGTCCAACTGTTTCGATCAACAGCAACATCTCCGTAAACGTTTTGTAGACGTTTGTGAATATTTCCAACTGTTTCCTTCTCTGCGGGTAAGAACTCGGTAACAGCTCTGTTTACGACGCACATCACTGTCAGACGCCATTTTCGAAACTGCGTTAACCATCGGGTTTTATACAAGGAGGGGAGGTTCAAACTGGAAAAATTCGGTTATGTGAAGCGCAGAAAGTTCAAACTTACGGCCCAAAAGACATTTCAGCCCCATGGCCTATTATTTAGCTAAGAAAAAAGGGTGGGGCAAAATATATTGAGTGCCCCTAGTAAATAGTGTATATTCTTATGTTGAAATAGTTGCGTGTTGATTGGCTGACTTGGGATTGACATTTAGCACAATTTTATTATAAAATATAGCTCATGACTCGGGTAACCTCGATAGGCCCAAGTGGCTTCATGTTTTCCAAATGTAATGTAATCTGATCATAAAACTACGGGTATAGAGAACCAGAATAATTCCTAAGACTATAAAAGGTATTATTATTCACGAAGCTCATTTCCCGACCATATGGGGCGAATGTGTCATAAGGGTTACCTG
The DNA here is from genome assembly GCA_023014485.1 of Bathynomus jamesi. Lineage (NCBI taxonomy): Eukaryota > Metazoa > Arthropoda > Malacostraca > Isopoda > Cirolanidae > Bathynomus > Bathynomus jamesi. The sequence continues at coordinate 457,958 of JAJOZX010001693.1, forward strand.
AACCAGTGCAGAAACGGAGTAAGCGACCAACTTATCTCCATCCATTGCTAGCGGCTGGGAGCTAACCAGCGCCATACCGCTCGGAGTCCGCCACCGTAACCATTGAGCTATCGAGCACCCCTAAGACTAAAATGTTTGTTAATCTGTTAATGAAATGATAGTAACCCACGAGGAAAACCAAAAATGACCGATCCAAGTTACCTAATTCATTCCCCAAAGAGGAGAGTTGACCAGAACTTGAAGCTACTATATTTTTCCATTAGATGGGTTTTGCTTTCTGCCTAACTGAAATTTCCCATGGAACCAACACAAAAGCACTGCGAACAGAGGCAAGGTATGACCCAAAAACTAGGTCCTTCATCCTTCATACTCCAGATTTTGAGGCGGCCAAATGTTGGGCAGGATGTTTAGGTAATAACTCGGTAAGATTTGATTGATGACAAAAAACATGTACAAAACCTCGTCCAAGGCCCATTCACCATTCTCTGTGGAGGGGGCACAACGCTTAAATTTCAAACTAAAAAAAAAAAAAAAAGAATAAAATGATTTTTTTAGGTTGACTTTTTTTTCTTATTTGCAGAACATTACTATCCAGACAGTGTTCAGAGACAGTCCATAACAGCTTGGTAATGTGTTAAATTAGGTTGTTAGATTAGGGTTGGCTAGGTTAGGGTAGTAATTTGGGTCCTATGGACTCTGTCTGTGAACACGGTCTGGATTACTAGTAAAGTGTTTTTTTTTAGCTTTTTTTTTTTTAGCTTCTTTTTTTTTAAATATCGACCCCTGTTTTTGGCTTTTGTTTGTTTTAAATGTTGTTCAGAAGTAATTTTATTTAAGATATAAACCTAGAAGTGATTAAATAATGTAAAATACCTTCTTTTAACCCCTTTGCCGCGCAGCCCTTAATATCACGGGCTCTCGCTTCTGACCATTTCTGCGCAGCCCCGTATATACACGAGTTTAAACTTTAAAACTGAGATATATCTCTGCATATCCTGTGTTTTTGGCTCGACTCGTAACTGGGCGCTCGCGCAGTTAACGGGTTAACATAGCTTAGGATCCAAATAACTTACTGTTTAAGAAATAATGGTGGAAAAAATAAGTGGTCATTTTTCCTATTAAGTCAATATGTATATAATATATGAGGCCCTCCTTTTAAGGAAGAAGTGGCTAAGTGACAAAAGTAAAAAACGCCACAAAACGCAATTAAAGTTGTACCAAATTTGAAAGTGACGTAACTTTTGAAGATATTTTGATATTTCACCGAAATATCTTCGAAAGTTATGGCACTTTGGTACAACTTTAGCTGTGTTTTCTGGCGTTTTTTTACTTTCGTCGCTTAGTTCATTTCTTCCTAGGAGAGCCTCGTACACTGTATGGTTGTCTACATTTCCAAACTGTCCAAGTTTAGAATATTTTCATAAGATGACCGTAATTTGTTGCTACAGTGTGTATTCGATGTTTGAACTCCATTAAGAGCATTAGCAAGATGTTCTTGTGGAATTCAACCCGAGGAGTCGAATCTGGGACCTTCACGCGCGTCTCTAATCCCTAAGGACTGAGACACGAGAACTGCCAAGAGTCCTTCATAACTAAGAATTCTTCCATCTTTTATCTGATGACGGCGCAAGTGGATCGTCGCTCCCTTCCTCGACACGAGGATCTCTCGTCTTTCGTTCTAAGTCATTCTAATCACCCACAGAGAATGGGAAATTGGTTTGTGATAATGGAAGAAAATTAATCTCTCCCTTCTTAATAGGCAAAACTGCTTCCCATTGTTTGGTGTTCGCGCAGCTATACACCCATGATGGGACGTGTCACGGACTCCATTGTTTCATTGTCCCAGTCCGGGATACTCAAACGTTGCAGACGTATCCTGGTGTAACGATCATGGATATGGGACCGAAACTTGGTCTAAATGGAATGGATAATGGGTGAGTTAAAGGTTTTGTTGTTTTGATGGGAAGTCGCATTTGGATGAAGAGTGTAAGAATAATTAATTAATAAAGCCTCGGTCTTTCAAACATTTTGGTCGCGTGTTTTATTATTATTATTATTAATTATTTACTTATTCTTACACGTTAATTTAATAATTTTCATTCTCACTTGAGAATAATTACCATTTACCACATGCTTTTATGTATGCATCTTCGTTAACTTTATACTGAACCTTATGTGCATTTAAACAATCGTGCATTTAACATAACTAGTTCAGACAATGATGACCTTCACTATCTTTTAGAGTGGTGATGTTCAACCATTATTCAATCCCGAGAGAAAATTTGCTCAACAAAACTGGAGATGTGACTGTCGAGGGGGAGTACGTGTCTCCGTACAAAGACCCGAATAAAAGACTTGGTTTGTAGTCCGTATAAGATCTTAGTTCTAATTTATATATGATGACTTACTGCGTAATGTAACATTTATCAGGTATTTACTTCAGACCTCTGAGGCACTGGCACTTTCGATGGCATCATGAATTTCCGACCAGTCGCTCCGTTAAGCGAGAACATTTTTAAAATATGACGTCTTACTGTAACCAAACCTTATAATTTTTCTATTCAGTACACTCGTATTATAACGCGTAAATAGCTTTGGACTAAAGATTCTGAAAAGAAATTTATAAATCAGTGAGACCTTAACATTTGCTTCAGTCCCACGAGTCGGTTACAATTTAAATGCAATGTCACAGATTGGCTTCGAATGTGAATCGCGGAATTTTGATTGGCTGTGTTCTTTTATAAATTTATTGATCGACTGGCTTTTCTTCATTTGACGAAAGTATGAAGTTTCGTGCAATCGTCGAGGGACTGTTAATCTGTAAACTTTGTTTTAGCTATTTATATTTGTATTGTTTAAAAAAAAAATAAAAATTCTGAGAAACTTTAGTAGACGTACCTATGCACGATTGGTCGACGGAACATATTGACATTCTAAAAAAACTAACTCTCTCTAACTTAGAGTAACTAAGCCTAGCCTATAACCTAGCCTAACTTAATATAACTTACAATAACTTATCAGTATTATGTCGTCCATCAGATGACGTTAGTCCGGAGTTGCAGCCAGCGTCCGTAGAGTCGGGTCGGGGTAACACTGTTTCGGGCCCTAGGGTGGAGTGATTGTTTAGTTTAAAAAATCAGGGGTGTTAAATAGTTGTCAAATGTCTAAAAATGAGCATTGGTGGTGGTTTTTGGTGGTTGCTGGTGATATCGCATCAGCAACCACACACTATATGTGCCACGCCCACATGCGACTCAAAAAAAACCTTTATTTTGCCTATTTGGGGCTCTATAATAGCTAGAAGCACCATCTAAAAAGTGCATCTTATGATTTTTTGATGCTGAGAACAACAACTGAAGTTACTGAACTTGCGAACATTAGAAAAAATCCTTTGAAGTTCAAACAGCCATGCCACAATCAAGTGGTAGAACGCCATATCAAGCTTGTGACTGAGGCATCTGCAGCTGTCATTGGGTTCAATAGAAGAGATGGCATGATCCGGCAGTGTATAAAATCCCGTAAACTGATAAAAAAGTTTAATACAAAGCAAGAATTTGTTTAGATTCTACATTTATTTGATGAAATTTTATAGTGTAAATTTGTAATATAGGGTCAATATGCATTACTTTTTATGAAAATGTGTTAAAACTCTGTTTTTCACTTTTGGAAATAATTTTATCAGTCTCAGCATAAAAAAAAAAACAGTTTTTAGATTGTGTTTCTACCTATTATAGAACCCAAAATAGGCAAAATACAGGGTTTTTTACAGTTGCGTATGGATGTGGTACATATAGGGTGTGGTTGCTGATGCAGTATCACTTGCAACCACGCAAAACCACTACCAATGTTCATTTTTAGACATTTGACAACTATCTAGCACCCCTGATTTTTGAAATATTGATTTTCATAAAAATACACTCCACCTTACCCGAGTGTTTCCCTATAAGCGAATGAAGTCACCGAAGTCTGGGGTTCGAATCCCGATGATAGTAGTAATATTAATACAGGATTTAGCGCATTGGTCCGCATTAATTTACCCGATCTCCGTGCCATGTTCTGGCCCTCTTCACTCATTACTTAATTATTAGTTCGGAGTAGACGTTTCATCAACTTTGTGACACTTTAAAATAATTGTAGAAAATAAATGAAATTGGTCGATGCTCGTGAAAAATGGCAGGATTTGTATCGATATACGAAGTGTATGGACCACCGTAAAGGTTTCGTTTCTTTTCATTTCAGGAGCGTCCTTGGGCAACCTTTCAATAGGGCGTCTCGGAATCATCGAGTTTGGCGTGGTGAACCTCCGAAAGGCCCTCACGATCGCTATTCGGTATTCCGCCGTCAGGAAGCAATTTGGTTCCACAGACAAGGCGGAGCAGCCCGTGATTGAATACCCTCTGCAGGTAGATAAGCATCAGACGCTGGAAAATGTTTTTCATTCTCGATAAATTTTGCCTTTTCTCCACTGAATGGATCATCAATTCAATAACGGGAGAATGCTATCGAACTGAAAGTGGATCGTGTCATAGATAACGCCACTTCCCGTTAGATCAGCAAGTTTGAGCGACGTTAGGTCTGTTCAGTAGTTGAATGGGTAAACGCCCTCCGCGTTTAGATGATGTAGCTACTCTTAGATGGTTTGGATCCCACGTAAAACGCGTAAAACTGTAGGTTCCCTCCGAAGGTGGTTAAACAACCTAAAACATTGTTATTTACGAATCATTGTGAGAAGTCACTGCATCGAATTCAGTTATTCAAAAGAAATAAAATTAAATACATTTTTAAAAATGTTTCAGATTTTTTCCAATATTCCTTCCGTTGAAGGGTTTAACTGTTGTCCATATTACGCGTTATTTGTTGTTTTTCACCTCTGACCCGATTGTAGTCGTTTACGCATTAGTCGACAAAAATCGGGATTTGAAAGTGTATCTAATGTATTAATCGTTATTCAACGACAGGATTTTGGAGCATTTAAAACCCGATTAATGCGTAAACGGCTCTAATGGTTTTCAGCCGTGAAAAACTTCACAAAATGGCCGTGTGATACGGGCTTTATTAATAAGTTTTGTAGTTTTTAGATTTAGCGTGAAATGATTCGTATTATTGGTAGATATACAAAATGTGATGAATCTTCAGAAAGAACAATTAAAAGAAACTATTTAAGTATTGTAAAGATTTCATATTTAACTATTAAGTACGAGAGAGGAGAGAGAGAGAGACATTATTGTACTTACCAAAGAGTTCATTCTCGCGTATTTTTGTAGCAATGGCGCTTGTTCCCATATTTGGGGGGTCTGTATGCCCTCCAAAACTTCTCCTTTTTATTTACGAACCACCACACGGAATTCCATTTAATGATGATGGAAGGCGAAAATGCAGAGTCATTGGTAAGCATTTACCTTATAGCAATTCTCTTCATTTTTAACTAAAGTTGAAATAAAATAAAAATAAAACTGAATTTAAAAAAAAAAAAATTTGATTGTGAAATCTGTGATCAGGCCAATTTTGGACAAGAAATTCACGCCCTTTCGTGCGTGGGAAAACCTTATTCCACTTGGTTGGCGAGGGACGCGATCCAGGAGTGCAGAGAAGCGTGCGGGGGCCATGGATATCTTAGAGGTTGGAAGATTGATTGGTTCTTAACGTATGAAAGAATGTAACGATGCTAGAAAATGATAAATTGTAGGACAAACGTCGTCTAGAATTTTATATAATTTATGTAGAAATCATATTACTAAATGTGAAGAAAAATGGGGATTAAAATGAGAAGTGAAAGTGAAAATAAATATTAGATTTAAAAGGAACCAACCATGAAGTCGTGAAGTGTTTAAACCAATAAAAGAATGTGTATTACAAGCTCATGCTGTCAGGATAGTTTAAGTCTGAGTTGTATCACTCGACCCTCATTATGCATCGAGTCTTTTCATTTTTATTCATAATGGCTGGTGCTTGCTGTACATCCACTAATATTCTGAGCCGTATGCGTGTCAGTAAGAGGTCAAGCCCCTAAAACACTGATGTGCTGGTTAAAATCTTCATCAAGCCACTTCTTCTTCTTTCTCTTCGCCCGTTCCCGCCTCTATGCGGGGTCGGCGTTTCTGACCAGCCTCCTCCACACAGCCCGGTCCTGGGCTTCTTCCTCCGACAAACCCTTCTCCCTCAAATCGTCCCTCACCTTCTCCATCCACCTTCGCTTCGGTCTGCCTCTCTTTCTCCTGCCATGCACCTCCATATTCATCGTTCTCTTACCCACATAATCTTCGTCCCCTCTCATCACATGTCCATACCATTTCAGTCTACTTTCTTGTATCTTCCTCGAGATTTCTCCAACCTTTGTTGTGCCCCTTATCCTTTCATTCCTTACTCTATCCAACCTTGTCACTCCGCACATCCATCTCAGCATTCTCATCTCCGTTACATCTAGTCTTTTCTCATGATCTTTCTTTATAGCCCAAGACTCAGCCCCATACATCATAGCCGGTCTTACCACAGTCTTATACACTTTTCCCTTAACCCTTGCGCCTATTCTTCGGTCACACAACACCCCTGAAACTTTCTTCCAATTTTTCCAACCAGATTGCACTCTGTGTTATTTCTGTGTCCAGCTCACCGTCCTCAGCCACTGTCGATCCCAAGTACGTAAACTTACTTACTCTCTTTAACCTCGCTCCCTCTAAACTAATTTCTGAGTCTTGATTTTCGTAGAACCTCAGGTACTCCGTTTTCTTTCTGCTGATTTTCAACCCTCTGTCTTCAAAAGCCCTCCTCCATTCCTCCAATTTTCTTTCTACTACTTCTCTCCTGCTGCTGCACAGAACAATATCGTCTGCAAAGAGCATACACCAAGGGATTGATCTTTTATCCCCTGGGCCAACACATCCATAATCAAAACAAAAAGGTACGGGCTCAAAGAAGATCCCTGATGTAGACCAACCCTCACGGGGAACCATTCCGTTACACCTACACTACTCCTAACCTGGGTCCTTGCTCCTTCATACATACTTTGCACCAACCTAACGTACTTCTCCGGCATACCTTTCTCTCTCATACACCTCCAAACCTCCTGGCGTGGCACTCTATCATATGCTTTCTCTAGGTCGATGAAAACCATGTGCAGTCCCTTTTGTCGCTCCCGGTGTTTCTCCATCAACTGCCTCAGTGCAAAAATTGCATCAGTTGTTCCCCTACCTGGCATAAAACCCAACTGCTCTTCCCCCACGGTTGTTTCTTCTCTTAACCTTTTCTCTCTAATCCTTTCCCAAACCTTCATCGTGTGTGACATAAGCTTTATTCCCCTATGATTTCCACAATCCTGGATGTCCCCCTTCTCTTTGTAGATAGGTACGAGTGTACTATCCCCTCACTCCTCCGGCATTTCCTCTTGTTCATATATCTTCTGCATCAGATCCCACAATAGATCCATGCCCTCATCTCCCAAACAATTCCACGCCTCCACTGGTATCCCATCCGGTCCCAATGCCTTCCCCTTCTTCATTCCTTTCAACGCCACCTTCACCTCCTCCCTACTCACTCCTGAAGTTAACCCTTGATTTGGGACACCATCTTCAAAAAACCCTTGGGTTTTCCTCATTTAACAGATGTTCAAAATAACTCTTCCATCTATCCATGATTTTATCCTGATCCTTTAAGACCACTCCCTGCCCATCCTTTACCTGTTTAATTTGAGTAAAATCTTTACTCGCCTTATCCCTAGCCTTCGCTATTCTAAGGATCTTTCTCTCTCCCGCCGGTGTCTCCAACTCTTTATATACTTCATCCATCGCCTGCGCCTTGGCTCTTGCCACTCCCTTCTTCGCCTCCTTTTTCGCCTGCCTATAGCTTTCTCTATCCTCTTGTCTACCAGATGTGTCCCACTTCTTTTTAGCATCTTTCTTCCTTTTAATCACCTCCTGAACCTCTTCATTCCACCACCACGTCTCTTTATCTTCAGGCGGTCTTCTACCTGATGTTTTGCCCAGTACTTCCTCACCAACTCTCAATATCACCCGGCTGTTCTCCTCCCACCATTCTTGTACACTCTCCAACGACCTTACTTCTTCCAAAACCTTCTCCTCAAATTTCCTTTTTTGGTCTTCTTTCTTCAGTCCCCACCACTTTATCCTAGGTGTCACCTGTTCTTGCCTTCTTTTCCTACCACTCTTAAACGACCAATCCATCACCAGGATTCTATGTTGCGCCGCCACGCTTTCCCCGTTTATGACACTGCCCTGTCAAATTCATAAATGGTATATTTATTGTAGCAATCCATATACGGTTGTTAAGGATATATACGAGGGGCGGTCAGAAAATAAGTTTACACGGCGTATAATTTCGTAACTAAAGGACCTACATTGATTGTTTGTATCGGGTGAATTCGTTAATTATTGTTGGCAACACTGCGTGACGTCGATTCGGCTGCCATCTACCGTACATTGGTTATACGAGTCAGATGACTGGAACAGTGCCCTGCCCTACGGAGCAGTCCAGGACGTTTACGTTTAATGGCCGCTCGTAAACGTTCCAGAGTTGAACAATATGCAGCTGTATTAATCGTTGTGCCTTTTTGCATGAAGTCAGCGAGCAAAACGCCTTTTGGTCCCAAAACACGGTAACCATCACTTTGCCAGCGGACCTCACAATCTTGAACTTCTTTGGTTGCGGGGATCCAGGGTGTTTCCATTCCATGCTGGCACGTTTTGTTTTCGGAGTATGGTGATGAACCCGTGTCTTGTCTCCTTCGCCAATGCGCTCGAAAAATTCTTGACCACTGACAGACTCGGAATATCGTTGCAGAAATGACAGGGTACTGTTCCAGTCGAGCCGCCATGTTCAACTGACTCGTATAACCAATGTACGGTAGATGGCAGCCGAATCGACGCGCAGTGTTGCCAACAATGATTAACGAATTCACCTGATACAAACATAATCAATGTAGGTCCTTTAGTTACGAAATTATATGCCGTGTAAACTTATTTTATGACCGCCTCTCGTACTTTGCTTGTTTAGTTAGGTTCTTTACTTTTTCTAATAGTTTATTTAGTGTACACCTTGGGAATGATACGAGATGTACCGACTGCCGACTAGTTTGCTTTCAAAAGTTGGCTGACTATAAGAACTCGTTTTTACTTAGGTTTGCAGACAAAAGTATTTTAATTTCATGGCTGCTACACACTTATTAATTTCTATTTAAATATATCCGTAATGCGTATGCAATTTAGAGCTCTTGTTATATGTTGCATATGAAATTAATGCATGCCTGAATGGCGACATCAGTCATTTCACCATAATAGAATATTATTTGGCCTAGTATTGATGATAAAATGCATTCCTTGGATGAAAGACGGATCCAGCGATACGAACTAAGGAATCAGTCAAAGTCGGATATAAAGTTTATTTGTACAAATATTTTATTGTTCGCTAGACAAGAACAACAACAAAAAATAAATGTTTACAGTTACAACACAAAAAAACAAACGTTTACAAGGCTAATGTAACATAGCATTTATAAATTTAATGCTCACAATGTTAAACATAATTCCTGAGCTCTGATTTTTTTTTTCCACTGCTGAATCAGGTTCACAGCTAGAGGATGAGTTACGTGCCTTTTCTTTGAATTCCATCAGGATTTCAGTTAGCCATCGCAGAATTTTCTCTTCATTTATTTCCTTAAGCGTAGCGAGTAACTTGAACCTTGGATCGAGGAAAGTTGATAGACATACTCTCTTATTTTCAAGCAGTGGTGCTATTCTCTTGGTTATAGATTCCTTTAACTCGTGTACTGTTGTTTTTATTCCTGTTAGATAATCTTCAGCCTTTGACAAGACAAGTTGTAAAGATAATATTGTAGGAATTATGATAACTGTGGTGAATTTTCTACTGCTGCATTATTTTGTTTTTTGTTTCTTCACATAGTTTCAACAGCTGTACTAGCTTCTTTACTAAGTTCCATTGATTGGCTTCAAATTCGCTATACAGTATCTCCATGTTCCATAGAATATAGAACTAATACCTCCTTTTGATCAAGAAATCTCTCTAACATATAGGAAGAGCTGTTCCACCTTGTTGGTACATTTTGAATTAATGTGTGTTCAGTTACACCAAGTCTTTTTTGCAATTCATTGAATTTGTTCATTGCTGATGGTGAATGATTAAAATGCGTAGTTGTCCTCCCGCAAATACCTAGTATGTCACTTACTTCTCTCTGGGATAAGATGGAATCAGAAATGCAGAGTTGAAGTGTGTGAATAAAGCAACTAAGAGATTCTAGTCCAAACTCCCATAATCCATCTATCATGTTGACAGCATTATCTCGCAAGACTACATGTACCTTGTGTACTAGTATTTCCAACCCAAGTGAGTATACATCCACTGATATTCTGAGCCGTATACGTGTCAGTCAGTAAGAGGTGTAAAACAGCATCAATATTCCGTTAGAACGGGACAGTCGTCCAGTGCCCTTTTTGTTCATTTGTCAGAGTTATCCCACTGTATTGATTGGAATAATGCTTCAGTTTTGTTTCACTCTAGCAACATTGTTAATAGAAGTATTCTTGAGTTTGCCATTATCCAACTTACAAATAACTTCAACATAAGCAAAGGTCTTTTTCAACTTGATCCCGTTGTTTTGAATTCGTTCAGAACAGATTTAGACAAGAAGGGTAGAGTGCTAAACCTTTGGTAAACTTGTATGCTTCTCTAATAACTTATTTTTCAATTTATTTTTATATATATCGGACTTAGACAAGGAGGGCAGTGGTAAAACCTGGGCAGATTTCCAGTATAAATTTGTATGACCCTCTTACAAGTTTTATTTTTATTTTTCAATTTATTATTTTTTTAATTAACTATAACATTGGTTGGAAACTATTCAGATCTTGTTGGATTCGGGCAAAGTGCTAAAATCGGTAATTTTTCCTTAAATTTGTATGCTCCTCCCACAATCCTTTAATTTTAATTCTCCGTTTATTGTGTAGGTCTGTGTATATTATATATATATAATTTTGTAACCTATATATAGGCTGTAACTCTTTATGTACTTCAGTGTTCCTGAGGATGTCATTAGACGAAAGCGCTTGAGCACCATTCTGTGTTTCCTTTCCTTCGTGGTTTTATTCATCATATATATATCCCCGCAAGGGGGTTCTAAGCTCGTGCTCTTTGTGCTCATTTGTACTCATTTGTACGTGCTTGTTCCTGGAGGTTTCACGTGCGCCCTCCCGGCCCTAGCACCCAAGGATGATGGGGCTCGACCCTGCAGTCCTTGGTCTTTTTCCACTTTGACTGTCCCCTCCACCCTTTCTTTTTCCTGTCTTTCCTCTCACTTTTTCTTTGTTTTTCCGCCGAGATATGCCCTTTTAAATAGAGGCGAATCGATTCTTCCCGAACTTTAAAAAAAAATATATATATAATGTAAAGTAACGCATTGTCGTGACAAAGTATGAAGAAGGAAACCACTCTTCAGGAAGATGTAAATTTTTGTTTCTTAACACCAATACAGTTTCAGCTCCTCGCTCGCCCTTGTAGATTGGTAATTAATTGGCATTGCCAATTGACAAGGGCGAGCGAGGAGCCGAAACTGTATTGGTGTTAAGAAATAAAAATTTACGTTTTCCTGAAGAGTGGTTTCCTTACACACACACACACACACACACACACACACCAGTTCTGTCCTCTTTTGTATCACTTTCCTCCTACACAAAAAAGTTACAACTTTGTTGTGGATGTTTCTTTGAGTTCAATTTAGATTAGGTTAGGTTAGGTTAGGTTAGGTTAGGTTAACAACCTAAAATAAACCGAAACAAAAAATTGGCTGTGTAAAATCCTGAGGTAGCATTAAGTAGTAGTAAATTGATTTAATCTTTTTTAATTAAAATCCTAAACGATTTCACATGTAGGAGCTAATGTCACTTCACGGACCACCGATGAAAATGTAGTAGTAATTTTGCACTTTTATAACTATATATATATATATAAAACAAGGGACGTGGGCAACGGTCACACGCAGAGAGGCCCCAAAATATAGCTTCCCTCACCACTAAGCTATCTGCGCCTGCATGTTTTTCATTCGCATTTCCCAATTGATAAGGTGACCTAACCCGTGTGAAATCGATATATGGATGTATATTTAGAGAACACTTAGTTTCAAGATACTGGTATTGGTTTTTCTTTGAGAGTAAATATGAAAGTGACACTTACATAAGATTTAAATGACTTTAGAAAGAGCCCATTTGGATGGTGCCTCAGTATTGAAAGTTACAAAGATTGTTTATGTATTTCGACAGTCTCCAAGGTTGTGACTTTATCGAAGAAATTAAAAAAAACAAATACAATAGGGAATGAAAAGTAGTACCGAAAAGAAAAAATGGTGTGAACGGAACTCAGTCGCATCAAATCCTACTTGGTTAGTTCCATTTTATTTGCTTTGGTTGTCAGTGGTCGTTCCACACCATTCGTTAACCTCTGAACGAAGTTTTGATGCGGTTGTCTTCGACTCTCAATTTACAATTTGCGCTGTCAATGTTGCTTTTCGTTCATCATTGTGCGGGTTCAAGTTCCACAAGGTTCTTATTGGTTCCCATTTTGTTTCTTCTCTTTTCATCTTGAAGTAGGGGTATTGTATTTAAAAGAGCATTAATATCATCTCTTGTTTGTAGTTTTTTCACTGCCTTCAATGACGTGAAAACCTTGGAGACTGTTCTTCATGTAATATGGGTATGTCTCCGCTACTTTTTGACAATGAGGACACCAATCAAACAGACCCCTCACTATCATGCACTTTTCAAGGTCATTCAGATTTTAGTGATGTTTTAATACCGATTCTGGGAGAACATTAAAACATCGTGTTCTCTAAATATAATATCCACTTGTACATCGATTTCATACAGGATATGACGCTTTATCGACAATTGGCCGCTGGTATTTGTTTATATTTTTTTCCCCCAAGCCTCTGGGTTCGGTCAACTCCGGGATGACAACGACGCTAGTTGCACCTACGAAGGTGACAACAACGTTCTCCTCCAGCAGACGTCCAACTGGCTTCTCTCCCTTTGGGCAAGGAGGAAAAGCGGTTCCTGCGCTTATCCAATGGGAACGTCCGATTTCCTGGATCGCGGGGACCAGATCCTTAACTTGAGGTGGCCCGACACCGCATTTTGGATCAATCTTTCCGACGAAGGTTAGTTAATTTCCCACTCTATTTTTTTTTCAAAAGAAAATTGCGAAAAGTCGTCTCTCTGACCAAGGCTTAAAGCATTATTGTTTCGCCACGACTTTTTTACATGATGTATAAAGAATCTGTTTATTTTAGGTTTCATTGTATTAATTTAACAATTTATATTTAAGTTGCTTGAAAATGGCTGAAGTGTAGGGGCGAAACGTTAGAAATAGCGCGAGTAATTATTTTACTCAAGGGTTATTTTGGATAATTCTTGTGAAGTATTGAGGAAAATGTTTAGAAGTCCCCAAATCATTATTTATTATTCAGCGCCCGGTAGCTCAGTGGTTACGATAGCAGACTGAACGGTGAGGCTTTAGTTCGCTCCTTGCCGCTGGCTTACCCCGTTTCTACCCTGGCTCAGGTGACCCTTTGGCCTCCCCCCCCCACATAGTGGGGAAATGAGCTTCCTGGATGTTGCCTTTTATTATGATTTTTACTTATTATTCGACTTTCAAGTAGAATTTTGAGTGTGATTTCATAATTTAACCTATCATCGGTTACCTAATACAGGTAACGTAAGCGTGACCGATTTGTATCAGGACTTTTGTAACCGAAAGTTATTTTTTAATCTAGTTTGGACGCTCTTATCTGAGGGCGGCGTTGACTGTCCGTAAGTTGGCTTTGAGTCCACTTCTTAAAGTAATGTTGGCGCGTCATGCCTTCGGTTTCCTTTCAGAAATCATCGATCGGTGTTTGGAGGCGTACGAATGGCTGGTTTGTTGGTTGTGTAAAGCCACTTCTGAAGAACTTAAGCGACATCTGCGGGAAGATGAGAACCCCTTTACAGCCAAGAATAATTGCCAGGTCTTTAGGGCTCACACTTTATCTTTGGTTTATGGCGAGGTGAGAAATGGTTTACGTACGATCATGTATCCAGGTAAAGTACGATAACCGCATTGTAAAATGAGAAACTTGGAACTAGTGGGACTCGAACATGTGTCTGGTCTGGAGTTCAAGCGTTCTATCCACCTCGGGGGAAACTAGTTTAATATCATCTTTATATGTATTTACGAATGAGAATTTAGTCATTTGATACTTGAACCTTTCAAGCACAGTGCCATTGGGAATAAATATCATATTATGGGTGACCTTAAGGAGCGTTACCCGAAGTCCCTCTTTCCCCACGCGTAGTGGGCTGAGCGTGAACTCCAGTGTCATAGAAGTGGGAGTCGAACCCGAGACCTTCGTTCTCAGTCTTCCCTAACTACCGAGCCAAGAGGCCTCTTACATAGTATGCGAATGTTTTAAGACCATTTTTACAACATTCCTAATAAGATTCTGTTGAAGGATTCATCTTTATTTAAATATTTGTTAAATCCCCCAAAATAAGCACTGTTGACCCCCCCCCTCTTTTTTTTGTGTTGCAGCGAGTGATTATCTCTTGGTTCAAGGACTCGATACGCGAGGCCGACCACTCTCTTCAGCTCCCCTTGCGACGATTGTGTTCCTTATTCGCTTTGACGAGGATGCTGAAATACGTGTCATTGTTTGTGGAAGGTTGGTCATAATCTGTGATTAAGTTGATTGCAATTTCTCGCATCAGATTGAACACAATTAGGAATTGCATCAACTATGATCCTTCCTATTCTCAGGTGGTCTGTTGTCAACCCACGAAGTGGTAGTGACTCGCATCCAGACCCACATCAAAAGGCTATTGAAGGAGATCCTTCCTGATGCCTTGGCCTTGATTGATGCCTGTGCACCGCCCGATTTCGCTCTTCAATCGGACCTCGGAAACGCCGATGGAAAGGTGACAGCTTAACTCAATTTTACCAAACTCGACCCCGCTTTTATCTAATTTAACATTACAGTCTTAACCAAACTAATCTCTCTTCTACCTCACTTGAGCTACGTCGTGGCTCTGCCGCAGTATCTCTTCCCATTAGATCAGCGAAGTTAAGACCGTCGGATCTGGATAGTAATTAGATGGATAACCGTCCTCCGCGCTCAGATGATGTAGCGATTTGTGGTTCGTTACGATAGCACGTATAGTTGAAGGTCGCCTCCATCATTTATTTTACGGAGCAACCTAAACATCTCCAAACGTTATCATTATCATCATCGTTGTTGAACATTACTTAATGCAATGTTTAGAAAGTGTACATCATTAAACTGGACGTGACGTTAGGTCGAATAAAACCAGGTTAATATTTGCATTTTTAACAGGTTTGCAGTTATTGTGAAATTAAGCTATTTAAATTTTTTAAAGATATCTTAAGCGTGTTTGGTTTAAGTTATACCTGTTGATCCACGAACCCTAGCAGGCTAACACAGTTTCACTGTAATTGAAGTGAAGACACGGAGGTCGGGTGTTCAACAACTTCCTCCTCATCTAAGATCATATGACTGAGGGGACCTACAACTTTACGTGGGATCCGAACCACGGGTTACTACATAATCTGGACGCGGAAGGGGGTCCCCCATCAAACTACTGTCCAGACTCAATGTCGCTTAACTTCGCTGATCGATGGGAAGCAGTGAACATTAGCCACGACGTAGTCCTCGACTGCCGATAGTGTTGGTAATATTATTATTGATAATAATAATCATCCAGGAGTTAGCGCAATTGCCACTTTAGTTGGCCGAAGCAATGTGCCAGTTTCTGGCTCTCTTCGCTCATTATTAACTTATGACCTCAATTTCGGTTTCAGGTTTACGACCACATTTACCGAACAATGGTAACAGCTAAGGGGGCTCTAACCAGGGATCCTCTGTGGCAGGAAATTAGTTATAAGAAACGGTCGAAACTGTAAACGTTTCGATCCATTTTCCCTTTCTTTTCGAGGATTGGTGCTTGAATGGATGCTAGCATCCGCGTATTCATCAGTCTCCCCATCGTGATGCAATTTGTACGAAGTCATTCAGAAAACTGGGGATCAAACCAAGACTATTAGAATGTTCGTGTTTGGGTTTTAAAGATATTTTGTTTTGCTAAATATTTTAAATAATTTAACTTTAGGTAGGTTACATTTTTTTCATCGATTTTATTTAGGGTGAGTAAATTGTTTTAGACAGAATAAAAATAATTATTATCTTTGTCTAAGAAAGAAATGGTGCTATGTAATTTTTATCATGTTGCGTAAATGAAATGTTATATTTTCAATTGGAAGAGTTTCTTTTGCATGGCATTTATTTTAAATACCCCATCCTATCGGTACAGTCTCGTTATTGTTCACCTAAGTTCCACTTCCAAGTTTTCGCCTTTAAAAAGGATACTCGTACATACATTATCTTAGAACCCATTCTTTATGGGGTGGGCACGACGCTTAAATCAGTTAACACCGGATCGCTGAGGTCGTACATTGGTGTATATCTTTCATAACGAGGTTCGTGGTATACCTCTGGTAGTACGTCAGGCGAGACCATGTGTGTGTGTGTGTGTGTGTGTGTGTGTGTGTGTGTGTGTGTGTGTGTGTATACGACAAACGGCTTCAACCCCTCTTTCCATCTTTAACACGCTCTTCCTTTACTTCTTACAATTACCACAAGGTGACGACCGTAATTCTGTAATTATTTACGCGTGAGCATAACTTAGCGTACTGTAGGATTCCACCGTAAAATGGAGTAATAAAGGTAAAAAAAAAAGCTTTTTCTGCTCGGGCCCCTACATAGTGGGGAAACTGAGTAAATTGCCGGCTCAGCCTAACCCAGCAACAGTGACTAGGAGCGAACTATAGCCTCATCGCCCGTAACCACTAAGCTACCAGGCGCTCAGATTGGAATAATCCTTCCTAAAAATACCAACATAGATTTACAATGAGAATACTAGGTACTAATATACGCAGTAGTACCTAGTACCGGGTGTACATAAAGTAACGCAATTGAAGAGATCCGATTTTAATTATATTAACGATAGTGAACATGGACAAGTAATATTTATTATATGTACTTTACTATCGAATATACAATTGTTATAAAGTTTATAAGAGCTGTTGAAAATGTCCACCATCGACCTTAGCGCGGGCTCTTACACGAAAATAGTTTAAGCCAGTTCAAATCAGATTTCTCTCTTCATTCGCGTTACTTTATACATACCCAAATACAATGACTTAAATATTACAAAATCTTACAACATAATTGTAATAAACTCCAGTAAAAAAAAAAAATTAATGTAACTAATTTCAGCCATTTTAAAAAACTAATTTTATGTAGCACTTCAAACTTTACTTTCGATTTTATATTTTATACATCTTATAAATCCAGATCACAACGATTATTTTAATGTAGAAATATCATTTATACTATTACCCATTCATCTCGCCCTTATTTACATCGTAGCCTTTTATGAAACTGAATTAATCCTAGTTGAGTGACAACAACTCTATACGACAAACGGCTTCAACCCCTCTTTAACACGCTCTTCCTTTACTTCTTAGAATTACCACAAGAAGGTGACCGTAATTCTGTAATTACACTGGCCAACAAAATGAAACTTTTTTTCTCATCACAAACATGATCACACTTTTCTTAATGCATTTGTCGCGCTGATACCGAATCTGGTTTTTTTTTTTTTTTCTAGCACGTATAGTTATATAGATACACTGGTTTTGATATTTTTAAGTTTTTGATATTGCTATAAGAAAATTTATGGATGTATAGATCACACTTAGGAATGCTAAACAACAAATACATCATATACCTTATTCAATGTACTTATAAATAAAGAATATATACATTATTTTATTAAAACCGCTGTGAGTGTGATTTCCTTTTGTAAATTTGGCCTGGATTGTCACGATACAGCATCCAACAATGGTCCGCCATCATGCTTTCATTCCAATATCCTTGGTAGCGCTTCTCCATCATCTGAATATCTTGATGGAAGCGCGCTCCTTGCTCGTCACTCACTGCATCAAGGTTTTCAGGAAAGAAATTTAAGTGGGAATGCAGGAAGTGAATTTTTAACGACATTCGACACACCATTTCTTTGAAGGCATCAAGGAGGTTCTTGACTCCATCCTTATAAGCAGGTGACTTGTTGCTTCCAAGAAAGTTTTCACATATCCATTTGAACGCCAGCCAAGCCTTCAATTCCAGCGGACTTAGGACTTAGGACTTTTTCAAATTCAGTGTCATTCAAAACCTCCCTTATTTGTGGCCCAACAAAAATTCCTTCGGAAATTTCCTTGAAAGGTATTGGAACCCTTCAGAATTGACTTTACCCATTGCTTTAACAAAATTCTTCATTAAACCAAGTTTAACGTGAAGAGGTGGCAGATAGATCTTTTGGGGATCCACTAAAGGGACAGACTGGACATTGCTTATCCCTGGGACATATGTATACCTAAGTGGCCAGTCACTTTTGGTGTAATGTTCTATAGTGGCGCGACTGTCCCACAGGCAAAGGAAACAACAAAATTTTGTGAATCCTGACTGCATACACAAGCATTCCTATAACTTTTAGATCTCCACAAACATTCCATTGATGACACTCGTATTTGATTGCCTTAAGTAGTATATCCATATTGTCATATGTCTCTTTTAGATGGACGGAATGGGCAATGGGGATGGATGGCATTATATTACCATTATGCAAAAGAACTGCTTTCAGGCTTCTCTGCGACGAATCAATAAAGAGGCGCCACTCAGATGCCACATACGTCTGAGATATGGCTGTAAATAGCCCATTGATGTCATGGCAATAACAGAGAGGACCGTCTACTGAAAAGAATGCTGTTAATTCAAAATTCCGCTTTCGGTAGTAACTAATACGAACATTGTTCTCAAGTAAATTGTTCTCCTTTAGTCTTGAGGCGAGAAGCTCTGATTTCTCTTTAGACAGCGATAAGTCTCTAACAAGATCATTCAACTGTCCTTGGGTTAACTTTTTAGGCTCTAAATGTCTACCTTCAAAAGTGTACTCTGGTTCTGTAGATGGTCCGGAAACGCCAGTTGCACCTTCATCACTTTCCATGTCATCTATGATAGAATCTAGCCTATCACTTGGGGGAATTGGAATGGGCAATGTTTCATCATGTTTTACTGGTCTACGTGCTGAATCCAAGTTTGGATATACAATCTGGTGTTTGTTCTTGGCAGAAAACCCCATTAAGTTCACGCTACAAAAATAACAGTCTTCATGATGATCTCTCGGCTCCATCTATATCATGGGTATGGCAAATGGCATTGAAGCTTTCTTTTTGTTAAGCCAATCACGTAATCCATTTAAACAGCCAGAACAGATTTGATGTGGCGCCCATGGTTTATCTTGGTCACCTAGATGGCAACCAAAGTATAGCTTGTATATTTTCTTAATGTCGGTTGTAATACTTCGTCGCTGTGTTTTAGTTGTCAACTGGCCGCATACGAAACAGAACTTGTCGGGGTCATTCTTACATTGTCGAGGCATGTTGACTGACCTGAGCAAACTATAAATTCAAAAAAAATGTACACCAACTTGACAACAAGTTCTTGGACTGGACTGATCTTTTGACACACAAAGCACGGCGTTGTTGCCTGAATCACAATGCTGCTAGACGTAAAAGCTCACACCTGAAATACATAAGATATATAATTAAGATAATTGAAATAAATAAGATAATTAAAATAAATAAGATGAATAAACTAAAAAAACACAATAAAATAAACAATCAAATGTTGAAATATTAGTATTTTGCCTATTTAAAATGGTTAAATCTGTGTAGTTATATATATTGCCTTCATCTTGAAAACTATACGTGCTAGAAAAAATCTGAATGCAGTTTTGGAATCAGCGTGAAAAATGCTATCCAGCCACCACAAATTTTACTCTGATGAAAAATCTTTGTTGACCAGTGTTATTTACGCGTGAGCATAACTTAGCGTACTGTAGGATTCCACCGTAAAATGGAGTAATAAAGGTAAAAAAAAAAAGCTTTTTCTGCTCGGGCCCCTACATAGTGGGGAAACTGAGTAAATTGCCGGCTCAGCCTAACCCAGCACCAGTGACTAGGAGCGAACTATAACCTCATCGCCCGTAACCACTAAGCTACCAGGCGCTCAGATTGGAATAATCCTTCCTAAAAAATATCAACATAGATTTACAATGAGAATACTAGGTACTAATATACGCAGTAGTAGTACCTAGTACCGGGTGTACATAAAGTAACGCAATTGAAGAGAGATCCGATTTTAATTATATTAACGATAGTGAACATGGACAAGTAATATTTATTATATGTACTTTATAACAATTGTATATTCGATAGTAAAGTTTATAAGAGCTGTTGAAAATGTCCACCATCGACTTTAGCACGGGCTCTTACACGAAAATAGTTTAAGCCAGTTCAAATCAGATTTCTCTTCATTCGCATTACTTTATACATACCCAATACAATGACTTAAATATTACAAAATCGTACAACATAATTGTAATAAACTCCAGTAAAAAAAAATTAATGTAACTAATTTCAGCCATTTTATGTAGCACTTCAAACTTTACTTTCGATTTTATATTTTATACATCTTATAAATCCAGATCACAACGATTATTTTAATGTAGAAATATCATTTATACTCTTACCCATTCATCTCGCCCTTATTTACATCGTAGCCTTTTATGAAACTGAATTAATCCTAGTTGAGTGAAAATTACTCATAAATGAAGTCCCCCCCGCCCAATCTAAAAGAAAAAATGTTAATATTCAGTTTATAAAAATATTAAACGTGACGTGAAATTTGAAAGAAATTACTTCATAATTCGTCGGTTCAAACTTGAACACTTTCTTGCATACAGGAAGTGTCCTCGAAACACTGCACGAAATAGTCTGCTGTTTACAATAAAAGAGAGCGTGGATGTTATACAACAAAGTGTTAACCAGTGAATAAGGAATGTGGTGCAGTGAAGAGCCCGCTGCACGTATTGTTCTCCTTTCAAAGATTTAGATTTATTTTTCCCAGTTGGCGACATTACTGCCCGTATCACTGGCCCTATTTCGATGAAGGACGTAAAATAGATCAATCATCCAACCAACCATTCAATATCTTGTCCGTGCCCTCAGTTAGAAGGAACACCCAACCAACCAACCAACCAACCAAACATTCAATAGGGAAAATAATCAAATGATGACAGGGGATACCCAAACAGAGAGGAGTCCTTCAGAAGGTACTGTCGCCATCCAACTCCTGACTTCTATTCAGCTTATATTTCTGCCCAGAATCGTGCAAAATTCCTTCATCAGACAAAAATGTGAAAACCTATCCAATTCTAATTCTTCTCGCATCTAGCTAAGACCTTCTTCAACAACTTTACTACTTCTTTCCCTCCTCTTCTCCATTCCGACGGCTCAGTTGCCATCTCTTCTCTCAAACTTTCGCCTCCAACTCAACCCTGGACGATTCCGGTACTATTCCTCCATCTCCTCCTCCCTCTAACTTTATTATGTCAGAAATTAAAATCTCTTCCAAATATGTTCTTTCTGCCCTATCTGGGCTGAACTCTAGGAAGGCGTACGGTCCTGATGGTGGTCCTCCTGTTCTTAAGAATTGTGCTTCAGTGCTGACACCCTGTCTATGCAAACTCTTTTGTCTTTGTCTCTGATTTGGTACTTTTCCTTCTTGCTGGAAGTTCGCTTTCATTCAGCCTGTCCCAAAAGAAGGGTGACCGTTCTCAATCCTCCAATTGCTTTGATTTCTTGCCTTTCTAAAGTTTTTAAATCTATCTTTAATAGGAAGATTCTTAAACACCTCTCTTCTCAATCTTCTTTCAGATCGTCAGTATGGCCTCCGCAAGGGACGTTCGACTGGCGATCTTGCATATTTCTGACTTCTGGTCATCCTTCTTTCGGAATTTCGGTGAAACTTTTGCTATTGCGCTAGACATATTGAAAGCTTTTTATAGAGTTTGTCACACATCTTTAATTTCGAAACTGCCTTCCTTCGGTTTTCTATCCTTCATATGTGCCTTCATCTCTAATTTCCTTTCTGGCCGATCTATAGCTGTGGTTGTAGATGGCCACTGTTCTCCTAAAGCTATCAACAGTAGTGTTCTTCAGAGTTTTTTGTCCTGTCACCTACGCCTTTCCTTTTATTTATTAATGATCTTTTAATTCGCACTTCCTGCTCTATTCACTCCTATGCCGATGATTCCACTCTTCGTTTCTCCAACCGCTTCCCAAAGCGTCCCTCTCAACAGTCACTCCATGATTCACGTAGGACGACTATGGAGCACCTGACCTGTGACCTTTCTGCTATCTCTGATTGGGACAGAGAAAACCTTGTGGCTTTCAATGCCTTAAGAACTCAGTTTCTCCACCTGTCTACTCGTCACAATCTTCCACATGACTATCGCCTTAACGTCAACAATACACAACTCGATTGTTCTTCTTCTCTTAACATTCTTGGGGTTTCCTTTTCTCGTGATCTTTCCTGGAAGGCTTACATATACTCTTTCTAAAACAGCTTCGAAGAGGTTAGGTGTGCTGTACCGCCTCCGAGGTTTCTTCACCCCCGCTCACTTGCTGTTTCTGTACAAGG
The DNA here is from genome assembly GCA_023014485.1 of Bathynomus jamesi. Classification (NCBI taxonomy): domain Eukaryota; kingdom Metazoa; phylum Arthropoda; class Malacostraca; order Isopoda; family Cirolanidae; genus Bathynomus; species Bathynomus jamesi. The sequence continues at coordinate 480,627 of JAJOZX010001693.1, forward strand.
GTCTTGTCCGCCCCTGTATAGAGTATGCTTCTCATGTGTGGAGTGGCTCAACCCACACAGCCGTACTTGACCGGGTGGAATCAAAGGCTTTTCGTATCATCAATTGCCCACCTCTTACTCACTGTCTTCAGTTCCCTCTCTTCGCCGCAGTGTTGCCTCACGTTCTCTCTTACCATCGTTATTATAACAGACACTGAACTCTCTAACTGCATGCCTCTTCCTTTAAAGAGCACGCAGCACCAGACTTTTTAAATTTTTTCATTCATTCTCTGTCCAACTCTTTAACGCAAGGTTGTTAATCGGTATTTTCAATCTTTCATCTAAACCGATGAACTCTGAAACAATCTTCCTCAATCCATCTTTCCCTATGACCTCAAATCTTTTAACACAAAGTGTCTAGGCATCCCGAAAACCCTGGACCTTGATTTTGGCTCTTTCTATTGGGGGAGCGGGGGGGGAAGGTCGCTTTTGTGGGCATTCGCCCTTGGCTCCTTCCTGCATAAAAAAAAAAATCACCTTATCCTTGTACAGTATTTTTCCAGGTACTATTGTCCATGTCACAATACCTTCAGTAAGTCAATCATTTGTATTTTTCTTTACTCACGTGACCTCAACATTTAGGGTTCGTTAAGCAGTAAATAGTAAAGTTTTGTTCCAAGCTCGGCCGTGAAGCGGTTAAAAGTGGCACCCGAAATTCATATTTATTTGTTGACTGCAACATAATTGCTATTCAAAAACATGAACACCGAAAATTAATTTTCACCAATGAAAGAAAATGTTTCATGTCCACAAATACACAAATTAATTTCTAAAATTAATATTTAAAAATTATTAAAAGTGACCAAATGTTTAGGAAAAGTTACTAATTTTGCTATTTCTCATTAATTTCAAATTTTTATTATGAATATAAATTCTTAGGAGTAACTAATATTATTTAGAATTAATTGTTTTTAAATTGTTCTATATTTCATAATTATACACATTATGCTTACATTTGGTGATGATGCAATGTCTAACGCACAGACAGCAATTGCGAAAAATGCTCTGTATGAATCGGTCCACAATTAACCCACCCCTTATATCTCCAGTCTAACTATAGAGTAGATCAAGTCTAGCAAAAAATAAAAATCGGCCTACCTATAAAAATAAAATTGATTATTGAATGAATTTATAAAACGTAAAGAAAATATATGAAAAGAATTTCCTACACAAATTTCTGTAATTCAAAAAAAATTATAATATCGAGATTTAGTAAAATATGTATACCTTAACTCACATAGGTTCCAAAATAAAAATAAAATTTACTGCGCACTTTTAGACGTATAATTAATAAATTCAATGTTATGCGCGGAAAGAACAATTTAGAATTTTATGCATAACATTTGTGCTTATTAAAGAAAAATCCTATGCTTATTTATGTTAAACCAATTAAAATTTTGTTAAATAACTAAGAATTTACTACTCAATAGACAGATACCGTAGTAACGGTTAATCTCCGAACAAATTTTACGATAGGCCTACAAGAAATCTTTCTTAGTACAATGCAATAGCCATTTTACCAAATATGTCGGAATTGTCGTGAAATGAACGAAAGGAACAGAGAGGAAAAAAAATAGATAATCAGCCTGCCTACCAAATTTTAGGAGTATATAAATATATTAATTATATATAACTAATATATACGTATAAGTTAATAAGTAAGTATATAATTAATGAGTATATAAAAAATTAAAAAAAAAACATAGAAAATTTCACAACACAATTTCTCTATTTCAGTTAAACGAATTCTGCTTATTTTGAAATTTAACACAATCCTATACGGCGACTTATAATCTGACAAATTTAATGTTTAAGATTATTTTTCGATTTGTCCCTTAAATTGTAACGTAATTCTATTTTAGCGCGAAGCAAAAAGCCCGTAAATCTATATAAACAAAATAATCCTATTATTATATACAAGAAATCGAAATATAATCAAAAATCTGCTAATGAAACCCAGAAAATTTCTCATGTTCATGAAATGTTTTTGAATCGGTACAAATTTTCGCTAAAACATTTTTTAAGGACCGCATAAAATGTGTATCACAGTGTATTTAAACTAACAATTTACTTACGTACAAATTTTTTCTATATTAATCGTTATTATTATATCACAATTACTACTAATTCCAAAAGTTTTAAACAAAAAGTAAAAAGGTAAGCTGAAACAGGCATAACAGTGGAAGAGACGAAAAAAAAAGAAAATTGAGTCCTCAGGCAGCACGATAAATTTTCAAAACTATGTCCTCTCTGACCGAATGAACGAAAGCTAACGAATTCGGAAACAAGACTCTGAAATTTAATGTTACTCAAACGCGCGAACTTTTTGAAGCGACGTGACTCGGAATAATTTGGAAAACAATGGACGCCATTTTGAAATTAGATTTATAATGAATTTTAAGGAATGAAAATCGAAATTTGCCTGCAAACGGGATAAACTTTGCATTTAGATATTTAATAATCGAAATAAATTATTCATTAACGCTATTGGCTAATATACCGGGTTTGAAGAATTTTAATCGAAATACTGGTCACGTGGGTAAGCCTCATACAAAATATGATGTAAGAGGACCGCCGCTAACCACCAGATGTAGTGAACATTTTATTAATTCCGAAAATGGTTGTTAGTTAGTTTAGGGAGATGCGAGTATGAAATTTTATTAAATATATTTACGTCGGAGAGGGGCACAAAACAATTTGATTTTAAGATCACATGGCTCCAAACTTACGCGTATCGCGCCTGCCTCAAGACTGACTCCCTTATGGGGTAGCCCACTCTTTGGGCCTCTGTTCAGGATTGCCAACTCTTCCCATTTTAAACAATTTCAAACAATTTCACAATTTTTCGTAAATGATTTACATTAAACATTTTAATAATTAATTAAACAGAAATTAATATTCTTAACTAAGCATTACTACATAATATATTAATATAATATATTAATATATAAATAATATATAATTACTAAATATATATAATTACCAAATATATACCTACATACCTAAAAGCTATGCACATAATTTGTAAGTTTATAGGGGCACAATTTTAAAATTTCTTTCTTCCGAAATTTAAATAAATATATTTTATTGTTAAATGAAAATACAGTTCTTTCCAAAAAAAAAATCCCGTAAAGGAAAATAAACCTCCTTTTAAACAAATTCATTTTATTTTTACATGAAAATGAAGTTCTTTTAAAAAAAATCTTTCGACGAAACGTCCGTTCGACGAAGAGTCCGTCGACGAAACGTCCGTCGACGAAACGTCCGGCCACGTCGTGTGTGGGTCAACATACACTCCACAATCTCCGAATGCACACACACACACACACACACACACACACACTCGCTTCATCATGTTTGAACAACATACAGACAAGGTATTCGGAACCGCACACAAACATATGGCTTGCTTATGTTGTGAACTTCATTTACAAAAACGAAAGCCGTTCAACAGGGTCGTACTAAGTTTGATATTTTTTGCGGAAAACACTATAAACTATATCGAATAAAATTGTTCATTTCAACATGACCCCAATTAGTTATTTTAATGGAAATTATTATTTATAAATGAGTTGATTAAATTGAATGAGGAATATTGTAATTAGATGTATTTGTTTGCTTTAATTACTTATTCAAATGTTGGATTGCTTTATTTGGGCTTTTACCGCCATTTCTAGATATTGCCTATTTATTTTACTATTGTCATTTTATCTTATTTATTAGCCAGTGTTTTGCTATCTATCGTACAGGCAAGGGATGTTCATCCATTTTTGTCACTCGCAAATCATTAAGCAAAAACTTACGTACTTAAATGCAATGTTTGTCATGAAATCACAGATCTCTAGATTCCTCTATTGGATATTAAACAGAACCAGTGAATGTAATTACGAATGTACTCATATTTATGAAACTAATGGTTTTTATTGTTGATTACAGCTGTATTTCATTCACTTATGAATTTATTAAATATCAATCTCATTTTCATGTATTTTATTATTCAATTATGAAAAATGTGCACAATTAATGAATAGTTATATTTAATTTATAAAAATAATTATAACTAACAAACACGTGATAATTATTAACTATGAAATTGATAACACGTGATAAACTCGCAAACAATTAAGAAAAATAAATTATATATCAAAAGAAGGTACTTAGAGGTTAACGCCCCACCACGAATATAATATATATATATATATATATATTATATATATATATATATATATATTAATATATATATTAGGGTGTGACCGTTGCCCTCCAAAAATCAAAAAATGGTCCTACAATGCTGTTCAAAGTTTTAGTGTTGTGTACAGAGCTGGGCAGTATTTAAATATATTTGTATTTAAATAGTATTTAAATACATTTGTGTATTTAGAACTATTTATAAATACATTGTTTTTCATGTATTTAAATATAGTATTTAAATACTTTAATGAGTATTTAAATACTCAAAATATAAAAATGTAAATACTTTTACTGGTTTAATACACGTTCTGTACTAGCACAGTACGACGCGTCGACAGTGTAGTACAGCATGGTTCATGTTTCAACAGTTTGGGAAAACATCCTCTCATAAAAAGACTGTTCCTCCGCTATAACACGACATTACCATCTTCGGCACCGGTAGAGCGAATATTCTCATTCGCGGGAATCACTTTGACTCCCAAAAGAAACTCTCTTTCAGACAAAACTTTTGAAAGATTGGTTTGATTCGCAGCAACCGTGAAATAAAGAGAATTCGTAGTGTCTTATGTTTATGTTTACGTCTTATGTTTACGTTTATGTCTCATCTACTCATTAATTGTTACTCATTTTGCAATGATATAATGAGTATATTGTCACTGGTTGAACATCGTAAGTTCTAAGTTCTTTTGTTTTTGTTTTGTTCTAAAAGGGAAATATATAATCGGAAATTAGATTGTACTATTTCTTTATCCTTTATCAAGCATTTTATATTGTTGTTACTCATGAATTAGTGAATGCATATGTTAAAATTTGTATGTATTTAAAATGTATTTACAAATGTATTTAAATACAATTGATGTATTTTGTATTTAGTATTTAAATACATTTCTCCCATGTATTTAGTATTTAGTATTTAAATACATTTCTCCCATGTATTTAGTATTTAGTATTTAAATACATTTCTCCCATGTATTTAGTATTTAGTATTTAAATACATTTCTCCATGTATTTAGTATTTAGTATTTAAATACATTTCTCCCATGTATTTAGTATTTAGTATTTAAATACATTTCTCTCCATGTATTTAGTATTTAGTATTTAAATACATTTCTCCCATGTATTTAGTATTTAGTATTTAAATACATTCAATGTATTTATTGCCCAGCTCTGGTTGTGTATTTTCTAGGAAACACCCCTGTAAATTTTCTTGGAGATCGGTGCATGTTTGAGCTAGCACCGTCGTACCAGCAAGTATTGCTATTTCAGCTTATGAACTTCATAAATAAGTGTGAAAATAGCACATTTTATCAGATTTTCATTTCCGGGTCTGGAACGCTGACCCACAAATTTTCCACGTATTATTTTATTGCATTTAATTTTAATGATGCTCTTTTCTTTTCCCTTGACAGTGATTTGATGTTGTGAATAGAGAATTTAATCATGGGTACACGGCAAGATGATGAGTATGTCAGAATGTTATTGGGCACCGTACCCCGAGAAGAAGAAAAGGAAATAAAGGGCTGCAAACTGCCAACTAATAGGCAGGTCTTACTATGTCTGTTAGCAAACCTTCGGGATATGCATTGGGACCAGGCTTTATCTGCCACCATTGACAATGTGCTTTTGCATTACCAGAAGGCGAATGTCCCGACCATTACAGGCAGGAACAATATTGGCCGAGTGATTAAAACTTACTATGACAAAGACTACATGATGCTTATGAAAAAGAATGAGGATAGAAGACGAGCTGATGATCCTGGAATTATGAAGTTTAAATCAGAATTGAGCCTGACGATGAAATTTTATAAGAACACAGTGTTGAAAGACATGGCGGCTGCGAAAAAGGGGAAAATTCAGGCCGAACAAGATGCCATCGATACTGACATACTCTTTATGAAAAGCATGCTAAGTGACAGAGTAGCTACCTACTCTGGGGTAAACAAAGTACTCACAGAAAAGGTTCAGAAGCGACAGAAAAGGCAGATGCGAGAAGAGAAGCGACAAGAGAGAGAGCAATGTGATCATGCTGAGAATGTACAGGCTGATATTGATTCACCTATTAGCTCTGATGAGGACGATGACATTGATGAGGTCAGCACTGCTGAACCAAAGAGAAAACATCGGAGAACAGTGAAAGAGGGAGTTTCAATTTTTGTGCCCCATGATATTCTGAAGTCGGCAGAACTTGTTTCATGCAGTGTTCGAAACAACATCTCGCCGACCCAGCTGAGTGCAATTGTGTACTCCCTTGTATCTGCATGTGGTGGAGATACATCAAAGCTGAGTCTAAATGCAAGGACGGCCCACCGATACCGAGCTTCCATCGTGTCAGAAATAAGTTTAAAAATCATGGATGAATGGCAACCATCAGACAAAGTACTGGTGCACTGGGATGGTAAACTTATGGACACGCTGGATTCCAAAGGCACTGATGACCGCCTGCCCATTCTTGTGTCTGGTGTCAATGGCACAAAGCTTCTTGGAGTCCCACCTCTTCCGCATTTGACTCAAAAAGCTGGCCTGGTTCAAGGAGACTTGATATCAACAGCAACCAAACAACTTCTGGTCGATTGGGAGTGTGAACAGAATGTCGTTGGTATGGTTTTCGACACAACTTCATCCAATACAGGTAAACCTATTTCAAACATCAGCGTGAATTTATCACGACATTAATACCAAAATACAGTGAATGATTTAACAGAAATCTGCAAAAAGCACGTGCCTGAAATGGTGGCCTTAAACTACAATTACATTTTTTTTTCAGGACAAAAAACAGCTGCTTGCGTCTCCCTCCAAAAGGAATTAGAGCGTGCCGTATTCTGGTGCGCCTGTCGCAGGCATGTGGGCGAAGTCATCCTAGGTGTTTGCTGGGATTGCTTGAAAGTGGAGGGCTCTTCAAGTCCAAACATAATGGTTTTCCAGAGGTGAGTCATAAGCTTTACAAAATAACAAGGAATATTATTATCTAATGAACAAATTTAGTGGAATTTCTTTATTAGACTTATAAGATATACTAACACCAAGCAAATGATCGATCATATCAATCTTAATACCCCTAAAACAATATTATAGATTAGTACGAAATACAATAATCCCAATAATTGCATTTCTAGGTTCAAGAACCATTTCTCTCAACTGGCGTACAATGAAAAAAGAAATACTACTACCCCGCAATGCCTGGAGTGTTTGAGGAGCGCCAGCAGGAGATGGCTGACTTCTTCCGTGAATCTCTAGCCCAACCATTTACACGTGGCGACTACAAGGAGCTGGTAGAGCTTTGTCTGCTGCTTGTAACTAAAGAATCCGAGCCAGTGAACTTCACAATGGTCTACCCCGGCGCACTTCACAAAGCAAGGTGGATGGCTAAACTGCTCTATACCCTCAAGATTGTTCTTTTGTCAGGCCAGATCAAAGAGCAGTTTCCCAAAGCCGAGGTTGTGACTAAAAGTCAAATCAGCAAGTTAGAACGGTTTGCTGTGTTCACAGTCGCTGTTTATGTCCCATGGTGGATTGTTTGCCCCGTTCCAGCAAGTGCGCCACTGAATGACTTGAATTTGGTCGAAACCTTGGCTGAATTTTCCCCATATGACGCCACAATAGTTGACAAAGCACGTGTGGCACTCGGTAGACACACTTGGTACCTAACTGAGGAGTTGGCCCCACTGGCTTTGTTCTCGTCCCAAGTACAAGAAAGGACAAAAGAGGAGATGAGGAAGGCCCTTCTTTGCCATGAAGGCACTGAAGTTACTAAGAGAGTGGGGCTCAATCATGGGGGCTATGGAAAGCCATATCTTCCCCCTGTCCCAGAAAGTGACACTGCCCTGGTGGACCTAATTGGGCCTTACTCAAGCCGGTTCTTCACCATTTTAGGCATGCCCTATCAGTTTCTCCACAGTCCAGCCAGTGAATGGGCGGATCATGACGACTACCTGAACATGAAACGGGTTGTGGACAAGCTTCAGGTCGTCAATGAGGCTGCAGAGCGTGGTGTAAAACTTTGCCATGACTTTCTTAATGTTGCCAGGGATGAGGAGCGCTTTCAAGAAGTCCTTCAAGTAGTTGAAAATGACAGACTCCGCGTTCCTAATCAGCGCAAACGATCATCTGTTTCCGAACAGAAATCATGGTTTCTTGCTCTAGAGAAATAATACCTTGTGAATATATGATAAAACTAGAGTTGCACCTCGGTATCGGTATCGGTCGTATCGGCCACTTTTCACAAAGTATCGGTATCGGCCGATACTGTTCTGAAAACCGATACCGATACTTTGAATTACTGTTTTTTGAAGAAATTATCTTATTTTATATATTATTAAATTTTTTTATTATTATACAGTAATATCTTATTTAGTTGTTTAATATATATTTTATCAAAATTAGCAATGTTTACATTTACTAACAAAACAAAAAATCATAAAATGTAACTATAGCCCCTATACAAGATCACAAATATTCAATACAGTAATACAGTATCATATAAATATACAATTTCAAATTACAGCAATAGTTTTCAGTAAAAATTAAAGTTTTGTAAAGTTGTTCATAGATGGCACCACGCGGCATGCATAATCATAATAAACCATTCAGTTGCTTGAATGCTTGAATCTCGTGTGTAAAGTTATTGATAATACACTACCATTATATGCATTCGTTTAGAACTTTATATAATAAGTATATATATATTTTCTTTTTCTTAATTTAATTTAAACATAATTAAATTACAGGCTCTAGCTATATATTATAATATATTATATTATTATGAAATTAAATGGAACTAAAGTTGGGATTGGGAAAGGCATTTTAAGTTAATTGAGATATTATATCATTTACTTGAACTTTTATTAATAATCAATTTTAAAACTATTAATTAATTAAAAAGTATCGGTATCGGCACTTTTTTGTAGTATCGGTATCGGTATCGGCCAAAATATTGGTATCGGTGCAACTCTAGATAAAAACCCTTAATGTACCGTGAGAGAATAAGAATGATTAACTTTTTTGTGTTAGTGATAACAGCTTTTAATTAAGACAGGCAAATGATTTGTGTTAATATCCCTTATGATGGTTGTGTAATCTCGTATATAGGCGCGTATGCCGTATAAGCAAAATCGCTATTTTTCAAATTGCTGGTGCTCACTCGAATATGCATGAATCTTCAAAAAATTGCACGTGGGTATTTTTTATGTCAATATGCAACACCAAAATTTTGAACAGCATTGTAGGACAAAGTTGGGGCAACTGTCACACCCTAATATATATATATATATATATATATATATATATATATATATATATATATAGTTTCCCCATAAATTTCAAAGACTTGGTACGACTGTGTTGAATAAATATCACTTATTGCAAATCAAGTTACATTATGAGCAAGCCATATGTTTGTGTGTGCATTCTGAAATTCGGGTGTACATGTTGTTCACAAATGATGAAGTGTGTATGTTGTATGTCCGTCTGTCTTCTCACACACAGACATACACACATGAAGGCGAGAATGTGCTTCTCATGTTCTGGATTTTGGGCATTCGATTTTAATGGACTTTGCAGAATTTAAATTCAATATATTCAATATATTCTTTTCTACCAATGATATCAAACTAACGCCTATAATTTCCTACCCCCTTCTTAATACCCTTTTTGTAAATGGGTACTACATTAGCTTTTTTCCATTCATCTAGTACTTCTGCATAATTAATTGACGTAGCAAACAAAATAGTGCCTCAGATAAGCTTTCTTCCCCTTCTCTGAGAATCCTAGCAAATATATTATCATGTCCAGCAGCCTTATTTGACTTCAATGTATGAATCACTTGCTTAACATCATCCTTCCTTACATGAATACGATCAAGAATGTCTGAATTTATAGGATCTAAGGAATTAAAATCAAAGTTATTTAAATTTTCTTCAGTAAAAACAAAGCTAAAATAATCATTAAAAGTACCAACAATATCCTGATCTTTTTCAAACACCCTATCATTATCAGACTCTGTACTGAACGGACGCATTTCATGAGCTCTCTGATATTTCTCTGCTTTTGCATATTGCTAATAATTTTACTTTTGGAAAGTTTTAAATTTATATACTTGCGTTTATATTCACATTGTTATAGTTAAGTAATTGAATATTAGTGGTTTTTAGCGATTTAGAAGTTTTCATAGCGTGCCGGCTTAATTTAACTTAAACTTGTGTCGGTTATAAACTAATTTTAACTGCGCGATGCCGTCGCAGAAAGCGTCGTGTGTTAGGTGTGGGGTAAACCGGTGGTATTCGGATTTTAAAGATTATAACGGCGGTCCCATGGCGATTACCGAGAGATCAGTTTGTTTCTTTTGCGAGTTAAGGGAGGAAATAGTTGACATAAAACGCAGTGTACGTGAGGTAACGGAAAGACTTGCAACGCTTGATGAGGGCAGGGGTAAGGCTACGGTTGACGAAAGCCGAACCAATATTAACGTTGAAGAGTTAGTAATTTGAAGGGTGAGGTGCGTAACCTAGTTTCTAGTTTAGGTAGCTTGTCGGGAAGGTTGGATAGAGTTGAGGAAGGGGTTAAGGTTGGTCCGAGAGTAGTAGATGAGGAGGGATTTAGAGAAGTTAAGGGTGGAGCTAGGCCGCGTACGTTAGGTGATAGGAATCCCCCCCCCCCTATCGAGGTTTCGAACCCTTTCGCCCATTTGGAAAGGGACGTGAATGAGGGGGGAACTATTTTAATTGGGGACTCTTTAGTGCGCCATATGGACGCAGAGTTCGTTGAACGGCATCCAACCAAGAGGAGGAGGGTCTGTCTCCCAGGGGCCAGGGTTGACAGAGTTAGAGACGAAGTGGATAGGATTGACGTTGCCTCCCGTCACTCCATGTTGGTGACAATGGTTGGAGGCAACGACTCGTATAGGCCCGATACGAGAGTGCCTGACCTTTTGGAGAGATATAGGGGGTTAATTAGGTCCCTAAAGGCGAGGTCAGATAGGTCTTTAGTTCTAGGTATTACCCCTAGGCACGGTTTGGGTCTTAGGATTACGTCTAAAACGATATTTTCGAATACTAAATTAGAAGAGATTTGTGCTGAGGAAACTGTACCCTTCGTACAGCTGTGGTCCGAATTCAGTGATCCTAACCTTTTTATAAAAGATGGGGGTGCATTTTAATGAAATAGGTAATGCTGGTTAGGTAGGTTAATTGACGAAAACGTACGAAAGCTGTATAGGTCGAAGCCTTCTTTAAACGTTGTGGGTCCGGGGAACGCGGGCCAGACGTGAAAAATAATTTAAAACGCCGGCCCGTGGTAAAAAAATAACTTAAACGTCTTTTATTGTAACGCGCGTAGTAGGTATTAGAAATAAATTAAACGAATTTAAGGCGATAATTTATTTTGGCAACTACGATATAGTTGCTATCACTGAAACGTGGTTAAATACCGTGACTCGGGACTTGTTGCGGGCAGGGGCGTACCTAAAGTATTTGGCACCCGGTCGGATCCTTCCTTTGGCACCATAAATAATTTTAAAATTTAAACACAGAAAAATATATTATGTTTGCAAGTAGATTTTTAAACAGTACAGTACTGTCATAAGCAAATTGGAAATAAGAAAAATGCAGGACATTAAAAATTCAGTGAACAGGTAATACTGCATTTTATTTTATACAAAAAACACAGGAAATCCAGTCTCAACGCTCAGCCTATTCTTCAAAGGTAAATAAAGAGGATTCACAGTCTCTGCTTTCGAGCTTTAATTTCTGCAAATTGATCAATGACCTCATCAAAATTCACCTTCTTTGCATATTCATGTTCAACTGAAAGTAAAGCCAGATTTGTCAATCTTGTCTGACTCATGGTCGAGCGAAAGAAATTTTTTATCAATTTCAATTTAGAAAAACTTCTTTCACATGAAGCAATAGACACACAGACAGTCGAAAAGAATCTCAAACACAGTGACAAGCTTGGCAAAGATTCACAAAAATCCCATTTCACAATAAACTCCAGAAACTGCAATGCTGTCCATTTCTTTGCCTCTTCAACGCTGATTTTGGCAGCTTCCAAATGCCTCCTGAGTGACGTGTGTGTGTGTATACGTGTGTATATATATATGTGTGTATATATGTATATATATATATATATATATATATATATATGTGTGTATATATATGTGTGTGTGTGTGTATATATATGCTCCCAAAGGAATCTCTAATTCAACGCACCGGTAAGTGCTTTTGATTGTTTGCTAGAACCTAAGTAACCTAACTGGGGTGTCTACCCCACGCTATCACATTTGGCGACGAGGATGGGATTCAATTAAGCTCATGGGATTCGATTAAGCTCATTGGATTTAATTTAGCTCATTGGATTAAATTTGGCTCATTTGATTAAATTTTGTTCATTGGGTTAAATTTGGCTCATTGGTTTAATTTGGCTTATTGGGTTCAAGTGGTTGTTTGGAAAATTGGATGTAGCCTAGTGGGTCGTCCGATTTAGTTTGTTTGTGTGGGTAAGCTACCGTACTATAGCGTAGGTCCCGCCGGCCTAACTCTAAAACTCATTCCTACTCAGCCCTAACTCTAAAACTATTCCTACTCAGCCCTAATCTAATACAATTCACTATTCAGCCCTAACTGGGGAGTAACTAGATCAAATTTAAACTAATCTAACCTACTTCACGTGATTTGGCCTAATTCGGTTTTGCTCTAGCATGTCGGTGATTGGCCATATAAGCCCCTACGAAGACTCTGGGGAGGACTTCGAAGCTTATGCCACTGGGTGAGGTTGTTTTTCGAGGCAAATTCCATTCCTGATGCTAAGAAAGTACCTACATTTTTAACTATAATAGGCCCTAAAACGTTTGGTAGTTATGGACCTAGTTTCTCCTAAAGCACCGGAAACCTGCACCTATAATGAATTGGTACAGGCCCGAACCGATCACTACAAACCCCGAGTAGTTCTCATCTATGAACGTTTCAAATTTTATTCAAGGCATCAGACGGAAATGAAAGCATTGCAGAGTTTGTTGCAGGAATAAAAAGTAATAGCCGTACGTGTAAATTTGGGGACAAATTAGACGAAATGCTAAGAGATAGGTTTGTAATGGGTCTCAAAGAGGAGTCTACCCAGAGAGCCCTATTAGCCATACAGGACCTAACTTTTAGTCAGGCTGTAGAAATAGCTACGGCTAGAGAAGCAGCTGCTAAAGATGTTAGATCTTTTGGAAATCACAGTAGTAAAGCCCAACACGTAAATAGCTTTAAATCTTCTAGGCCTGGCAGACCTAATGAGCCTACTAGACAGACAAATAAAAGGTATGAGGCGAATACGACTAAGCCTACTAATTCTACTAAGCCTTCCAAGCCATGTACGGGGTGTGGAAAACACCAGTGGAAGAAGGACTGCCCTTTTAAAGAAGCAGTTTGCCGAAACTGTAGTAAAATAGGCCACATAGCTAAAGTGTGTTTTTCAAAGAAAACGAAGGGTGAAAATTCTAATTTTAACATCTCTAGTGTACTGTAAATCCTCAAAGGGGAAATACTTCGAACATTGGAGTGGAGTACCTATTTTATGAGCAGCAAAGTGGGAAAAATACAGGCCCATATATTGTAGAGGTAGGCCTAAATGGAATTACAGTTCCTCTAGAACTAGATACAGGTGCTGCCCGAACTGTCATGTCCAAAACAGTTTTTGATAAAATTTTCAAAAACACACCTAAACTACATGCATCTAAAACTATTTTAAAGAAATATGGGGACATACAAATACTTATTTGTGGAGAAGCATCCGTCACAGTTACACTCAACCAGAAAACTTTGTCTCATCCCTTAACCCTTTTTATCAACGTCAGTCTGGCCTCTCCATTCAAAATGGCTGTCTCTTATGGGGCCACAGTGTGATTATTCCAAATGAAGGCAGGTCGAATTTAGTGAAGGAACTTCACGCTGAACACATGGGCGCAACAAAAATGAAAGAGCTGGCGAAAGCTTATTTCTGGTGGCCTGGTTTAGATGGAGAACTCGAATCATTGGTTCGTTCCTGTCAAAGCTGCCTAGAGAACAGAGATCTCCCAAGGAAAAGTCCACTTCATCCTTGGGAATGGCCTACTATACCGTGGCATAGGATCCATGTTGACTATGCAGGTCCTATAAATAATACTTACAGTATTTCCTAGTCATTGTGGACGCCTACTCTAAGTGGGTGGAAATTTTTCCAACCACTTCCACGACTTCGGGTGTTACTATTCGCTTACTCCGTTCGGTTTTCGCTCGATGGGGTTTACCCGTAGTCCTGATTTCCGACAATGGTACTTGTTTTACCAGTGAGGAATTTCGTTCTTTTGTTCACCTAAATGGCATTAGACATGTCCGGTCTAGTGTTTTCCACCCATCTACTAACGGTCTCAAGGAAAACATGGTCCGTACTTTCAAGTCGGCCTTGCGTCATTCTCGTGGGGAGGAAATGCAAGTGGTGTTGGATAAATTTTTGTTTAAATATCGAATAACACCTCACACCACGACGGGGTGTCTCCCTCTAAACTTATGATTGGCCGGGGAATTCGTTCAGTTTTCGATTTGTTACGTCCAAACGAAACGTTACAACAACGAGTTTTACGCCATCAGGAAAAACAGAAGCTGTACCACGACACTAAAAGAGGGAGAGTTATAGAAGCGCAACCTAATGATCCAGTTATGATTCGCAACTATGGGGCTGGACCAAAATGGGTTCCTGCAACTGTGCAGGAGAGAACGGGCTCTGTTTCCTTCAAGTGCCAACTAGAAGATGGTCGTTCTATTAAACGCCATCAGGACCAGATATGGGAACGTGAATTGCAGAAGGACCAGAGTCTTCCGGAAGAGAGAACTGATCCTCCGGAAAATGGTTCAACTCGCCCGCCTATACAGGTTGCACCTAATCCTACTACATCAACCCCGCTCCGCAGGTCGTCTAGGGTCCCTCATCCCCCTGACAGACTAAACTTGTAGGGGAGGAGTGAGGTGACGTGTGTGTATATATATATGTATATAGTCTAAAAGTCACTAAAGGGGAAATATCACTAAATCTAAGCTAAGCTGAATAGCAACAGCAAGGCATAAACGAACCAACGCGGCTGTTCGTATTGTTTTGGGCTAGCCGAGAGATGTTTTTTCATATCTGACCTAATCGTTGGTGCCGAGTGTAATTTGGTGGTGTTTCTAAGGTGACAAATGGGGTAGTACGTTGTCCGTACTTAAGTATAGTTAGGGGTAATGTCTATAGCTTCTAAATTGGTAATGTAAGAGAGAGTTAGGTAGGCTGTTTGTGGGACACAGGAATCTAATGGTAGGCTCCCAAAGGAATATCTAATTCAACGCACCGGTAAGTGCTTTTGATTGTTTGCTAGAACCTAAGTAACCTAACTGGGGTGTCTACCCCACGCTATCACACCTCCGAAGTCGTCCAATTTCCACACTGATATCTTCATCAGAGAATTCATCGAAAATCTGAGTCAAATTTGGAATATACTTCCGAAGTTATTCTTCTTTTGCAACAATCAAAGTGTTTGGCTGAATAACAGCGAAGATTGACAGAATTTGATCCATTGCCTTAGAACGAATCTCCAATTCTTGATGAAAGCGATCAAGACATTCAAACCTAGCCCTTTTTACTTCCTTTGACAATGTGAGACCAGCGTCCTTTGCCATCTCTCCTGGCATCCTTTTTCGGAGCTTTACTCTCCCTCTTCTCTCCATAGAAATGTCCATTTCCTCACACTTTGTAGTTGCATAATGAATGACCCTCTCCACAATTTCACTGCGCTGATCTTCAAGAAACAGTTTTAGAGCTTGGAGCTTCACATTGCACTTTTCAAGGCTGATTCCAACTGTTTGCAAATACTTTTATGTGAGATTAATTTCTTCCAGGACTTCACACCAGAAAGAAAGGTAACTCAAAAAGAGAAATCACATACAGCAAACAGCAAAATCTGAGCTGATCCTCTTGTGTCCACATTTTCTTTGGGATCGCACAGTACTTCAAGGGTTGAGGTCAGCTTTTCAAAATTTGCCTTCACTGGTTTCACAGCGTCATAATGAGCACTTTGAAAAGAAGGAATAGACTCTCTCCAAGGTTCTAAAAAAGTCACATGAAGAAACGCTTCCAAATGAATGCACTCCGCAAAGGTTCAGAGAATGATTTGCACAATGCACAAACAAAGCCTTGGGATTAATCTCTCTGATCTTTGACTGAACACCACCATGCATTGAAAGGTCCATCCTTATTTTCGAAGGGTTCACTTTCCCTCTTAATAAGATCAACTCTCAAGTCATTTGGAACCGGGATTGGCCAAGCAACGACATCAGAATAAATTGAAAATCTATCCGTCTCCTCTTCTTCATCAGAGTCTTCCTCCTGTTGGTGTGGACTTCAGCTTGCGTCTCCTTCCTCTTCATCAGTTTCACTGCTTTTAGAAGATGAATTGCCATCCTCCAATCCTTGCTCTCTCTCTCATTTGAATCCTCCTGTGAAGATGCTTCTTGTATTTGCTCTTCAGATTCACCAGGCTGAATATCTTCAGGATTTTCTCCTATTGCACTTGATGTTGAAGGCGTCACATACTTCAAAATTGATCCGGACATTGCCAGCCACCTCTTCTCTTGCCTTCTTCATTTTTCTTTGTTGGAATCCACTGGGTCGATTTCGCTTCATAGTGGATATTTTCTGCAAAATTTTAAAATTAAAAGGTATAAAGCATGAACATGCATAACAAGCATGAACTATTATGACTCGAAATACATTAACTGAACAAATTGTCTGTGATTATTATTATTATTATTTTATTTTTATTTTTTTTTTTGGGGGGGGGGGGGCTTAAGTGCAAACATGACCCCTAAAAAAGCAGAAAACTATGAGCATTACTCACAAATAACTAGACCACTGACAAAATGAAAATTAACAGTATATCCAGTAAATAAAGAGTTAAAAAAAAAATTATTACAACAGAAAAGCTTCAAACAAGTGGTTCTCAAACTTTCCAACCAGATACCTATTGAGTTAAGATTATCAACCCAGACAAGCAGAGACAATTAATTATCATTATTATTATCATTATTAATTATCATTTATAAACACTTAAACATCACTATGATACCACATTGTCAAAAATTACTGGACACTGGTATAAGTACCATGATATTGTTATAAACACCAGCACTTTATGCTTTATCATAATTATTTAATGAAACATACCTCATGTATGTGGAGTCACAGTGTCAAGTGAACAAGACTTGGAATGTCAGTTGCAGCCAGCTGGCTATGCTCAGCAAACTGATGACTAAAACATCAACAAACGTTCGCCTTTCGATGTAATTTTTATAAAATATTTAATTTTTCGTTGTATGTATGCAGACGATGTGTTGAGTGGGGAGACGAAAGAGGAGGTGGAGCAGCAGTTGGAAAATTGGAGAGGCATTGGAAAGTAGGGGGATGAGAATTAGCCGAAAGAAGACCGAATATATGAGATGTGATGTGCAGCAGGACCGAGGAGGGGAAGTGACATTGAGTGGAGAGCGTGTTAAGACGGTGGAGTATTTTAAATACTTGGGGTCAACAGTGGATGCAGAGGGGGGAGCAGAGAGAGAGAGAAACTGTAGAATACAGTCGGGGTGGAAGAACTGGAGAGACGTATCAGGGGTGTTCTGTGATAAGAGGGTCCCAGTGAAACTGAAGGGAAAGGTATTCAAAACAGTGGTGAGGCCGGCAATGTTGTATGGAATGGAGACTGTGCCAATGAAGAAGAGCAATGAAAGAAAAATCGATGTGGCTGAAATGAAGATGTTGAGATGGATGTGTGGAGTGACGAGGAGGGATAGGGTCAGAAATGAGCATATAAGAGGAACAGTGAAGGTGGCGGAAGCATCTAAGAAGGTGCATGAGGCCAGGCTGAGGTGGTATGGACACGTCAGGAGAAGAGAGGAGGAGTATGTGGGGTGCAGAGTGCTGGAGATGGAGTTGCCGGGACGGAGAAGAGGAAGAAGACCGAAGACGAGATGGAGGGACTGTGTGGTGGCGGACATCAGGGAGAAGGACTTGGAGGAGGACGTGGTATACGACAGAGGAGAGTGGAGAAGACGAACCAAAAACAGCGACCCCCATGTAAAGATTGGATAATAAGCTGCGGAAGAAGATTTAATTTTTCGTTTGTAAATTTTGTATTGCCAATAAAAATAAAAAATTATTTTATAGTGGAAATTAACATTAAGCTGTTGTAATACTTTGAACATTTAAAAAAAAAAATTTTCTTACTTTGGCGAATTTTTCATTTGATTTGAAAACTTGTACTGGTATTTCAACTCTCCCGATGGCACCCTCTCCTGGCTGTCACCCGGGGCGGACCGCCCCCCTCGCACCCCCCTTAGTACGCCACTTGTTGGGGGAACTTGATATACCGGGTTTTAAACTCTTTACTAATGATAGGTTACATAGGATTGGTGGTGGCGTTTTGCTGTACATTCATAATTCCCTTAGGGCTATCGAGGTTGAGAGATTTTCCGTCATCAATTAATGCGATATGCGTTGAAGTTAGGGCCCGTAGTATTAATTTTGTTGTTGTTTATAGACCTCCCGTTCAACCCTCGATACATAGGCTACATAGGCTAGTTTTATTTATGGGACCCCTTACCATCTGCATGGTCATTGTTAGATAATTTAACGTACATGAAACCACTTCTGGCCTCTGGGGTCTATTATTACTCACTAATCTTGCATATACCTAATCTATCATATAAAATGAAAATTCCTCATTTTCAGCAGTCATTAAAATGTTAGGTAAAAATTCATTTTAACGCCCATTTGAGTATGTGTTTGAAAATGTTTTTCTGGTGTTATTCGATGCATACTACCCGAATCTCACCTCCAGTTTCCAAGGAAATGAAGTTTAACCTAACCTAACTAACCTAAAAGTACCGGAGCAACTGGAGAAAATGCACCTCTAGAACGGTGCTAGGACAACCGCCCCCCAGACAATCGCCCCCCGGATTATTGCCTCCCATAAGTAAATAAAAATTAAATAGGAATTAAATTTATTAATATTTATAAAAAACAAACTTATGAAAGAGTTCATATTTATTAAAATTTACTAAAAAAAAATTAAAACTTGCTTGGAAAAGAGGTTCTAATGCTAAAAATTCAAATTATAAGCGATACCTCTTAAAATTTAATTAGTTTGTGATTCTCAAAGTCTTCAACGATGTTCAATATTCTTTTTGTTGAGTCTTCATATTTTCTTTTTCTTGGGGGTTCTTGATGACTTGCAATCATTTGGTTAATTGTAACGTTGTTCAGAGCCTGTTCTCTCTTTAAAATTTTAAGGAATTTCCAGATGTTCGGATGATGTGCAGTAATGTTTGCTTGCATATGACTATGCCATCCTTCTAATGAGTTATTTGTCCGAGGTAACTCATCAACAACACGATCATGCATATTCCACATACTAATGGGAAACTGTGGTTCCCGCCTGTTACGTCGTTGTCTCAGGACTGCCAATGTAGGTATCTTCAAAGTAATCTGTGATAGGCTCAGCTTCAGGTGGAATAACTTCTTCAAGCATTTGAAATGCATCAACCACTTCATTTGGTGGGATGAATGCTAGAGCTGGTATCATGTGAATTTTTAAGGAGAAGTCGGCGTCTGTTTGGTATTTTACTTGTAAACCTTCAGATTGTACTTTGCGATATGTTTTGGGCAAGATGGTAGAAACAACCTTTGATTGCTATGCTAGGGAAGACCACTTCATTGGCACTTCTAGCAGCTTCTTCAAAGTCAATGAGGAAAGTTTTTGGACTAAGCATTGGGTTGTTTTTAAGCAGTTGATGAAGGAGATCTTGATAAGTGGCTTGCTTTTTGTTTGGTAATAGCGCATAAACACACGGAATAATTCTTTTTAAAGTCAAAGCATGAATGGTGTATAGTTGATAGAACAATTCCGGTACAATTTTAAAAGTGCCATCACCAAACCAATCTTTGGAATTCTCTAGTAGCCTCATGTTTTGAATAGTGGAAAAAATAAGCATGCGCTGTTTGCTCTGTCCACTGTCATACAGCAAGAAATTCTCATCATCAGCTGTTTTTTTATATTCTTTGGGAACAAGAAGTTCACTAAGGTTTGAGGGAATTGGATGAGGGGCACTAGCAGCTTGTTTTTGGTGTCTAATTCCACGTCGAATATGCTGTACAGGAGGTAGTTGCGTCGATGCAGCTTCAGATATCCCCCTCAACTGATTGTGTAATGATTTGCTATGATGTCTCTTGCGTGTTTTTTGCCTTTGTCTTCATGTTCCGACGTAGAGACAGGACCTCTGGACAACCTATTTCAGCGGAATGGGTGTGGTCATTTACGAAGCCAACTATTTCTTCTCCACAAACTTTTATTTTTGCTTTGCAGTTACCATGGCGACATTTTTCACATTCATAAGATATATTATTATTTGCAAGTTTTCTGCTCCACATAAATGAACCCATCGTAAATAAGCTTAATTTTTCCACGTTCACTTTTGACAAACTCCATGATAGGGGATATAAAAATCACAGAAAGAATTTGTAGAGCTGTTTGCGCACTGCGTGCAGATCAAGCACTAAATTTAACTTTCTAGGGCAACCACCAACTATGACTTTCAAAACAACCTTTCAATAAGTGTTGCCAACTGTTTAAATATAATTAATTAATCCATAGTATATATAAAATACAATAAGTCTTGCCAACTGTTTAAATAAAATTAAGTAACTAAACTTCATAATTTTGGTAAATATGGATATTACGCCCTCCACCAAGTTGACAATACTGGCTATTAGCAAACGTTTCAGCATAATTTTAGGATCTAATGGAATATGTTATTATTTGTGCAATTGCGTATTTATAATGTTATAGGCTTTTAAAGAAATTATTTTCGTAACTCCATTTTTTGAATGACGTCATCATAAGTATATCTATTTGGGTGGAAAAAAAACAAAAAATGAGGTATAGTGTTTTCCGTTTTCTTCATTAGTTGATTTTCCAATATGACGTGTGAAGGATGTGAAATGTATTTCGAAGATGTTGTTATGGAAATTAACAATAGTGATAATTCTGCTATAAAATTTTTTGTTAAACATGGTGTGTTACAGTCGTATTTTAAATGCAGTGTGTGTGGATCTTTGTGAAAAAAACTATATAGGGCTATAGGTTGATTGCCTGTGCCCTCATCCGTTGGAAATTTCCAACAGACTTCAGTGGAGGGTTACCGACAAAAGCCCTATGCTTTTTCGTTAGAGAGTTATAAATATGTAGGTTGTTAAAAGGACCTTTTTATATTTAAGTGATTACGGTAATTTCAGCGCCGGGATTTGGGAAGCCTTATGTTAATGAAAATGAAATTGCCTCACCTTATTTTTGCTGGGTCTTTGTTTGCTTCGATGTAGGGCGTTACGATCATTTTCGGTGTAGGGCCGCCACGATGGAGTTACGCGGCGAATTTACTTAAGGTAATTAATATAGGCAGTCACTATATAAACCCCTGAAGGAATAGACCTATCCTTTTATAGTCACTAGGTTTTATATTATAAGGAATTCACTCAGAACTTTAGGGGGGACAAAGACATCCTCCCTGTTTAAAGCTTCGCTGTAACATTGTTGCGGTGGGGTTATCCAATAAACCAATGAAGTTCCGAGTCAATGTGAACCACCCGACAACATTTTCATTTCATGCAATTATTTTCTACCGGTACGGGGAGAAGACTTACTTCAAAACCAAACACCCGAAGGCGGCTCGTCGGCTGAGGGAGGACGGGCTTCTAACAATCCCTGATGCGGTAAACTTTCCCGGAGTCTCGTTGATCCGACGCGACCCTCCAGGCGTGATCTCGTTATCCTCAGAACAGAGAAACAATGCGATTAGTTACGTGTCCCAATGCCCACCGGACTGACCCAACCTCAGGACCTCCCAATATTCCACGAAAAGGAAACAAAAATGCTCACCACATTCCGATGACAATGCCGTAGCCAATCAAACTGTAACCTCAACGGGTTGGAAAAACACACTAGAGGAAAAACCATGAACAATTTTTATTGATGGGAAAGGGGAGGTTACATTCTATACAACACATGAAAGGGAGGAAAAAAGTCAGAGAAGCGGGGTTAGGCAGGGTGAAGCAACGACATTAGGGTAAGTGGGCAGACAAGCAATAAGGTATATCTTTTACAACTGTACACGCAGTGTCAATCGCAAGAGCACCTTTTCATATATATGTTAACACATGGTCACAGACAACTGGACTTAGGCAAAGCAAGTGATCTATCTTCGCATTACAATGGTCAAGAGAGGCTCCTTCGGGTTACAATAAAGATGAATCAAGAGACAATGATGAGTTGCTTCCTGATTCCTTATCTTGAAACTTAAAGGTCCTTCTTTTAGTTTTTTTTTTTGTTCACATACAATAATTATACCCTAAATAACCCTGACTAGGCTAAATGGAAAGGAGAGCAAGGTGTTATTGATACCTGGCCTTAACTGATGTGCAGGTACCACCACTTAAACTTTCAGAAGGTTCTGGGATGATTGTTCGAGTTCAAGAAGTCAAACGCATTAGATGAAGGTCATTTAATTTCTGTCTTTCTTAACTTCTAGCTTCAGCAACCGACATTACACGTATACCCAGTCGCACTGTGCACTTTGTTTGTTGGCCTGTTCAGATTTGGCAAGCCTACCCAATTCAGGACCCATACCGTGCATGACTTTTTTCTCACGTTGGTCCAAAAATCAAAAACTGAAGTCAAATTTAATCAAATGGTTTAGGACTTCTTAAACAGACACCCTTTTTTGTGTTTTGTTTTATCTTTTTATAACATTAAGCCACAATTCTGACGTTAGATTTTATGGGTCTAGATTTTATGGGTCTAGATTTTATGGGGGTTATGGCATTCAAACCTGTATGGGAGAGAAAGAATGAAGGTTAATACACACAACTACCATGATTTGATAATCAGTGGTCCCTACTACAACATAAACAGCCCTGAGAGCCGTTCCTTGGTTCGCTTGTATTTTCATTATTATTTGCCGATCTAGCAAAATTTTGTTTGGTCTACTTCTCTGTGGTAGGCTAAACAATAAATTGAGTTTTCTTGTTGCTATGTGAGGCTGATTCATACATACAGGTTCTTTGTACGTATGGCAATTCAATTATTTCATTCCCAATAGGCTATGTCGCCAATCCCGAGGCATTTTTGTATAGATATTTAATTCAATTAATTAATAATTTATATTTAATTATGAAATAAATGTACCACATATGATACCATGTTGTGAGTGCGTATAGTTTTTCCATATACTGGGGGGGGGGCCGGAGAAAAATTTGTATGTTGTAGATCAAATTTTTTGATAAACTGTGTTTTAAACCATGTGAAATGGATTGAAAAGAATGAAATAGGAATTTAGGAAGAGAGAGGTTACTCAAGACCTATTTAAATATAAAAGTTCAAGAGGCCAACTTCTCAAGTTTAGTTAAAGTTATGTCAATCAGTTTGACTCCCTTTAGGTATAGGAAATTTATGGAATTAAAGTATGGTTATTAAGCATTTTAACTTTGCTCAATTTGTGTAAGGTTTATAAGTCACCAGTTTTAATTTTTTCTTGTAAAAGTTTTCTTTGTTTCAGTTCTACCCTTTGGTAGCCAGTAAGTTTTTCTCAGCTCCGTCAGGGTTTGTGGGACCCCCATGTGGTGTATTTTGTTGTGGGTATCCCTGATGATGAGATTTGTGAAGTGATTTCTCCTTGGAAGAAGAATTGGGTGCTTAGAGTTGTAAGTCAAAGTTGACTTGTTAAGCCTTCCTTTACACCTTATCAGACCCTCTGTATCCAGGTACAGATTTAGATCCATGACAAGTGAAGGAATTCCTTTGTTTAATGTGTTACTGGACCTAAGATACTTCAACTCCTTGTCAAATTCTGAAGCTTGTATCTGTTGGAGCCAGTATTTTGTTGCAGTTTCTGTTAAGTTAGAAAAGGCCTTCTGAGGACAGTGTTTGAGAAGGTAGCTATTGACAAACTTGCAGCAATAGACTGTAATTCTCAAGAGTTTGTTGAGGTCTGAATAAAGGTGATAGTCAAATATAGGTTTGTCCTCAGTGATCTTTTCAGTTGTTGTAGAGTTGAGTGTGAGGTTAACTACTTTGGCTGGCCAAAGATCCTCACATGTTAGCCATTCGGGCCCTTCATACCAGATTTTATTTGTTTTCAACAGCTTGTAAGAGAGCCCTCTTGTCAAAAAGTCTGCAGGATTCTCTTTTGTTTTTATATACCTAAATTTGATACCAAGGTTTGTGTTTGCAGTTTTGATTTCTTTTAGTCTGTTTTTCACAAATATATTTTTGCAAGAAGTTGTATCTGTGTTGGTCACCCATGTTAGACAAATTTGACTGTCTGTCCTTAAGTAAATGTTTGTTATGTCAACTTCTTTATACACTTGTGAAAGAATGTGTGCTGTTTTAACTCCCAATGAGACAGCTAATAATTCAAGTTGTGGTACAGTTTTCTTTTGGTTTAAGGGTGCCACTTTTGCCTTTGAATAAACCAAGTTACTTTCATTTTCACTTGTTAAATAGGCAACACCCGTAAGCTTGTGTGCTGGCATCTGTAAAAATGTGTAGTGTTTGCGATTTCAATCTGTAGCCAGCACATCTTGGTACGTAGATGTCTTGAACTTTGTTCAAGTCTGTGGCTAATTTTTTTCCAATGAAGTTGGTCTTCCACTGAAAGTGGTTCATCCCAATCAATTTTCTTTTTCCATAAGTCTTGCAAAAGGGTTTTGGATCTTATGGTTGCTGGTAAATATAATCCAATGGGGTCGAAAATTTTGGATGATTCTGAAAGCACTTGTCTTTTTGTATCGGCATTTGGATTTAAGTTATAACTCTTTGTGCAAAGAGTGTCATCGTGTTCGGAATTCTGTTTTAAAAAACCAAAGCATTCCAAGTGTTTTCGTGTAATTGTTTGGTTCAATGTTCCCATTGTTGTCTTTTGTTATTTGTTCATTTAATTTAGGAGAATTAGAGAGTGTTTGTACTGTATTCAAACCTCCTACCACTTCAGACTAGTCAATACCCGTAGTTTTAGTGGAGTAAATTTACTCCTCCACAGGTAGATCTGGAGGGCTTGGGGCTTTGAATCCTGTACTGTTTTTGTGTTGTTCGGGCTATGGCCAAGGGAGGCCACAATACCCTTTTTGTTTGGTCTGGCCAAAGGAGGCCACAAGACCCTTGTTGTTTGGTCTCTGGCCAAGGGAGGCCACAAGACCCTTGTTGTTTGGTCTCTGGCCAAGGGAGGCCACAAGACCAATGTTGTTTGGTCTCTGACCAAGGGAGGCCACAAGACCAATGTTGTTTGGTCTCTGGCCAAGGGAGGCCACAAGACCCTTGTTGTTTGGTCTCTGGCCAAAGGCCACAAGACCCTTGATGAATATGTTGGGCTATGGCCAAGGTAGGCCATCATCCCCTTTGATGAATTTGTTGGGCTATGGCCAAGGTAGGCCAAGGCCCTTTGATGATTTGTTGGGCTATGGCCAAGGGTAGGCCATCAGCCCTTTTGTGATTTGTTGGGCTATGGCCAAGGGTAGGCCATCAGCCCTTTGATGAATTTGTTGGGCTATGGCCAAGGTTAGGCCAA
The DNA here is from genome assembly GCA_023014485.1 of Bathynomus jamesi. Lineage (NCBI taxonomy): Eukaryota > Metazoa > Arthropoda > Malacostraca > Isopoda > Cirolanidae > Bathynomus > Bathynomus jamesi. Next base: position 506,507 of record JAJOZX010001693.1, read on the forward strand.
GGCCCTTTGATGAATTTGTTGGGCTATGGCCAAAGGTAGGCCATCAGCCGTTTGATGAATTTGTTGGGCTATGGCCAAAGGCAGGCCAAGGCCCTTTGATGATTTGTTGGGCTATGGCCAAGGGTAGGCCATCAGCCCTTTGATGAATTTGTTGGGCTATGGCCAAGGGTAGGCCATCAACCCTTTGATGAATTTGTTGGGCTATGGCCAAAGGTAGGCCATCAGCCGTTTGATGAATTTGTTGGGCTATGGCCAAAGGTAGGCCAAGGCCCTTTGATGATTTGTTGGGCTATGGCCAAGGGTAGGCCATCAGCCCTTTGATGAATTTGTTGGGCTATGGCCAAGGGTAGGCCATCAGCCGTTTGATGAATTTGTTGGGCTATGGCCAAGGGTAGGCCATCAGCCGTTTGATGAATTTGTTGGGCTATGGCCAAGGCCCTTTGATGATTTGTTGGGCTATGGCCAAGGGTAGGCCATCAGCCCTTTGATGAATTTGTTGGGATATGGCCAAGGTAGGCCAAGGCCCTTTGATGATTTGTTGGGCTATGGCCAAGGGTAGGCCATCAGCCCTTTGATGAATTTGTTGGGCTATGGCCAAGGGTAGGCCATCAGCCGTTTGATGAATTTGTTGGGCTATGGCCAAGGGTAGGCCATCAGCCGTTTGATGAATTTGTTGGGCTATGGCCAAGGCCCTTTGATGATTTGTTGGGCTATGGCCAAGGGTAGGCCATCAGCCCTTTGATGAATTTGTTGGGATATGGCCAAGGTAGGCCAAGGCCCTTTGATGATTTGTTGGGCTATGGCCAAGGGTAGGCCATCAGCCCTTTGGTGATTTGTTGGGCTATGGCCAAGGGTAGGCCATCAGCCCTTTAAGAGTAGTAATTTGGGCTATGGCCAAAGTAGCCATAAAACCCTTTAGAGTAGAGTAGTTTGTTTGTACGTGTCACTGTCTAACCATATAATTTTTGGCACAAAATTATGTGCACAGAATCAGAGCGCAGCAATAAAAGCTTTTACTCTCCGATCCTTGGTTATGTTTAGACAGGTTTTTGTGTTTGACACACATTGAAAGAGTAGTGTGTGTGTGTGTCGCATTCCTCCGAATCCAGTTGGTCTTCAAAACTTGGATTCACCACTCCAATGAAGTCAATACCAGTAGTTATGAATGAGTAAATGTTGTGTATCCTACAGGTAGGTCTGGAAGGTTTTGGGGTTTTGAAGGAATCCAATCTGTTTGCAAGGAATGTATGTGTCTGTTGATGAAATCTGTTGTGTTTCTTCTTTTAAAAGAAGAATTGGATGTTTGAAGTCGTATGTATATATTTATATACTGTACCGTACGTGTGTGTGTAAATGTGTATTTTGTTATAGGGTTTTATTTTTGGGTTTTGGGTTTGGTTAATCAATTTGGCTGAGTAAAGATCCTCAAACGTTGCATTTGAGACCCTTATATCAAGCCTTGTCTGTTTTATGCCTATATGTCAAATAGGACTTGGAATAGGTTGGGCCTATATGTCAAATAGGACTTGGAATAGGTTGGGCCTATGTCAAATAGGACTTGGAATAGGTTGGGCCTATATGTCAAATAGGACTTGGAATAGGTTGGGCCTATATGTCAAATAGGACTTGGAATAGGTTGGGCCTATATGTCAAATAGGACTTGGAATAGGTTAAATAGGACTTGGAATAGGTTAAATAGGACTTGGTGTGCCTATATGTCAAATAGGACTTGGTATGCCTATATGTCAAATAGGAATTGGAATAGGTTGGGCCTATATGTCAAATAGGACTTCGAATAGGTAATAGGTTGGGCCTATATGTCAAATAGGACTTGGTATGCCTATATGTCAAATAGGATTTGGAATAGGTTGGAATAGGGTCACGAATAGGTGTTAGGTGGGTGTAGGTTTGAATTTGTGCAATTGCTTTAGGTCTTTGTGATGTTACAGGTCTGAGTCGAATTTTGTGATGTTACAGGTCTGAGTCGAATTTTGTGATGTTACAGGTCTGAGTCGAATTTTGTGATGTTACAGGTCTGAGTCGAATTTTGTGATGTTACAGGTCTGAGTCGAATTTTGTGATGTTACAGGTCTGAGTCGAATTTTGTGATGTTAATGAGTCTTATGAGTAAGTTAAATTGCTGAAATAAATTTTATAACCTACACCACAGGTTCAATTATAAATTTAGTGTTTTTAAATAGGATAGGCCTTGAGTGTAAAGAGTAAGGCCTACTTTAAGAGGTAGGCCTATTATGTAAGGTAAAGTTAGGTGGGCCTACTAAATAGGCCTATTTGTTGGGCCTACCAAGTAGGCTTATGTTTGGGCCTATTATTTTATAGGACCTCAAATGAGAAGCCTGTTAAATTAACAAGGCTTAGTTTTGAGTTTGAAGAGTAGGACCTATTAAATAGGCTTAATGTTGCGGGCCTATTTTTTTAGGACCTAAAATAAGTTATGCCTGTTAAATGAACAAGCCTTTGTTTTCGGTTAGTGTAAAGGAATCGGTTCCCAGTTTTAGGCCACCATATGAAAAAACTATAGTGGGGTTACGGTTGAAATTGGGGTTAGGCCTAATGAGCTAAGCCTAGCCACTGCGTGTCAGTGTAAATTTTAGAGGGGTTAGTTCCCCATACACAAGGCCACCATGTGAAAAAACTGTATAGGGCTATGGGTTGATTGCCTGTGCCCTCATCCGCTGGAAATTTCCAACAGACTTCAGTGGAGGGTTACCGACAAAAGCCCTATGCTTTTTCGTCAGAGAGTTATTTATTTTTTTTTTTAGTTCGGGAAGAACCGATTCACCTCTATTTAAAGGGCATATCTCAGCGGAAAAACAAAGAAAAAGTGAGAGGAAAGACAGGAAAAAGAAAGGGTGGAGGGGACTATGTAGGTTGTTAAAAGGACCTTTTTATATTTAAGCGATTACGGTAATTTCAGCGCCGGGATTTGGGAAGCCTTATGTTAATGAAATTGCCTCACCTTATTTTTGCTGGGTCTTTGTTTGCTTCGATGTAGGGCGTTACGATCATTTTCGGTGTAGGGCCGCCATGATGGAGTTACGCGGCGAATTTACTTAAGGTAATTAATATAGGCAGTCACTATATAAACCCCTGAAGGAATAGACCTATTTATAGTCACTAGGTTTTATATATAAGGAATTCACTCAGAACTTTAGGGGGGACAAAGACATCCTTCCTGTTTAAAGCTTCGCTGTAACATAAACAGCCCTGAGAGCCGTTCCTTGGTTCGCTTGTATTTTCATTATTATTTGCCGATCTAGCAAAATTTTGTTTGGTCTACTTCTCTGTGGTAGACTAAACAATAAATTGAGTTTTCTTGTTGCTATGTGAGGCTGATTCATACATACAGGTTCTTTGTACGTATGGCAATTCAATTATTTCATTCCCAATAGGCTATGTCGCCAATCCCGAGGCATTTTTGTATAGATATTTAATTCAATTAATTAATAATTTATATTTAATTATGAAATAAATGTACCACATATGATACCATGTTGTGAGTGCGTATAGTTTTTCCATATTTATGATTCCATTGATATTAGGGAGGTTCGTTCTCTAGTAATTTGGATACTGGAATGCATTTTTCTAGTAGTATTTGATGTGCAATGTTAAAATCTGGCCTTCATTTTATGGGGAAATGAACCAAAATATGTTAAAACTTTGAAGTCTCATAACTTTTGATTGGTTCATTTCCACATAAAATGAAGGCCAGATTTGAACAAAGCACATCATACACTACTAGGAAAATGTATTTTGGCATCAAAATTGGGTGGAGGCCGTAATATCCATATTTACCATAATTTTATTATAAATAAGTAAGCAATAATTGGAAAATTTTTTATTAAATATTGCTAACTTTTTAAATCTAATTTTTTTTTTTTTTAGGCTACAAGCAAAATTAAGCAAGAATTGGCAATAATGTTGTTAAATATTGTTTTAGCTTGCCATTTTTTAAACGTAAATTTAATTTCTATTTAATTTTTATTTACTTATGGGGGGCAATAATCTGGGGGGTGATTGTCCGGGGGGCAGTTGTCCGGACACCCTCTAAAAGAACATAACTCAAAAAGGATATTAAAACAAATGAATAAAAAACATGTTTATTAAGGGAAAACAGACAATAAAATCATACAGAAACTAAAATCAAAAGGGGTATTGTTCTGATATATATTTAAACAAATTACTAAAAGCACATAAATTCAGATAAATATGAATTGAGCATGTTTCTTCGACATCTGTGTATCCTATAGTAACCGTTATTACATTATCATTTGTATAATTTAGGTCTTGGGGGTATGGGGGCAGAGCCCCCGTAAAGATCACGCATCATAAATTGATCGGTCCTAATGTCATTTTTGTTTAACAAAAATATCATAACTTAACCTAACCAATCATCAAGGGCATACAGTAGGTCTTAGTTTAACTATTAATCCTTGCTGGGGGCATTGACGTCAGTGACAGTGGCCAATTTTCTGAAATTACCCCAACTGGAGAAAGGGCACCTCCATTTTTGCCAACTGTAGAAATCATACTTTTCAGCCATATCAGGTGCGTTTTCTCCAGTTGCTCCAAAGTAACTAACCTAACCTCTAATCTAACCAAATCTAAGCACTAACCTGCTTTAATCCGTGACCCTGTGAGAGTACAGAGAGGCTACACATTTGAGGAAATGGTGAAACCATTCTTGTGGCTTGTAAGCTCTGTTGAAAAGGTACCAAGGAAAATACTGGGGGTAATGTTTTTTTTGTTTCCTGCTCTCAGTACCCAACTCTTGATGTCTTTCCAAATATGTTCAATGTTTTGCGTGTGAATGCCCATTTCAGGATCCATAAAATTAGACTATGGTTCACTGTTTTATGTTTGTAACCAAGTTCGCTCAAATGCAAATATGCGCGCCACTCAGAATAAATAATACTACCTGGCTGTATATGTTTTTAATAATAGGGATTAAGGTGCCACTATTGCATTTATCAACTGGAAGAAGCACTAATTTCTTAGATCCATATTCAAATGTGCCAAAAACCCATTGTCCATCAATTGTACGACCATGATTGTATTTTGAATGGCCAAATTTAGACTCGTCAATTTCCACAATTGTGCTTGGCCCACCAATTGTCATTTGTTGCCCGAGCCAATATTCGCAAACTTCTGAACAATATGATTTCCAATTAACACTGGCTTCACTGTCCATTCCAAGTTCAAATTCAGCAAAATGTTGCTTGAATGCTTTTGTAAGAAATGCATAAATGTACAGTAAACTTGTACTAGGACAAATGTGCGTGTTAGAAAGCCACATACCTTTGAAAGCACTGACAGAAATTACTCTGTCTCTTACGGTATTTCTGTACATGTCTACACCTAAAATAATTAGTATCAGAATGAAATTTGCATTCATTATTACAGTTTGGGCACACAATGGTTGTTGGAAGAATGCCATGCTGTCTGTATATATTCAAAGCAGCCTCATCATTTTCATAAATACTCTTTATAAGGTCACATAATGTAACAACGCACCCACCACACTTCATTGTTAAGCGAGACTGCTGGACGAGTAAAACATGGCGCTGGCGCGCATGGGTGAGTAAAACAATAGCACGCATGCGCAAACCTATATATCCATTATTATTAAGTTCCTGAACAAAAAATACCGTCATTGTAAAGCATTTGAACTGCTTTACAGGTATATCTGACTAAAAATATTAAGGGTTCTTTTGCATTATCCTCCCAACACTAATTTTTTTATATAATGTTGGTTTGGTTTTGGTTATGATACTTTATTTTCCTTCCATTATAAAAAAAATTAGTGTTGGTATTAGGTTAGGTTAAGAATATTTATTCATATAACATGATGTAATTTCAGATATTACTGCTTTCATGCCTTTTCACGATTAAAAATTAAAGTGTTTTGCTAACGTACTTTATTTTCCTTCCATTATAAAAAAAAATTAGTGTTGGGAGGATAATGCAAAAGTACCATATTAAGTTTGAATAGGTGTTAAAACGAATATTATCCAAATGTTATTTGGCTAGTATATACTGAACTAGTTAGGTGGCTAGTAAACATATATTAAGATCATAAGAGGTTTTACTTACAACAGTTTAGTAGCCTACTATTAATACAATTTTTCAATGTTTCAATAGGCCAATAATTAAAATAACATTGCCAGAATGGAATTCATTACAGACTTACCTTCAGGACCACTTGATATATACAGGAGAAGGGCATCATTTGATTGGAAGAAAATGAAATTATATATTTTCCCCCTGGAAATTATTAAAATAATTGTAAGTAAAGAATGGGATGTGGTTGGGGGCCTGTGGTCTCAGCTGAATTGTGCACAGTGTGAACTAGTCATATTTTATTTACTTAGGCTAGACTGGGCATAGGCCTTATAGTAGTTAAATTTTGGGTAATTATTTGTCTTAACACGCATCTTGCTAATGAATTGAAAACTGTTTTTCTAATGTAATTTGATGTGTACTGTTTGAAAATGACCTTCATTTCCTTGGGAAATGTGCTGTGTTTCCATAAATGTTTTCAGAAATGACCTAACAACCTAATGAAAACCTAATTAAATAACTCACGTTAATTGAAAGCCTGGTTAGGTCATAGGTCAACTGTACACCCTTGATGATTGGTTAGGTTAAGTTGATATTTTCGTTAAAACTAACTGAAATATCATGACTTAAACCTAATCAATCATCAAGTAAAATAAGAGCGCTTACAAACCATGCAAACACCGTCTTAACTCAGTCATACCATGCAAACTACAGACATGCAAGTTAGGAGAGAATAAGAAAAAGAAAAAAAAAAAAAGGTAAAGTTGAATAAAAAAATGGGTTAGTTTGTTATGAGCTACATCTACATTCGTGTTTTTTTTTTTTTTTTTTGACTATTGAGATGTCAACAGACTCATCCCCAATTATGACTCCCAGAGGTCCTGTTGCCAGTTGTTTTTTTTTTTAAACAAGGTTAATATTTTTAAAATGCCTATCTAAATGGTTTTTAAGCATATTAACGCTGGTAGAGTTAACGACTGACACAGGAAGATTATTCCATTTAAATGTAAAGAAGTTTTTAGCGATATTAGTAATGAAACATCTGCCACGCAACTTAAATTCATTATTACGAGTATTGCTATTATTGAAAGAACAGTTTGTCAAAATTTACATTATCAATGTTATTAACGATTTTGAAAACTTCAATAAGCTCACACCTTAATCTTCTAGTTTTGAGTGAATGCAAGTCCAACTCTTTAATCCTATCTTCATAAGGCTTGTTGCGCAATGATGGAATTAGTTTCATGGCATGATGCTGAACCCTTTCTAACCTATCAATATCCTCACGCAAATACGGGCACCAAAACTGAATGGCATATTCTAAATGAAGCCTGACTTAGGGACTTGTAAAGGGGCAATATAATATACTTTGATTTAAATTCAAAATTTCGTGCTATGAAGCCTAACATCCTATTAGCTTTTGCACAAGACTTCAGGCACTGGTTCCTAACTTTTAAACCCTTAGATACACGGATGCCTAAATCTACTTCCTCGTCAACGCTTGCTAACTCTCTATCATCCATCATGTACCTGTAATTATTGTTACGAGAACCTATATGCAAAACTTTATATTTGTCTACATTAAATTGCATTTGCCACATCCATCCACTCCATAATCCTATTTACATTGTCTTGGAGCCTATTTCTATCATCCTCGTTAACAACCTTACTGCCTATTTTAGTATTGTCAGCAAATTTTGACACATTACTAGTCAATCCTACATCTATGCCGTTAATGTAAATTACGAATAGCAATGGGCCTAACACTGAACCCTGTGGGACACCGCTACCTACATCCAACCACCCCGATTCACTACCATTAACAACGACCCTCTGTTTCCTAGCACGAAGCCATTCCTCTAACCAGTTAGCTACCTGACCGCATATACCTTTGCAATTAATCTATGTGGAACTGTATCAAACACCTTTTTAAAATCTAAATAAATAACATCAGCCGTTCTATGCCTATCGTATTCACGCACTATTTCATTATAAAATTCTAACAAATTAGTTAAACAAGATCTATGGTGTCAAAACCCATGCTGACTACTATTAATCAAATCCCTACTTTCTAAGTGATTGATGATACGATCCCTAACTACGGATTCCAAAAGTTTACCGATAATTGACATTAAGCTAATGGGCCTATAATTGCTAGCTACCTTGGAGTCACCTTTTTTGAAAATAGGCATGATGTTGGCTAATTTGAAGTCTTCAACAATAATCCCCATTTCGAGTGACTGATTAAAAATCTTTGTTAAGGGGCTTATGATAACGTCTTTCAAATCTTTCAAATGTCTGGGATAAAAAGCATCAGGGCGTGGAGCCTTGCTAACTTTTAGCCTATCGATATGCGCAATCTCACCCTCGTGAACAGTTATTTCATCCAAAACAGTCTCACTACTAAATGGAACAATATCCTCCTCATTGGGGACATTATTAATGTCTTCTATGGTAAAAACTGTCGCAAAAAAGTTATTAAAAATACCCACCATCGCCTGAGCATCAGAAGCCAAAGTACCATTAACATCCACTAGAGGGCCTATATCATCTTTTATTGGCTTAAGATTATTGACGTATTAAAAAATTTTTTTGGATTATATTTACTATCCGCAGCTATAAGTATATCTAAATTATGCTTAGCATTCCTAACTGATCTCTTAACCTGAGGTCTAAGCTCAATATATCTATTAAAGTTAGCTGCTGTGCCATTGCGCTTATTAAGTCTATACGCTCATTTATGAACTTGCCTATTTCCCTAGTCCACCACTTGGGCCTACCATGAATTCTAGTGTGCTTGGGCCTATGAGGAATAAATTCCCTTTCAATATTCATAAGACTTTCTTTGAATGCCTCCCAATGCAAATTTGTGTCATTACCCATAAATAAGTTATCCCAGTCCACTACTCTCATCCTATCCGCAAAACTATCAAAATTAGCCCTACGAAAATCAGGGACTTCTATTACGTTACTATCCTTAGTGTTTTCTATCAATAACTTAAACCTAAGAATTTGATGATCACTACATCCTAAACTCTCACCTTCTTCTAAACCTTCAACTATATTTTCACCGTTCGTCTTCATCAAATCTAAAATATTGTCACCACGCGTTGGTTTGGTAACCATCTGTTGTAAAAAATTATCTATGAACTCAATCAATCTCAAGCCCTCCTCATTACCAGTAGGGATGTGCCGGATAACAGCTATTATCCGGTATCCTGTATCCAGCCGGATATTTATGAGTGTCTTTTTTGTAATGGGAATACCATCTGGGCCCGCCCCTTTCCAATCTTAGCTTGCATAGCCTTTAGCTAGCAAAAGTTGAATATAGTTGTACAAAAATCTAAAATTAAAATAATTGATAAATAAGCATGTACCACTACTAGTATGTAACTATATTAACACTGCTAAAAAGGCAAAATGTTTGGTCCAGCTAAAAGTGTGACGCATAGCTAAGATCCCAGCTTCCCTTACTTTTTAATTTTTATTTTTATTTTTATATATATTGCAAATTACAATATGAAAAAATATGAATTAGCGAAACCTTTTATTAAGATTTGAGATATAAAAATAAAACATATAGCCTAATCAAATATACCAGTAAGGCAAGTGAAATTATTAAAATAGCAAAACCTTAAAAAGTAAAAACTCTCATTAAACAATAAAAATTAATGCTATGTTCAAGACACTAGATTCACAAGTTTAAATCAAATTTTCGTCCATTGTGATGGATAAAAAGAAGCATCTCCCCTCGCTTTGGTAGCAAAGTACTTCTTTTTTCTTCAAAAATATTTCCGTATTCGGAAAACATTCTTTCTGAGAAAACTGAAGATGCTGGTGTCACTAGCCATTTTAGAGCAATTTTCTTGAGAGATGGAAAGGATTCTTCATTTTTCCAAATTTCAAGTGGAGATAGTCGTCTGTCTGATATGGTTTTTTTTGCATATTGCTCAATTTCCTCTGCTATTTCTGCGAATGAAGCCATCTTGCGGCTTTTTTAAAACTTTTTCTCACCAGGTATCTTTTCTGAATTTTTTTGTGTTAGTTCCCTGAAACAAGCAGAGAGTGGATCATCATCAAACTGCCTTTTTTCTTCCTGTTGAGGAGGAAGAAGAATTAGAATCGTCGCTGCTGTGAGCCTGTTCTTCAAAATATTTATCTCTAATTTTCTCTAGGTTGTTTATTTCATTTATTTCTTCAATTAACCATGTCTTAATATTTTCCTTTTGTTGATCTTTGAAAAACAAAAATTTAAATCGTGGATCAATGACAGTTGCTAGAGCATACTTCCAATTTGTTAAGACATTTAGACACTTTCTTTTTTCATTGCTTTCATTGGCAAAAAATTGTGACCGCAATGACTTCAACAGTTCATCTTTTGTAGTTTGGACTCCTTGATCATCCTGGCCAATTTTTGAAAGAAACCTTTCAAGCGCGCACATGTTTGGGATAACAGTAGAGAGTAAACTATATTCTGTACTCATTTCTTGGGTGAGTTTAAAAAATGGCTGTAAAAGCTTTAAAAGATTTTCAATCAAGTGCCACTCAGATGAAATAAGTAATTCACTATGATCAGCAAGGTATATTTGAACTGATTTTTTCAACTTAACCATACGTTCTAGCATCAAATAAGATGAGTTCCAGCGCGTTAAAACATCTTGTACCAATAGAAGAGGAACATGACCCTGTTGTGTTTGGAGAGCTTTAAATTCAGAAGTAGCCAGTAGGGTGCGGTTAAAATGTGTCACTAAACATCGACACTTTGTCAAAAGATCTTTTATAGATCGTTGAGCCATTAATGCATCATTCACCACTAGCTGTAGCAAATGAATTGAACAGTGAACAGAAGGTATTTCTGCAAGGTCACATCCCAAAGCTATGTTAGAAGCTCCATCTCTAACCAATATATTACGCCTTGATCTGTCAATATTCCATGATTGCCACATAGATTGTAATTTGTCCGCTATATTAATTCCTGTATGCGATCCTGAAAAATGAGCTGAATGCAATACTGCATTACAATGAGTGTAGTCATTCATGATCCAATGACCTGACAAGGAAATGAATGATTCATTTGAAGAAGAGCAGGTCCAAATATCGGAAGTGAAGCTAATGTATTTCCCTCCTTTCAATTTATTCATAACAATTTCTTTGAGTTCTTCATAGATTTTGGGTATGATTTTTTCTGAAAAATATGTTCGATTTGGTAGCAAATACCTTGGCTGTACGTGGGCCATCAGTCCTATAAAGCCATCTTGTTCAACTAAACTAAAAGGATGGTTGTCCAATGCCATCATTAATCCTATCTTTTTATGTAAAGCTTGAGCTTTTGAGTCATTTATATCCCATATTTTCTTAAAGGAAAAACTTTCTTCTAACATGAGTTGCTTTTCCATGGCAACTAATTTTTCCTCCTTCGGAGCCATTGAGGTGGTCGCTATAGGTTGATTTTGATTTTCAGATGATTTGTTAAGTTGAGACACTTCTTTATATTCTTTTGAATGCAGCATCTTTGCATGATTGTGCAAAGGTTTTGTGCTATAGCACCTAACCTAATTCTCTGATCCCCTTTTAATCTGTTTGGAACATAGGGAGCAAATAGCTATCGTTGGATTAGTCTCATGTATTGTAAATATTTTCCAAATAAAACTAGCCATTTTAGGGGGTAAATAATGTTAAAATATTGCTGTAAGCCTGTAACTAATACTAACTAGCTATATAGCTATATGATTTAGGCAATGAAACAATCCTGTAAAGGATAAAATATAGGTAATTAGTAGTTATTGAAAGATAGCTATAATTTACATCAAATAGTGATTAAAATTTGCTAGTATAGTCAATTAGTCAAGTAATAGCTAAATAATATATAAAAAATTATGAATTATTTGAATGATATTATCCGGTATCCGGCCGGATATTTTTTTTGATTATCCGGCTATCCGGTATCTGGCCGGATAGTAAAAAATACTATCCGGCACACCCTTAATTACCAGTAAAAGTCTCATAATTAACATTAGGGCAGTTAAAGTCTCCGACAATTATACTATTCCAATTGTCAATAAAGTTCCCAAGAAGTGAATAAAATCTAGTATCAGTATCGAGGGGTTGAACGGGAGGTCTTAAACAACAACAAAATTAAAACTAATACTACACGCCCTAACTTCAATGCATATTGCATTAATTGCTGCTGGAAAATCTATCTTATCCTCGATAGCCCTAAGGGAATTATGAATGTACAGCAAAATGCCGCCACCAAACCTATGTAACCTATCATTAGTAAAGAGTTTAAAACCTGGTATATCAAGTCCCCCTAACAAGTCCCGAGTCACTGTATATAACCATGTTTCAGTGATAACTATATCGTAGTTGCCAGAATAAATTATTGGCTTAAATTTGTTTAATTTATTTCTAATACTACGCGTGTTACAATAAAAGACGTTTAAGTTATTTTTTACTACGGGCCGGTGTTTTAAACTATTTTTCACGTCGGGCCTGTGTTCCCTGGACCCACAATGTTTAAAGAAGGCTTTGACCTATACAGCTTTTGTACATTTTTCAGTTAACCTACCTACCTAGCCTAGCAGTACCTATTTCATTAAAATGCACCCCATCCTTTATAAAAAGGCTAGAATCACTGAATTCGAACCACAACTTTACAAAGGGTACATTTTCCTCAGCACAAATCTCTTCTAATTTAGTATTCAAAAATATTGTTTTTGACGTAATCCTAAGACCCAAACTGTGCCTAGGAGTAATACCTAAAACTAAAGACCTATCTGACCTGCCTTTAGGGCCCTAATTAACCCCCTATATCTCTCCAAAAAGTCAGGCACTCTTGTGTTTGGCCTATACGTGTTGTTGCCCCCTATCATCATCACCAACATCGAGTGACAGGAGGCAATGTCAATCCTGTCCACTTTGTCTCTAACTCTGTCAACCCTGGCCCCTGGGAGACAGACCCCCCTCTCTTGGTTGGATGCCATTCAACAAACTCTGTGTCCATATGGCGCACTAAAGAGCCCAATTAAAATAGTTTCCACCTCATTCATGTCCCTTTCCAAATGGGCGAAAGGGTTCAAAACCTCAATAGGGGGGGGGGATTCCTATCACCTAACGTACGTGGCTGAGCTCCACCCTTAACTTCTTTAAATCCCTCCCCATCTACTAATCTCGGACCAACCTTAACCCCTTCCTCAACTCTATCCAACCTTCCCAGCAAGCTACCTAAACTAGAAACACGGTTACGCACCTCACCCTTCAAATTACTAACGTCTTCAACGTTAGCATTGGTTTGGCTTTTGTCAACTGTAGCCCTACCCCTGCCCTCATCAAGCGTTGCAAGTCTTTCTGTTACCTCACATACACTGCGTTTTATGTAACTGTTTCCTCCATTAACTCGCAAAAGAAACAAACTGATCCCTTGGTAATTGCCATAGGACCACCGTTATAATCTTTAAATTCCAAATACCACCGGTTTACCTAACACATGACGCTTTCTGCGATGGCATTGCACAGTTAAAAATTAGTTTATAACCACACAAGTTAAATTAAGCTGGCACGCTATGAAAACTTCTAACTCGCTAAAAACCACTAATATTCAATTACTTAACTATAACACTGTGAAAATAAACACAAGTACATAAAATTCAAAACTTTCCAAAAGTAAAATTCTTAGCAATATGCAAAAGTAGATGCAATATCAGAGAGCTCAGGAAATGTGTCCATTCAGTACAGAGTCTGGCTGTAGATGATGATCTTGAAATAACTGAAGAACTAAACAAATACTTCTCATCAGTATTCACAAATGAAAATTTAAATAATATTCCTGATCTTATACTACCAGGAGAAGATTGAGAAATAAATGAATTAAAGAGTAACAAAACTAGATATCCTAAAAGCAATAGATAAATTAAAAATGGAAAAATCTCCAGGGCCAGATGAAATGCATCCAATAGTCATAAAAGCTGCCAAAAAGAATATAGCACAGGCACTAGAAATTATTTTTACTAAATCATTGATATGTACTGAAATTCCAGAGGATTGGAAGAAAGCAAATGTGGCTCCAATCTTTAAAAAAGGAAATAGAAATTGCAAAAAACTGCAGACCCATTAGCCTCACCTCCATTATTTGTAAATTACTCAAAAGTATCATTAGAGGTAAAGTTACTGAGTTCCTTAAGGAGTGCAACCTTATAAATGATAGCCAGCATGGCTTTCAAAATGGAAGGTCCTGTCTAACCAACTTCATTGAATTTTATGATGGAGTCCTATTGCATTTGGACAATAAAGAGCCAGTAGATATAGTATACTTAGATTTTGTGAAGGCATTTGATACTGTTCCTCATGCAAGATTGTTAGTAAAAGTTAGAGCCCATGGTATAAGAGGTCAGATAGCTGACTGGATAGAAGAATGGCTGAGAAACAGAAAACAGTTCATCTAAATGGAAATAAGTCTACTTGGAGACCCGTATTGAGCGGAGTCCCACAGGAGTCTGTGCTGGGACCTCTGCTTTTTGTTGTCTATATAAATGATATAGAGAAGGGCCTATCATGTAAAACCTCAAAATTTGCTGATACAAAATTAGGCCATAATGTTAAGTCAGTAGCAGGAGCAATGACAATACAGAGAGACTTTGACAGAGTAACAGCCTGGCCAGATAAGTGAGAGATGAGATTTAATGTTGATAAGTGCAAGGTTATGCATATTGGGCCAAAAAATCCAGAATTTGAATACAATATGAATGGAATTTGGATTAAAAATGATGATAAAGAGAAAGACTTGGGTGTCACTGTGACTAATGAACTTAAACCCTCAAATCACTGTGTGGAAATCGGAAATAAAGCAAATGCTAGATTCACTCTCATGCAGACACACATTGAATACAAATCACCCAATATTATAAAGCAACTATACATTTCATATGTGAGACCCCTCCTCCAATACTGTATTCAATTTAATAGTCCCTATTTGATACAAGATATTGAAAAACTGGAAAAAGTACAGAAACGAGCAAGAAGAAATGATCCCATCTCTAAGACAATTGACATATAAGGAAAGACTGGCGTATCTAAACATGTTCTCATTAAAAAGGAGGAGGTTAAGGGGTGATATGATAGAGGTGTATAAAATGATAAAAGGGTTGGATAAGATAGATTTTGATTCTCTCTCCATTAAAGATCACAATAACCAGACTAGAGGTCATAGTATGAAATTATTTAAGCCAAGATGTAGAACAAATTTAAGAAAATATGTTTTACAAACAGAGTAATTAAGTTTTGGAACAGTCTGACAGAAGTGGTGACTTCAGATACACTTGATTCTTCCAAAAGAAGGTTGGATAGTTTGATGTCTGCAAGGGACATCTGGTGATAGTGTTTAAGCCCATTTTTATTGCATGAATGGTACTAGTTTATTTCATATATATTATGTGCATTTAGGTGATAAATCCCACAGCTCAACACAAGTGTTGTGGGATATTGGGAGGCAGCATCTTGGGTTAGGGGATACTCTGTCCTTACACACCCCATTTAGAGAGATTCCTCTGCCGAGTGGTGCCCCCAATAGTACTGAGAGGTATTGAAAAACTCATATCTTCACTTGCCCCTTTAAATGAGAGACCCAAAATGGGTGCACACACATTTCTACATTACTGTACTGTACAGTCTTTATAGCTACACCTACACTTTTCCTCCTAAGTACTGTATATATATTGTAATGTATATGGTTGTAAATTATGACTTGGTCCGCAATTGATATGGACCGTGACTTATTTTTGGTTGGCAAGGTACTGGTATTGATGGGTACCATAATGAAATTGACTGGATTCTTTGGATCTGATATGTTTGCATGTCAGTTATAATTAGATATAGAGTGTAATATATTTGTGGATAGTAGCCTATTATGACTGATCCTCTGGGTCCAGAGATTCTATCTCTAGTTTTAAATTGATAATTAATTAGTTTTAAAATGATAATTAATTAGCTTTAAATTGATAATTAATTAGTTTTGTAAAAATTGGTTGTTGCCAATGTACAGGCAGTTTTTACATAGTGCAGCCACCTCAATGGGCCGAAGTGGCCCCTAGTGTGCCCACTATAAAAATTTATTATGTTTATTTTCTTAAGATGAATGCATCCACCATTTTCTGCAATGCGTAGTGGAATTATATGTGCATATGATATAGGTCATTTCTGGAAAAATGGCACATTTCCCAAGGAAATGAAGGTCATTTTCAAACAGTATGCATCAAATTACATGAGAAAAACATGTTTTCAATTCATTAGTGAGATGCGTGTTAAAACGAATAATAACCAAATTTTGTGGTAATGAGGATTAGCCTATATATCTGTAAAACAGTAAGCTAGCTTAGCTTTAATATTTTAACATTGTGTGCATCTAGGTCTAGTGATGTGATGTGCTTTTTTGGTGTTCATTTAAAAAAAATCAACCTCTAGAACTTTTTATATTTATTTCTTGTATCTCAAAATTAATTTTACTTAAAGTATAAAGCAAAAGTGATTCAATGCTACAAAAATCTTTCAGGTTAATATTTGATTTACCCTTGCAGGAGCCTTCAACTATTTGTGTATCATATAAATAATCAATTTTTTATAGCTACTGATTCCAAATATAATGGCTGTTTCTTGCACAAATTCTTAGTTTTTAAGTTATTTACTCTCAAAGGTAGCACTACTTTCAATTTCATGATGTGTTCACCAGTACTGTACTGGTGTCATCTGTGTCTGTCATGATGTAAGGATGATAGGAACTATTTTGCACATGCATTGATTTCAAATTTCTTATGCCAATGAGTGAAAAATTGAAATGGAACCAGGTACATGCTCTAGTTGAGAGTTATTGTACTTCAACGTAATTCATCAGGTGCATCCTAATAATGATGAGACGCAGTTAGTATTTTCAGGGCATACAGTATTTTGCCCAATTCCTGAGTGTGTCCCAAGTGTGGAAACCCTTAGATTTATAGGAAAGAGAGACATGCCTTCATCTATAACCATCAGACCACAAACAAAAAGTCCAAACGTGTAAGTTGGTGCTCTGTCAAAATTTCAGGAATGAAAAGTACTGGGTTAGATCACACACACACACACACACACACTTCTCCTAGCCAAAATTTACTGTGAAAATAGGTTAGGTTGGTTATATTTTGAGAATGGGTTTTTCTGGCATATTTTGGTGTGAATTGTTAAAATCTAACTCATTTGTTGTGAAAATGAACAGAAATACGTGTTTGGGCCATGCAGTGACAACTGTATTTCTGTTCATTTGCACAAGAAATGAAGGTTATATTCGAACAAAGCACACCAAAATACACTTGAAAAAATGTATTTTTGACTACATTTTATACAATAAAGCATAACCCAAGATGTTCATGTTACGAGATCTTGTAAACGACGCATTAGCATGTGCAAAACACCTCAAAATTAACCAGAAAAGTTTGCTCTCATCATTTTCATTTAAACTAACAAAAATATCACGACAACCTAACCAGTTGACCTAATTGGGGGGGCATTCAGTTGACCTAACTGGGGGGCATTCAGTTGACCTAACTGGGGGGGGCGGCGGCATTCAGTTGACCTAACTGGGGGGGGGGGGGGGGGGCATTCAGTTGACCTAACTGGCTTCTGATCTTTTCATAGTATGTACTCACTGTCACATTTTGCGCAAGTTAAGGATGAGAGAATAACAGTTATTGATAAAACCATCCAATGCTTTGTCTTCATCTAGGGCACATGACGAATCAAGTTCTCAAAGTTGAAACCACATGAACAGCACGTCATAATTCTATCACAAACACTACCAAACTGAATCTAATTAGAAAAAAAAGAAATAGCCAGAACAGAAACCAACAAACTAATTAAGTCGCAAAGTAGTGAAAAAATAGCTCAAAATTATACTCATTTGACAAAAAATGAGTATTTATATATATATTATTAGTATCATAATTTTCACCATTAATATGCATTTGCACAAAAAATGAGTGACATTTAAATAAAGCAACTAAAATCTCATAAAAAGTTATTTTGATTTACAGGTCCAGCCCATGTCATGTAAAACATATTAATCTAAAACTCAACAAAATACACCAGAAAAACCTATTCTCATATCAAAATCAACCCACAGGGGTAAAACTAATAATTACCACCTTTTATTTTATTTTAGGATCATATTAACTCTTACGACTAAACATTAAGAGTAATTGGTTAAACTTTACTACAGACCATATTCTGAGACAGTCCATAGGGTCCCTAATTACTAATCTAACCAACCTAACCTAATTTAACATATTACCAAGCTGTTATTGACACTATCTGAACACTGTCTAGATAGTAAAGTTTTGCCAGAGTAATATATGATCAATTGATTATCAATACACATTATCAAGACATCTTAAATTAGCTATAGATTCAAATGAGAGTTAATTAAATGCCAGTACCTAATAAAATACCAACCCAAAGTAATCATGAATTTATGTTAATGCAAGAAATAACAGAAAAAACAACTGCCTAGATCATCAATAATACAAACAAATACATACCCAAGTGCAACATAGGAAATACAACCCAAATTACACTAGAGAAATAGTCCACCTCATAAGGCAATGTAACAACCTCAAACATAACACACAAACACCACACACAGAAGCCATAAAACAGCAGATATAACAGCTCAACACAGAAATAAACAACGAACTCAAAGAAAAACAAACAAACATTTAGGGAATTCATAGCAACACTAAACCACTCCACAGATACATCCAGGCTATACAAGATTATAAACAGCATTACCCACTCTAACAGCGGCATTCACACCTCACATGCGGCTATCTGTCGCAGCCAAAATAATATCCCAACATATACACAAGTAGTTAACATTCTAGTTAATCACTACGCAAAGATAAGTCATTTAAACAGAGACAACAACCAGAAACACGCAGACAGACAAACAGCCAGACACAAGTAAACCTACAGACTCAACACGACCATTACACCCTTCAATACAGACCAGACCACCAAGATCATCAAAAACATTAAGAATTCAAAGGCTACTGGACCAAACAACATATCTAACATACACCTTAAACACTTGGGCCCACAGGGAATACTAGCTCTCTCAAACATCAGAACATATTCATACCAACACTGTACCATATTATTCCTGATATGGAAACAAGGTAAAATTATTACACTACTCAAACCAAACAAAAATCCAACAGAACCAGCTTCCTATAGACCCATTACTTTACTATGCACACCCTCCAAAGTAACAGAAAGACTAATCTTACAAATAACCAACCCACACATTCCACTATCACCTACTCAACATGGATTCAGACCTCACCACTCAACCACAACATTACTCACAAACCTCACGCAGCACATCATGGATGGCATCAACTCCAGACGACCAGCTCAACGTACACTATTAACAACAATAGACATTAGTAAAGCATTTGATGCTATCCCACGCTTCCCTCTCATAAACAAAATACTCAACACAAACATGCACAATAACACCAAAAGGTGGCTGAGCAACTATCTTTCAGGAAGATACTCACATGTCACATTTAATGGCAAGTCATCCAAAAACAAGCTTTTTCTGAACAGCGTCCTTCAAGGCTCTGTTCTCTCACCAACACTCTTCAACTTATACATGCATGACATTCCAACACCCATAGATAACAAGCTTACCTTATCATCATATGCAGATGACATCACTCTAACATCCACCCATAACAACATCGACACCGCTACAAATAACCTACAAACATACATAAACAGTATACAAGACTGGCTCTCACACAATAGACTCAAAGTAGCGCCCACAAAATCAACCATCACCTTGCTTACAAGCAACACAAAAGAACACCAGGTAATTCCACAGCTTACACTGAACAACAACAACAACATTCCACACACTCACAGGACCAAAATACTTGGGGTCACATACAACACATCATTATCTTTTGCAAACCACATTCAGGACATTAAAAACAAATGTACCTCAAGACTTAACACACTTAGGGTACTAACAGGCACAAACTTTGGACACCAGCAGGAAACATCACTCATATGCAAACAATATATTCGCTGTTATGACTATGCTAGCCAATGCTGGGCACCCATTATCTCAAACACACACACACACACACACACCTTACAGACAGTACATAACACACTTCATATCATTACAAGATGCACTCAAACAACACCCCAATAGAACACCTGCACACAGAAACAAAAATACTGAAAGTTAGGGAACATTTAGACATGAGGGGAACACAATTCATGGCAGCAGCAACAATTAACCCACAACACCTTTGCCACTGCATGTACAATCACGCACTGACACCTCGCACCATTAAGGTAACATCAGACACACATTATAACCAAATACTCCATTCCATACCACGCACCACAGACATCACACAGTACAGAAAACACACACATGCATACCTAACCCACAAAGCACTGACATGACTCAGTCTGAATGCAGTCCTAACTGCCACCCATTGACATGTCAGAGACCAGCCTGAGCAGATTGGATCGAGTTAACAGCATGATTCCGATGTGGACATCACCCCAACTTAGACATATAAACCCAGACTAGACAACTTCACAGATGACACCTGCCACCTATGCCAGGACACCCCACAAACAATTGAATACATTGACAGACTGTACTGCTCTAGCACAACATAGAACACAACACAACACAACACATCACTAGTGCGCTGAACCTCTGGTCCACTCTGGAGAGGGTGATTAGTTACTTGTATGCTGCTGGCTTGCTCCATCAGGGTGGGCTGATTGGCTAACCAACAACAACAATTGCCTTGATTTGGTATTCACAAATAACAGTTATCTAATTGTTAAGGTAGAAATATCCCTAACTATGATATTGGACTACATCATCATTGAAATAACAACTGATATAAAGGCAAAGGAAAGGAAAGAACACGAACAACAGAAAGAAGCAAATTCAAAATTTTTAATTTTCACTTCAAAGCTATAAACTGGGAAGATATTACATCCAGCATGGAAGTAATAGATTGGAAAACCATTTTCCAGGCCAAGACAATGGAGGAGATGCTAATGACATTAGAGGAGATGACGTTAGAAATTGTGGAAAAACATGTCTCAAAAATACAACAAAGAGGAAACAGAAGCAGGTTTAAGAGACAAAAGAGGGCATTGTTTTCGAAAGAGAAGAAGAGTGACTGCAAAATTAAGTAACTACAAAGATGACAACAACAGAGAAAAATTAAATGATAAACTGCAAAGTATTGATGGTCATACAGGAACTAATTGAGAAGCATAGCAGAAAAAGATGATGACGCTATAGAAGCGATAAAGGCTAACTCAAAGTACTTCTATAATTTTGCAAGAAGAAAGTTGAAAAACCATGTGACTATCAGACCTTTAAAAAATGAGAACAGTGCTTTATCTGATGATCTAACAGAAGTATCTGAAATATTAAGAGCTCAGTATGAATCATCTTTCAGTATCCCAAAAACTGACAAACTGATATGCGATAGAAACATGTTCTTTGAAGAAGAACTATGAGGGGAAAGTATAACGGACTTCAACTTTATGACGGATGATATTACACAAGCCATAGAGAAACTAAAAACACACACAGTGGCAGAACTGGATAAATGGGATGTGACACTGATCAAAAACTGCAAGAATGCAATTGCTGAGCCCCTATATTGGATATGGAGACGATCACTAGACACGGGAGTAATACCAGGTATCCTGAAGAGCATGAACAATGAACATAGTCCCAGTATATAAAGGAGGAGATTGATCAAAGGCCAAAAACTATAGGCCAGTGTCACTTACATCTTGTCTCAGTAAAATATTTGAAAGAATAGGGTCATTCTCTGTCAGATCAACCAAAAAAAATTGAAATTAACACCCTCATCTCTCATATTTTGCTGAAATTTGGTTTATAGGGAGTTTGTGAGCCCTGAATCCATTTCTGAAATTATAAGGTCAATCCAACCAACGGTTCAAGAGATATGACCTCGGGCAATTTGAGGTCACTCACGAGGTTACTAACATTTGGCGAGCCATAACTTGGGTAATAATTGTCATAATTATATAAAAGTACATATATTTAGAATCAGAAAACGACAAGGAATCCAAATATGCAAGTTTTAGAACTCTAGGTTGAAAAATAAAAAAGTTACACTGTAACCAAAATTTGAGGTCACGATTTGACCTCTGGGGTATCAAATGAGAATTTTTTTTTAATGTAAAAAATGAAGGCATAGGCATTGGCTATTAGAATCAGCAAAAAAAGTATGTTTATGTTAGTATTTTTCATGTAACTAACATATAAGTGAACACCATATTCATAAGTTGTGTGTCAATTCTACCTATTTTTTCACACAAGCTCATAATTTGACCTATAGAAATTAAAATTACATTTTTTATAGATATAAAAAACAAAGTCAGAGTTCTTGACTAATAGAAACAATCATAAAAAGTTTGTTTATGTTGGTACTTTTCATGTAACTAACTTATAAGTGAACACCATATTTATAAATTGCTTGTCATTTCAAGGAATTTTTATATCTTAGCTATCAATTTGACCTCAAGCTCCAAGAATTTAATAAAAATTGTATTTCACTGCTAATCTACACTGGCAATAATAGTTATAATAGTGAAAGGGGAAGACTAAGCTCACATGTAGCCTAAACAAACCTGTTGAAACATGTTGCTACTTGTCTAAGTGCAGAATCAACACAGATAGTTGCAAAATTCCTTGTCTACAGGTTAGTACAGTTCCAGCCAGCACTGTCGGTGGCTGGTGGGTATGGTGTTTTAATGAGCCTCAGAGACTATCAAGGCCTAAAATATTAAGTGTGTATAGCTATATATTTTCTAAAAAATATATTACCTAATTGTAAATCCTATATCTTTACAGATCAAAATACTGTACAATGGTTCGGCACTTGAAATACTGCCAGGACCCTATTCAAAAACACAAGAAACGCATAACAATCAATCTTAGAAAAGTGACTGATGTACTTGTTGAAAAATGTGCTGGAAGAGTGAAAAAAGACTCTCATTGTTGTGTGTGAACTGCTGGACACTGATAATGAAAAACCCCACTATACTTAGTACCACTGAAAACAACGAGTCTGAGCAGGATTCAAATGAATCATCTACTATCAGTGGCTTGAGTAACATCTCTTCAATTCAAGATCTGGACAATGACAGTGATTGCTTGATAAAGGAAAATCCTTCAACTTCAGTTGAACCAGTTCTAGCATTTCTGGACCAAACACCAGTTAAAAAAAGTAAGTAATAAATTAATATAATAACTTATACTTTACTACAAGGTCTGTTTGATCTACTATATAGCCAATTATATAGCATTTAAGGTACTATAATTAATATTTAATTACTAATATTCAGGTGTGTGAAACCTTTTTTTTTCTGTTCTTTTCAGAAGGGCTGTCATTAAGCCAGAAAAAGCGCAAGGCTCGTGTAAGCTATCATCTGCTCAGAAACACCTGAAGGAGAGGCTAGAACTCAGTTATGGTGTTCAATTATCGAGGGGTAAGTGATACTTCAAAACCTGAACTAAATCTGAAAAACATCTAGACAAATTAATGATGAATGATGAAACAGTCATTCCTGGAGAGCAAATGTCACCATCACAAACTACAAATATTGACACTCTCACCATACACAATTGAAAAAACAGCTAGTTTCTTTTAAACTACAACATACATGGTGAAAAAAGCCGTTCACTTAAATCAGAACATGGAATCCTTCCGAAGATTCCACTAATGAGCAAAGGAAAAGTGATATCTGAAGAACACAAAGATATAGTTAGAAGATTCTATGAGTCAGAAGAGGTTAGTCGTATGTGTCCTGGCCAAAAGGATTGCGTGAAAGTTATCAGTGCTGAAGGTGCAATGAAGGTGCAAAAACGATTGGTCCTCGGGAATTTAAGAGAGATGTTTGAACTATATAAAATGATGAAAAGAATCCAAAATAGGATTTTCCACATTTGCAAAATTACGGCCATCATATTGTGTGCTTGCCGAGTGGTGGGACTCATTCTGTCTGTGTCTGCACATACCATCAAAATCCAAAATTGCAGCTGGCTGCATTGGGAGAAAGAGGTCTTTCATACAAGGATCTTATGGATTACAGTGTCTGCAGTACAGAAAGAGAGACTTGCATGATGCAACTTTGCAATGATTGCCCAAGAGAAGAGGGTGTCCTGGATTTTCTTGAGTTACTTGACAGTGTGAAATCAGCTCCAAATGAAATATCTTACAAGCAATGGGTGACTGTTGACCGTTGTACAATCGTTGATAAGGTGGAGCCACTTCATGAATACTTATCATCCCTAAGCATGAAAATATCCTGCATGGTTCGTCATCACTTTGTTGCTCAGCAACAATCACAGTACTTCAAGCAGTTGAAAGAAACACTACCACCTCAGAGCGAGGTAGTTATAGTAGATGATTTCTCTGAGAATTATTCTTTCATTGTCCAGGATGCTGCCCAAGGGTTTCACTGGGACAATTCACAGTGTACAGTTCACCCTTTTGTCATCTATTATAGATCATCTGCAGACCAGGAACTTAGCCATTTTAGTGTCTGTTTCTTATCTGCATCACTAAAACACAACACTATAATGGTTTACTCATTCATATTGAAGCTTATGACATATGTTAAATTCAGATGCCCACAATTGAAGAAGGTGCACTATTTCTCAGATGGATGTGCTGGCCAATATAAGAACAGATACAACTTCACAAATCTCTGTTACCATGAAGAGGATTTTGGTCTGTCTTGTGAATGGCACTTCTTTGCTACATCCCATGGCAAAAATGCATGTGATGGGATTGGAGGAACAGTGAAAAGAGCTACTGCTCGTGCCAGTTTGCAGAGAACTACAGAGAGGCAAATTCTTACACCAGAACACATGTTTCAGTTTTGTGAAGAAAACTTGAGCAAGAAGATAAATTTTTTCTTTGTAACTACAGCTGATTTGAAAGATGCAGAAGAATGGTTGGAACATCGATTCAAGGATAGTAGGGCTATTCCTGGAACTCAGAAATATCATAGATTTGTTCCCCTAAACAAGGATGAACTGATGGTGTATCCCATTTCAAGTGGCATTGGAGAAAAGAAAAGAATAAGGAAAAGTCATTTTACTAATGAACCTGCAATGCTTGGTAACCTAAAATGTGTCAAACCAGGAGAGTATGTTGGCTGCATTTATGACATGCAAGTTGGTATGGAATTGTGGAGGAATATTGTGAAGAGTTTGATGATTTCACTGTGAACTTTCTACATCCCTCTGGGTCATCAGGATCAAGTGCATATTATTATCCATCAAACAAGGATTCATGTGCAGTGCCAGGACATCATATATTAACTGTAATGAGTTGTCCTACCCTAAGAGGAGGCAGCAGAATTCAATACATTTTTCCACAAAAAGAAATTGATGAGAGCATCGAGCAAGCAAAAATTGTATTAGGCTAGCACATGAATCCTCTAAGTAGGTCTTCCCCTTTCACTATTATAACTATTATTGCCAGTGTAGATTAGCAGTGAAATACAATTTTACATTTTTTGCCTTTTTTTTATATCTATAAAAAAATGTAATTTTAATTTCTATAGGTTAAATTATGAGCTGAAGTGTGAAAAAATAGGTAGAATTGACGCACAACTTATGAATATGGTGTTCACTTATATGTTAGTTACATGAAAATACTAACAAACAAACTTTGTTTTGCTGATTCTAATAGCCAATGCCTATGCCTTCATTTTTTACATTTAAAAAAAAAATTCTCATTTGATACCCCAGAGGTCAAATCGTGACCTCAAATTTTGGTTACAGTGTAACTTTTTTATTTTCAACCTAGAGTTCTAAAACTTGCATATTTGGATTCCTTGTCGTTTTCTGATTCTAAATATATATACTTTTATATAATTGTGACCATTATTACCCAAGTTATGGGTCGCCAAATGTTAGTGACCTCGCAAGTGACCTCAAATTTCCCGAGGTCATATCTCTTGAACCGTTGGTCGGATTGACCTTATAATTTCAGAAATGGATTCAGGGCCCACAAACTCCCTATAAACCAAATTTCAGCAAAATCTGAGAGATGAGGGTGTTAGGCACTGGTTGATCTGACAGAGAATGACCCAATAGTTAGACAGAAAATCTATGACTTTTTGGAAACTGAAAAAATTAAATGATAACCAACATGGGTTTTGGTCAGGCAGATCATGCCTATCACAACTAATGGAACACAACAACAACATTACTGATGCACTTGAAAGCAGGGTTGTGGAGTCGGTCCAAAATTTTCCAACTCCGACTCCACACATTGTAAAAATTCGACTCAGACTCCACACATTGTAAAAAATCTAAAAATCCGACTCCGACTCCTCACATTTTAAATATACGACTCCGACTCCTCTAGTGTTTCACTCTATAATTATCATAATAATAAGACATTTCATCACCACCACACTAAGTGTGAAATTTTATATTTTATATTTAAATAAATATTAATTGTATATTCTGAAAATGTAAAAAAAAATATATTAAAAAAAGTTAATCTAGGGGCTATCAATGAATAAGGTTTATTGACCAAAAAAACTAAATAACCTAAATGTTAGTATTTAGGATTTAGAAATTAAGGGTGACACAGGACACAGAAATTGGAGTTGGAAGTTTTTTACCGACTCCAACTCCGCCCTGAAACGTACGACTCCGAGACTCCACAACCCTGCTTGAAAGTAATGAAAACTATGATGTACTATACACAGACTTTGTTAGTGTTCAACAAGTGTGACCATGGAATCATAATACATAAACTGAAATACATGGGAATAACAGGAAAAGTAGGGAAATGGATATATAATTTCCTTAGTGAGTGGCAGCAAGTCATTACAGTACAAGGAGTATCTTCATCAGAATCAGAGGTCCTCAGCTCAGTACCACAAAGAACAGTATTAGCTCCACTACTACTCATAATCATGCTAACTGACATGGATGATGTTACCAGAGACAGCACAGTAACATCCTTTGCGGATGACACAAAGATCAGTAGAAAAATAAGAAACCCAGAAGATATGGAAGCATTGAAAATATTAAGATATCCTCTACCTAGGGCAGGGTATGGCAATAGGTGAACCACAGTCCAAATACAGATTTTATATGGATTGCCAGGAATAAACCCATACACTGATTTACCCTATAGGAATTATTTTAAAATAGGCTCTATAGGAGATTAAAAGTGATTTAAAGTTGATTTTGGTAATGTCTGCCAAAAAAAGTGTGGGTAGCAACTTTGATATGGATAAAGAATGTCAAATTTTGTCATAAATGTTAGATATCAAAATATGTTCATTTTCTAGCAGTTTTCTTTAAGCCAAAACACTTTTAATTGCACCAAGTTTTTAAGTTATATAAATCTATCTGAGAGTTCACTTAATTTTATATAGTTGTTTGGCTCAAACAAAATCTTATAAAATACATTTTGGCTCTTACATTAATTTTTGGCGCAAGTGCTATAGCCTTGCATAACACTTACGCAGACCACATAGAAAATCAATTGGCTATATACATAGTATATAACTTAACACCAACAATTGGAAATGTTATATTTCATTGAATTTCATCAGAATTTATTAAATACTTATGTATGCCATGCATAATTTTATAAACTACCGTACTTTTGTATACAAACTATCACATCCCATATGAGTATAAAAATATGCAATGCATGTGAGCAGAGAGATGCTACACTGCTACTTCAGCCTATTGCACTCCACTTAGTTGTTGGGCTTAAGTTCAAGTTTTTAGATACTGTACCATTATTATGTAATAATAATTGATCAAGAGATAATTAGAAACTAAAGACACATTTATTAGCCTTACACACACTTTCAGAATGAAGCTTATCACTTCCTGGAAACAGAACCAGTTTTTCAACCACCAGATCATGACTTAACACTTGAAGAGCAGAGGCAGCTTACATTTTTGAGAATGAAAAAACTTTACTCCAGCAAAGTATTTTATCCAGATGACTTTTATATAGATTCCAAAAAGGTATGAGTATGTAGCAAATGGTTAAATAGTAAAGCTCAAATTAACTATGATTTACAGTTACTTTTAAAAGTAAGAAAAATAAAGTAAAAAGGAATCATTAAATAAGTTTGGGAGTTATTCACAAGAAGATTTATTTGATTAACACTTATTCTGTTACTTGATAGTGCAGAATTTTAATTTTTTCATCATGTATCTGTTTTGCAGCATAAAGCACTGAACTCTGTTGTTGGATCTTATGACTGGTCACTTCTAGCAAGGAAAGGCCTCTTGAAAGACTTTGCAATTTCTGGAATATTTGGTCAAGGCACTAAAAGACATGCAAAATACATTTCTTCACTTATGAACTTGGAGGTCAGTGTGAATTATGTTGTTTGGCTTAAATTTTCCTGTTTCAGCTTACCTGTTCATTATGTATTTGAATGTTAAAATTTATTATTGATAATCATAATTTTTAGGTTAATTTTATTTTACAATTTATAATTTTAAACTTGTGCTACAGTAGATTGTGGGAGATTTCAACCTGCCTCATATAGACTGGAGCCTTTTAGAAGGAAATAATAAGGAAGGTAACTTCTTTATTGAGTGCTATAATGATAGCTTTCTAATGCAATTTGTAGACAAACCAATTAGGGATCAAACAATCTTAGATTTGGTTCTATCCAATGAGCATGAGGTTATTAGGGAACTTGCAGTAGGAGAGTCATTAGGGAATAGTGGCCATGTGATCATGCATTTTAAGATAGAATTAAATAGGGATCCAGTTAATAATGACCATCTCATTCCTTGCTTCTCAACGGGTAACTGCAGTAAATTTAGGGCTCAGTAAAGTGGGGTAATGAATTTGCGAATAAAAATGCAATTGAGATGTGGTCCAGATCCAAAGAAATTTTAGAGTATTCCTTTCAGAACTGTTAGGAATAACAAGATTAAGAAACATTTGTGGTGGAATAGGGAAATAGCTAAAATGATTAAAAATAAAAAAGGGCATTCAGGGAATTTAAAAGCAATAATAATAGGCTTGCAGACTTGGATAATTTTAGGGAGTTAAGAATTGAGCTAAATAGTTTGATTAAGAAGAGCAAAAGGCATAGTGAAATAAATCTAGCTAGAAATAGCAATGAAGATCCAAAGAAATTCTTTAATTTTTATAAGTATAATAATAAAAAGCATGATAGGATTAGTTCAATAGAACATCATGATAGGATATTTGAAAATGACCAGGATATTGTTGGTACTGTATTTTTAATGATTATTTTAGCTTTGTTTTTACTAAAGAAAATTGAAATAACTGATTTTAATTCTTTAGATTCTGTAAACTTAGGCATTTTTGATAAGATTCACATAAGGAAGGATGATGATAGGCAAGTAATTTGCACAACAAAGTCAAATAAAGCTGCTGAACCTGATAATATATATGCTAGGATTCCCAGAGAAGAGGAGGATAGCTTATCTGAGGCACTAACTATTTTGTTTGCTAGGTTTATTAATTATGCAGAGGTACCAGATGAATGGAAAAAGCAAATGTAGTACTCGTTTATAAAAAGGGTAGTGAAAAGGAGGTAGGAAATTATAGGCCTGTTAGTTTAACATCTTTGATAGGTAAGATACTAGAAAGAATTATAAAGAATAATAGTCAAGATCATTTAAAAAATGTTAATCTTATTTCAAGTTCTCAACATGGATTTAGATCAGAAAGGTTTTGTTTGTCTAATCTCTTAGATTTTTTAGAGTTTGTAGGTCTAACTGAACAGGGAGATAATGGAAATGATGTAGATATTATTTATTTGGATTTCAGTAAGGCATTTGATAAGGTTCCACACAGGCCTCATTACCCAATAGGCAGACTAAGCACGTGCTTAGGGCACCAGCAAGGCAGGGGCACCAAAAAAAAAAAAAAAGAGAAAATCATTTGCAGACCACTTACGCACTTTGAGGAATGATTTCGAAAGATTTGAAGACATATCAAAAGATATCTTGCTGGATACTGACTACAAAGAAGCCCAGTCCCGAAAGCAAATCAGGAAAAACAAGGAAATGATGGCAGTGCACCAGAAACAGCATTGAATCCTAGAGACAAGTTTCGCATATCGACTTGCAATGCTCTAAGTCTAAGTGATGCACTTAAAGCTCATATGAAGAGGAGAGGTGAAGTGTACAAAGAAGTATCAAGTAGATTTTCTTTTTTAAATGATTTTGACTTAGCTGACGAACAATATTCACAAGGTTCCCAAAAGCTAGTTGACATACCCTGTTGACTTGAACATGAATCTCTCTGGAGAACTATGGCAGTTCCACTGTTATATGCGCTCAAAGTTTAATGAAACGAAAAACGAAATTCAGTCACATTGATCTTCATGACACCCTAGTGAAAGACAGGATACAGTGTGTATTTCCAAATGTAGATATCGCACTACATATTTTTCTAACATTGATGATTACTAACTGCTCTGCAGAATGCTCTTTTTCTCAGCTGAAAGGAATAAAAACCCCTCAGAGAACAACAATGTGTCAGGACAGATTTGATTCACTTTCCCTACTGTGTATAGAAGCTGACATGCTTCGTCGAGTCAGCTTCAATGAAATTATTCAGGATTTTGCAATCAGAAAATCTAGAAAGGAGCTATTTTAATTTCAGCGTACATGGAAGTTTTGTTTCATTTCGAAAGATAAAAATTTATTTTATGGTTTAGTATTGTTTTTATTTTGAATTACATATATATGGGGGCACCATAATCTTTTCAGTGCTTAGGGCCTCTAAAGGTCTTAATCCAGCCCTGGTTCCACATAGGATACTTCTATATAAATCAGGGTTGGCAAAAACCCAAAAACCCAGTTGGGGTTTTTGCCAACCCTGATATAAATGTAAAGCTCGTGGGATATCGCAGTCAGTTATTAATTGGGTAGAATAGTGGTCGGAAGATAGAACAAAGTAATTCTAAAGGGTCATGAATCTGGGTGGTAGAAAGTGATAAGTGGGGTACCACAAGAATCAGTGTTAGGTCCATTACTCCTCTTCATTTTATATTTTTAGAGAAGGGAGTAGGTAGTAAAGTTTCTAAATTTGCAGATGATACAAAAGTTACAAATATAGAAAATTCTTATAAACTACAAAAAGATCTTGATAGATTGGTTGCTTGGGCCAGTAAATGGCAGATGTAATTCAATGTTCAAAAATGCAAATCATCTATTTTGGTAGAAATAATGAAAACTTTAGTTATGAGATGCAAGGAAACTGGTTAGAGGTTGTTAGACAGGAAAAAGATCATGGCATTATACTTACTTCTTACTTCGTAACCCCCGGGTTCTCTTATGCGAACCCGGCGGCACTCAGGTATCCCGCGACCACCGTGGGACGGGTCCATAGGTCTCGTAGAGAGGTAATGTTGAAGTTGTGTCTTTGTTGAGAGAGAGTGTGGCAGTGTAAGAGTAGGTGTTGTGTGTCCTCAGGGTGGAGGTAGCATTTTTGACAGGTGGAGGTGTCAGCTAGGTGGAGTCTGTGTCTGTATTGTTGGAGGGAGGGGTGGTGGCCTGAATGGAGCCTGGCCAGAGTAACTTGTTTTCCTTGGGAGGGTTTGTTCGCTCTGATGGACTACAGGGGGAGTATCGTGAAGGACAGTGTTGTGTGGTTGGTTGAGTAGGTAATTCCGGGTGAATTCTGTGTGGAGATGCTTAATGGGGTTGATGTTTAGGGGAGGAGGGGGGATATTGTTCAGTAGCTGCGAATAGTGAGCAGCAGGAGTACGTTTTTTGTTGTGGGGTGGGGGATTGTGTAATGTGAGATGGTGACAGGGGTGGTCTGGGTCCAGTGCTCTGGAGAAGAATGAGTCCGTCATGTTCATGTGGTGTTCGATGGGGAGTATTTTCATATCTGCGTGTAGATGGGGGATGGGTGTGGTTCGGAGGCAGCCAGTAATGCTTCTGAGACCTCTGTTTTGTGTGGTCTGTATCTTTTTCTGGTTTGTGTGGGAGATGGATGGGGACCAGACGGGGGCAGCGTAAGTTAGGGTAGTACGTACAAACTGTTTGTATAGGATACTAAGGGATTCCTTCTGCTGACCGAATGTTGTGGAGGTGAGTGTTCTGAGAGCGTTGTTTTTTTTTGTTGCTTTGGAGCAAATGTTTGATATGTGAGGGGAAAAGGACGTGTGTCTAGGGTGAGGCCAAGGATTGTTGGGGTTTTGTTTAGAGGTAGGGGATGTCCCATGAGGGTGACTCTCGGGTGTGCTTGGGATTCGTGGCGGTCTGAGGTTAGGAGGGTGATGGAGGATTTTTGAGGGGATGCTGACATCCTATTATTAGTCAGCCAGAGTTCCAGATTGGTAATGTACTGCTGGATCAGGCGTGTGGCGGTGTTACGGTTATGGTGTTGTGCTGTTATGGTCAGGTCATCTGCATAGGAGGAAACGTGGACATGGGGGGAGAGGTTGTGGGAGGTCGTGCATGAAAAGGTTGAAGAGGGTTGGGGAGAGTATGGAGCCCTGTGGGACACCATTGTATAGTCTGTAGGTTTTGGATGAGTGTTTGTGTATGACTGCCAAGTCGGCCTGCAATGAAATAGTAAGCCATTTCTTGTCATTAGTGGGGATGTCGAGATCAATAATCTTTTGTGCAAGAATGTGGCTTGGGACAGTGTCGAAAGCTTTGTTGATGTCGATGGCAACAAGGACTGTGCGGGCAGGGGGTGATAGTTGGTTGAAGCCATCTAAGATGTGTTGAGTTAGGTTTGTAAGAAGCGTTGTGGTGGAGTGGGCGGACCTGAAGCCATGTTGGGTTTGTGAAAGTGTAATCTGTGGTTGTATGCGTCTTAATATCAGTTTTTCGAGGACTTTGGAAATGGTTGAGAGAAGGGATTATAGTTAGTAGTGATCTAAAATTTTGTAAGCAGTGCTTAGAGGCTAGAAATAAGGCAAATAAAATGCTAGGTATTATTAAGAGGAATATTAATTACAAGAGTAAGGAAGTGACCCGTAAATTATATAAGTTATGTTAGGCCTCACTTGAAATACTGCATTTAAGCTTTGTCGACGCACCTTAGACATGATATTGATATTATCAAAAAACTATATAGGGCTATGGGTTGATTGCCTGTTACCCTCATCCGTTGGAAATTTCCAGCAGACCAGTGGAGAGTTAACGACAAAAGCCCTATGTTTTTTCGTTAGAGAATTATGTATGTGTAGGTCTTCAAAGGACCTCTTTGTTTATTTAATTGTTTTCGGGATTTGGACTACCTAATGGCCAAGAAAGGAATTGCCCTACCTTATTATTTCATTGGGCCTCGCTTCTGTTTCGATGTAGGGCCGTGGTACAATGGAGCTGCGCAATGAGTTTACTCGATGTAACTAATATAGGCAGTCACTATTTAAACCCCTGAAGGATAGGCCTATCCTTTTTATAGTTATTAGGTTTTATATTATAAGGAATTCACTCAGAACTTATAGGAAGATAAAGGACATCTTCCTTGCTTAAAGCATTGCTGTAACATAAGCAAGCTCCGAGCGAGCCGCTATAATATAATCTTTGTATTTTTATTATTGTGCTGATTTCGCAAAGGTCGTTGACTCGTTTCTCGATGTAATTCTCATGAGTTAGAAGTGGAAAATTTAGAACACGAGATCATTAATTTGGTTTCTTGTTATGCAGGCCCGATGCTTACATATAGGTTCTATGTACCGTATGTATGGCAATTATTTCATTCCCAATAGCCTATGTCGCCAATCCCGAGGTAATTTTGGATAGATATTTAATTCAATTAATTAATAATTTCTATTTAATTAAGAAGTAAAGGTACCACATACGATACCCTGTTGTAAGCGTGTATAGTTTTTCCATAGATATACTTGAAGGTGTGCAATGTAGGGCAACCAAGCTTGTTGCTACCGTAAGAAGATTGGAATACAGGAAAAGATTAAAGGAACTGGGTATATTTAGTTTTAAGAGACTATGTTTGAGGGAGGTATGATACAAATGTTCACAATGTTCACAATGTTTTCAAGTTTGGACAAATTAGGTGTAACTTTTTCTTATTAGAGGCTGATGGAAAAACTCGAGGCGTAATAGGAAAATTAGAAACCGATTTATAGACTGGATCTATGAAAATACTTTTTCAGTCATAGAGTTGGAGATTTTTGGAATGACTTGCCATATGTGGTAAATATTAGCTCCTTAGTTAGTTTTAAGAAAAAACTGGATGCTTTCATGAATGAAAGTGATAATTTGTAGATTGTACAAGGGCCACTCAATATATTTTGCCCCCCACCTTTTTTTTTTTTCTTTCCAAGTTTCCTTGTAAGTTCCAGAAATTTTTTACACGAGTAGTTACATACCTTTTTTACAAGTTTTTATTTTTCCACATAATCTCCATCCTTTTCTACGTCTTTCCTCCACTTCGAAACGAGTGCCTTTATTCCTTGCTGGTAAAAGTCCGGTGGGTTCCGCTGGAGCCACCTCTTAACCTTCTCAACAACCTCGTCGTCACTGAAACTTTCTTCCACGAATAGCATCCTTCATTGGCCCAAACAAATGGAAGTCTGAAGGTGCCAGATCCGGGCTGCATGGAGGGTCGGGTAAAACAGTGAAGCGCATTTTTGTGATGGCTTCTCTTGTTTGCAAAATGTTGTGTGGTCTTGCGTTATCGTGCAAAAGAAGGACGTCTTCCAGTTTTCTCTCTGGTCGAACTCGTTTTATACGTTTCTGGAGTCTCTGTAGGGTAGCAATATATGCCTCTGAGTTGATTGTTTGTCCTTTCTTCATAATGTCCACCAGAATCACCCCTTTCATGTCCCAGAAGATGGTGACCATAACGTTTCCTGCAGAGGGAGCCATTTTGAACTTTTTCTTGCGTGGGGAGTGTGCGTGATGCCACTCCATGGATTGGCGTTTTGGTTCAGGTTCGAAGTGGTGTACCCAAGTCTCATCCCCAGTCACAATTCGTGAAAGGAAGTCACCCCTTCTGTCTCGTATCAAACCAACGACTCGGAAACAATTTTTTTTTTGGGCTTTGTGATCTTCAATCAGTTTGTGAGGAACAAACTGTGAACACACTTTAGTATCCCAGTTGCTGAATTATCGTATTCACACTTCCTTCACTAATTCCTAGCTCCAGTGATAGCTCCTTTTATGTGACGCGGCGATTTGATCGAATGATGCTGTTAGCACGTTGCACAGTGTGAGATGTCACAGCCGATGCCGGGCGACCGCTGCGTGGCTCATCATCGAGGCTGGCTCTACCTCTCCAATAATCTCACACGTTTAGACCAGCGTCCAACTGTTTCGATCAACAGCAACATCTCCGTAAACGTTTTGTAGACGTTTGTGAATATTTCCAACTGTTTCCTTCTCTGCGGGTAAGAACTCGGTAACAGCTCTGTTTACGACGCACATCACTGTCAGACGCCATTTTCGAAACTGCGTTAACCATCGGTTTTATACAAGGAGGGGAGGTTCAAACTGGAAAAATTCGGTTATGTGAAGCGCAGAAAGTTCAAACTTACGGCCCAAAAGACATTTCAGCCCCATGGCCTATTATTTAGCTAAGAAAAAAGGGTGGGGCAAAATATATTGAGTGCCCCTAGTAAATAGTGTATATTCTTATGTTGAAATAGTTGCGTGTTGATTGGCTGACTTGGGATTGACATTTAGCACAATTTTATTATAAAATATAGCTCATGACTCGGGTAACCTCGATAGGCCCAAGTGGCTTCATGTTTTCCAAATGTAATGTAATCTGATCATAAAACTACGGGTATAGAGAACCAGAATAATTCCTAAGACTATAAAAGGTATTATTATTCACGAAGCTCATTTCCCGACCATATGGGGCGAATGTGTCATAAGGGTTACCTGAACCAGTGCAGAAACGGAGTAAGCGACCAACTTATCTCCATCCATTGCTAGCGGCTGGGAGCTAACCAGCGCCATACCGCTCGGAGTCCGCCACCGTAACCATTGAGCTATCGAGCACCCCTAAGACTAAAATGTTTGTTAATCTGTTAATGAAATGATAGTAACCCACGAGGAAAACCAAAAATGACCGATCCAAGTTACCTAATTCATTCCCCAAAGAGGAGAGTTGACCAGAACTTGAAGCTACTATATTTTTCCATTAGATGGGTTTTGCTTTCTGCCTAACTGAAATTTCCCATGGAACCAACACAAAAGCACTGCGAACAGAGGCAAGGTATGACCCAAAAACTAGGTCCTTCATCCTTCATACTCCAGATTTTGAGGCGGCCAAATGTTGGGCAGGATGTTTAGGTAATAACTCGGTAAGATTTGATTGATGACAAAAAACATGTACAAAACCTTGTCCAAGGCCCATTCACCATTCTCTGTGGAGGGGGCACAACGCTTAAATTTCAAACTAAAAAAAAAAAAATAAGAGAAAATTATTTTTTTACGTTGACTTTTTTTTTTCTTATTTGCAGAACATTACTATCCATACAGTGTTCAGAGACAGTCCATAACAGCTTGGTAATATGTTAAATTAGGTTGTTAGATTAGGTAGTTTTGGCTAGGTTGTAGTAATTTGGGTCTATGACTCTGTCTGTGAACACGGTCTGGATTACTAGTAGTGTGTTTTTTATTTAGCTTTTTTTTTTTAAATATCGACCCCTGTTTTTGGCTTTTGTTTGTGTTTTAAATGTTGTTCAGAAGTAATTTTATTTAAGATATAAACTTAGAAGTGATTAAATAATGTAAAATACCTTCTTTTAACCCCTTTGCCGCGCAGCCCTTAATATCACGGGCTCTCGCTTCTGACCATTTCTGCGCAGCCCCGTATATACACGAGTTTAAACTTTAAAACTGAGATATATCTCTGCATACCTGTGTTTTTGGCTCGACTCGTAACTGGGCGCTCGCGCAGTTAACGGGTTAACATAGCTTAGGATCCAAATAACTTACTGTTTAAGAAATAATGGTGGAAAAAATAAGTGGTCATTTTTCCTATTAAGTCAATATGTATATAATATATGAGGCCCTCCTTTTAAGGAAGAAGTGGCTAAGTGACAAAAGTAAAAAACGCCACAAAACGCAATTAAAGTTGTACCAAATTTGAAAGTGACGTAACTTTTGAAGATATTTTGATATTTCACCGAAATATCTTCGAAAGTTATGGCACTTTGGTACAACTTTAGCTGTGTTTTCTGGCGTTTTTTTACTTTCGTCGCTTAGTTATTTCTTCCTAGGAGAGCCTCGTACACTGTATGGTTGTCTACATTTCCAAACTGTCCAAGTTTAGAATATTTTCATAAGATGACCGTAATTTGTTGCTACAGTGTGTATTCGATGTTTGAACTCCATTAAGAGCATTAGCAAGATGTTCTTGTGGAATTCAACCCGAGGAGTCGAATCTGGGACCTTCACGCGCGTCTCTAATCCCTAAGGACTGAGACACGAGAACTGCCAAGAGTCCTTCATAACTAAGAATTCTTCCATCTTTTATCTGATGACGGCGCAAGTGGATCGTCGCTCCCTTCCTCGACACGAGGATCTCTCGTCTTTCGTTCTAAGTCATTCTAATCACCCACAGAGAATGGGAAATTGGTTTGTGATAATGGAAGAAAATTAATCTCTCCCTTCTTAATAGGCAAAACTGCTTCCCATTGTTTGGTGTTCGCGCAGCTATACACCCATGATGGGACGTGTCACGGACTCCATTGTTTCATTGTCCCAGTCCGGGATACTCAAACGTTGCAGACGTATCCTGGTGTAACGATCATGGATATGGGACCGAAACTTGGTCTAAATGGAATGGATAATGGGTGAGTTAAAGGTTTTGTTGTTTTGATGGGAAGTCGCATTTGGATGAAGAGTGTGAGAATAATTAATTAGTAAAGCCTCGGTCTTTCAAACATTTTGGTCGCGTGTTTTACTATTATTATTATTATTAATTATTTACTTATTCTTACACGTTAATTTAATAATTTTCATTCTCACTTGAGAATAATTACCATTTACCACATGCTTTTATGTATGCATCTTCGTTAACTTTATACTGAACCTTATGTGCATTTAAACAATCGTGCATTTAACATAACTAGTTCAGACAATGATGACCTTCACTATCTTTTAGAGTGGTGATGTTCAACCATTATTCAATCCCGAGAGAAAATTTGCTCAACAAAACTGGAGATGTGACTGTCGAGGGGGAGTACGTGTCTCCGTACAAAGACCCGAATAAAAGACTTGGTTTGTAGTCCGTATAAGATCTTAGTTCTAATTTATATATGATGACTTACTGCGTAATGTAACATTTATCAGGTATTTACTTCAGACTTCTGAGGCACTGGCACTTTCGATGGCATTTATAAAATGGCATTTTTAAAATATGACGTCTTACTGTAACCAAACCTTAT
This sequence comes from Bathynomus jamesi, assembly GCA_023014485.1. Taxonomy (NCBI): domain Eukaryota; kingdom Metazoa; phylum Arthropoda; class Malacostraca; order Isopoda; family Cirolanidae; genus Bathynomus; species Bathynomus jamesi. The sequence goes on from JAJOZX010001693.1 coordinate 545,066, forward strand.
AATTTTTCTATTCAGTACACTCGTATTATAACGCGTAAATAGATTTGGACTAAAGATTCTGAAAAGAAATTTATAAATCAGTGAGACCTTAACATTTGCTTCAGTCCCACGAGTCGGTTACAATTTAAATGCAATGTCACAGATTGGCTTCGAATGTGAATCTCAGAATTTTGATTGGCTGTGTTCTTTTATAAATTTATTGATCGACTGGCTTTTCTTCATTTGACGAAAGTATGAAGTTTCGTGCAATCGTCGAGGGACTGTTAATCTGTAGACTTTGTTTTAGCTATTTATATTTGTATTGTTTAAAAAAAAAAAAAAATTCTGAGAAACTTTAGTAGACGTACCTATACACGATTGGTCGACGGAACATAGACATTCTAAAAAAACTAACTCACTCTAACTTACAGTAACTAAGCTTAGCCTATAACCTAGCCTAACTTAATATAACTTACAATAACTTATCAGTATTATGTCGTCCATCAGATGACGTTAGTCCGGAGTTGCAGCCAGCGTCCGTAGAGTCGGGTCGGGGTAACACTGTTTCGGGCCCTAGGGTGGAGTGATTGTTTAGTTTAAAAAATCAGGGGTGTTAAATAGTTGTCAAATGTCTAAAAATGAGCATTGGTGGTGGTTTTTGGTGGTTGCTGGTGATATCGCATCAGCAACCACACTATATGTGCCACGCCCACATGCGACTCAAAAAAAACCTTTATTTTGCCTATTTGGGGCTCTATAATAGCTAGAAGCACCATCTAAAAAGTGCATCTTATGATTTTTTGATGCTGAGAACAACAACTGAAGTTACTGAACTTGCGAACATTAGAAAAAATCCTTTGAAGTTCAAACAGCCATGCCACAATCAAGTGGTAGAACGCCATATCAAGCTTGTGACTGAGGCATCTGCAGCTGTCATTGGGTTCAATAGAAGAGATGGCATGATCCGGCAGTGTATAAAATCCCGTAAACTGATAAAAAAGTTTAATACAAAGCAAGAATTTGTTTAGATTCTACATTTATTTGATGAAATTTTATAGTGTAAATTTGTAATATAGGGTCAATATGCATTACTTTTTATGAAAATGTGTTAAAACTCTGTTTTTCACTTTTGGAAATAATTTTATCAGTCTCAGCATAAAAAAAAAATCATAATAAACAGTTTTTAGATTGTGTTTCTACCTATTATAGAACCCAAAATAGGCAAAATACAGGGTTTTTTACAGTTGCGTATGGATGTGGTACATATAGGGTGTGGTTGCTGATGCAGTATCACTTGCAACCACGCAAAACCACTACCAATGTTCATTTTTAGACATTTGACAACTATCTAGCACCCCTGATTTTTGAAATATTGATTTTCATAAAAATACACTCCACCTTACCCGAGTGTTTCCCTATAAGCGAATGAAGTCACCGAAGTCTGGGGTTCGAATCCCGATGATAGTAGTAATATTAATACAGGATTTAGCGCATTGGTCCGCATTAATTTACCCGATCTCCGTGCCATGTTCTGGCCCTCTTCACTCATTACTTAATTATTAGTTCGGAGTAGACGTTTCATCAACTTTGTGACACTTTAAAATAATTGTAGAAAATAAATGAAATTGGTCGATGCTCGTGAAAAATGGCAGGATTTGTATCGATATACGAAGTGTATGGACCACCGTAAAGGTTTCGTTTCTTTTCATTTCAGGAGCGTCCTTGGGCAACCTTTCAATAGGGCGTCTCGGAATCATCGAGTTTGGCGTGGTGAACCTCCGAAAGGCCCTCACGATCGCTATTCGGTATTCCGCCGTCAGGAAGCAATTTGGTTCCACAGACAAGGCGGAGCAGCCCGTGATTGAATACCCTCTGCAGGTAGATAAGCATCAGACGCTGGAAAATGTTTTTCATTCTCGATAAATTTTGCTTTTTCTTCACTGAATGGATCATCAATTCAATAACGGGAGAATGCCATCGAACTGAAAGTGGATCGTGTCATAGATAGATGTCGTGGCCATGTCGTAACGCCACTTCCCGTTAGATCAGCAAGTTTGAGCGACGTTAGGTCTGTTCAGTAGTTGAATGGGTAAACGCCCTCCGCGTTTAGATGATGTAGCTACTCTTAGATGGTTTGGATCCCACGTAAAACGCGTAAAACTGTAGGTTCCCTCCGAAGGTGGTTAAACAACCTAAAACACTGTTATTTACGAATCATTGTGAGAAGTCACTGCATCGAATTCAGTTATTCAAAAGAAATGAGATTAAATACATTTTTAAAAATCTGTCAGATTTTTTTCCAATATTCCTTCCGTTGAAGGGTTTAACTGTTGAGTCCATATTACGCGTTATTTGGTTTTTCACCTCTGAACCGATTGTAGTCGTTTACGCATTAGTCGACAAAAATCGGGATTTGAAAGTGTATCTAATGTATTAATCGTTATTCAACGACAGGATTTTGGAGCATTTAAAACCCGATTAATGCGTAAACGGCTCTAATGGTTTTCAGCCGTGAAAAACTTCACAAAATGGCCGTGTGATACGGGCTTTATTAATAAGTTTTGTAGTTTTTAGATTTAGCGTGAAATGATTCGTATTATTGGTAGATATACAAAATGTGATGAATCTTCAGAAAGAACAATTAAAAGAAACTATTTAAGTATTGTAAAGATTTCATATTTAACTATTAAGTACGAGAGAGGAGAGAGAGAGAGACATTATTGTACTTACCAAAGAGTTCATTCTCGCGTATTTTTGTAGCAATGGCGCTTGTTCCCATATTTGGGGGGTCTGTATGCCCTCCAAAACTTCTCCTTTTTATTTACGAACCACCACATGAAATTCCATTTAATGATGATGGAAGGCGAAAATGCAGAGTCATTGGTAAGCATTTACCTTATAGCAATTCTTTTCATTTTTAACTAAAGGTGAAATAAAATAAAAATAAAAATGAATTTTTTTTTTTTTTTAATTTGATTGTGAAATCTGTGATCAGGCCAATTTTGGACAAGAAATTCACGCCCTTTCGTGCGTGGGAAAACCTTATTCCACTTGGTTGGCGAGGGACGCGATCCAGGAGTGCAGAGAAGCGTGCGGGGGCCATGGATATCTTAGAGGTTGGAAAGTTGATTGGTTCTTAACGTATGAAAGAATGTAACGATGCTAGAAAATGATAAATTCGTACAAATTGTAGGACAAACGTCGTCTAGAATTTTATATAATTTACGTTGAAATCTTATTACTAAATGTGAAGAAAAATGGGGATTAAAATGAGAAGTGAAAGTGAAAATAAATATTAGATTTAAAAGGAACCAACCATGAAGTCGTGAAGTGTTTAAACCAATAAAAGAATGTGTATTACAAGCTCATGCTGTCAGGATAGTTTAAGTCTGAGTTGTATCACTCGACCCTCATTATGCATCGAGTCTTTTCATTTTTATTCATAATGGCTGGTGCTTGCTGTACATCCACTAATATTCTGAGCCGTATGCGTGTCAGTAAGAGGTCAAGCCCCTAAAACACTGATGTGCTGGTTAAAATCTTCATCAAGCCACCTCTTCTTTCTCTTCGCCCGTTCCCGCCTCTATGCGGGGTCGGCGTTTCTGACCAGCCTCCTCCACACAGCCCGGTCCTGGGCTTCTTCCTCCGACAAACCCTTCTCCCTCAAATCGTCCCTCACCTTCTCCATCCACCTTCGCTTCGGTCTGCCTCTCTTTCTCCTGCCATGCACCTCCATATTCATCGTTCTCTTACCCACATAATCTTCGTCCCCTCTCATCACATGTCCATACCATTTCAGTCTACTTTCTTGTATCTTCCTCGAGATTTCTCCAACCTTTGTTGTGCCCCTTATCCTTTCATTCCTTACTCTATCCAACCTTGTCACTCCGCACATCCATCTCAGCATTCTCATCTCCGTTACATCTAGTCTTTTCTCATGATCTTTCTTTATAGCCCAAGACTCAGCCCCATACATCATAGCCGGTCTTACCACAGTCTTATACACTTTTCCCTTAACCCTTGCGCCTATTCTTCGGTCACACAACACCCCTGAAACTTTCTTCCAATTTTTCCAACCAGATTGCACTCTGTGTTATTTCTGTGTCCAGCTCACCGTCCTCAGCCACTGTCGATCCCAAGTACGTAAACTTACTTACTCTCTTTAACCTCGCTCCCTCTAAACTAATTTCTGAGTCTTGATTTTCGTAGAACCTCAGGTACTCCGTTTTCTTTCTGCTGATTTTCAACCCTCTGTCTTCAAAAGCCCTCCTCCATTCCTCCAATTTTCTTTCTACTACTTCTCTCCTGCTGCTGCACAGAACAATATCGTCTGCAAAGAGCATACACCAAGGGATTGATCTTTTATCCCCTGGGCCAACACATCCATAATCAAAACAAAAAGGTACGGGCTCAAAGAAGATCCCTGATGTAGACCAACCCTCACGGGGAACCATTCCGTTACACCTACACTACTCCTAACCTGGGTCCTTGCTCCTTCATACATACTTTGCACCAACCTAACGTACTTCTCCGGCATACCTTTCTCTCTCATACACCTCCAAACCTCCTGGCGTGGCACTCTATCATATGCTTTCTCTAGGTCGATGAAAACCATGTGCAGTCCCTTTTGTCGCTCCCGGTGTTTCTCCATCAACTGCCTCAGTGCAAAAATTGCATCAGTTGTTCCCCTACCTGGCATAAAACCCAACTGCTCTTCCCCCACGGTTGTTTCTTCTCTTAACCTTTTCTCTAATCCTTTCCCAAACCTTCATCGTGTGTGACATAAGCTTTATTCCCCTATGATTTCCACAATCCTGGATGTCCCCCTTCTCTTTGTAGATAGGTACGAGTGTACTATCCCCTCACTCCTCCGGCATTTCCTCTTGTTCATATATCTTCTGCATCAGATCCCACAATAGATCCATGCCCTCATCTCCCAAACAATTCCACGCCTCCACTGGTATCCCATCCGGTCCCAATGCCTTCCCCTTCTTCATTCCTTTCAACGCCACCTTCACCTCCTCCCTACTCACTCCTGAAGTTAACCCTTGATTTGGGACACCATCTTCAAAAATAACCCTTGGGTTTTCCTCATTTAACAGATGTTCAAAATAACTCTTCCATCTATCCATGATTTTATCCTGATCCTTTAAGACCACTCCCTGCCCATCCTTTACCTGTTTAATTTGAGTAAAATCTTTACTCGCCTTATCCCTAGCCTTCGCTATTCTAAGGATCTTTCTCTCTCCCGCCGGTGTCTCCAACTCTTTATATACTTCATCCATCGCCTGCGCCTTGGCTCTTGCCACTCCCTTCTTCGCCTCCTTTTTCGCCTGCCTATAGCTTTCTCTATCCTCTTGTCTACCAGATGTGTCCCACTTCTTTTTAGCATCTTTCTTCCTTTTAATCACCTCCTGAACCTCTTCATTCCACCACCACGTCTCTTTATCTTCAGGCGGTCTTCTACCTGATGTTTTGCCCAGTACTTCCTCACCAACTCTCAATATCACCCGGCTGTTCTCCTCCCACCATTCTTGTACACTCTCCAACGACCTTACTTCTTCCAAAACCTTCTCCTCAAATTTCCTTTTTTGGTCTTCTTTCTTCAGTCCCCACCACTTTATCCTAGGTGTCACCTGTTCTTGCCTTCTTTTCCTACCACTCTTAAACGACCAATCCATCACCAGGATTCTATGTTGCGCCGCCACGCTTTCCCCGTTTATGACACTGCCCTGTCAAATTCATAAATGGTATATTTATTGTAGCAATCCATATACGGTTGTTAAGGATATATACGAGGGGCGGTCAGAAAATAAGTTTACACGGCGTATAATTTCGTAACTAAAGGACCTACATTGATTGTTTGTATCGGGTGAATTCGTTAATTATTGTTGGCAACACTGCGTGACGTCGATTCGGCTGCCATCTACCGTACATTGGTTATACGAGTCAGATGACTGGAACAGTGCCCTGCCCTACGGAGCAGTCCAGGACGTTTACGTTTAATGGCCGCTCGTAAACGTTCCAGAGTTGAACAATATGCAGCTGTATTAATCGTTGTGCCTTTTTGCATGAAGTCAGCGAGCAAAACGCCTTTTGGTCCCAAAACACGGTAACCATCACTTTGCCAGCGGACCTCACAATCTTGAACTTCTTTGGTTGCGGGGATCCAGGGTGTTTCCATTCCATGCTGGCACGTTTTGTTTTCGGAGTATGGTGATGAACCCGTGTCTTGTCTCCTTCGCCAATGCGCTCGAAAAATTCTTGACCACTGACAGACTCGGAATATCGTTGCAGAAATGACAGGGTACTGTTCCAGTCGAGCCGCCATGTTCAACTGACTCGTATAACCAATGTACGGTAGATGGCAGCCGAATCGACGCGCAGTGTTGCCAACAATGATTAACGAATTCACCTGATACAAACATAATCAATGTAGGTCCTTTAGTTACGAAATTATATGCCGTGTAAACTTATTTTATGACCGCCTCTCGTACTTTGCTTGTTTAGTTAGGTTCTTTACTTTTTCTAATAGTTTATTTAGTGTACACCTTGGGAATGATACGAGATGTACCGACTGCCGACTAGTTTGCTTTCAAAAGTTGGCTGACTATAAGAACTCGTTTTTACTTAGGTTTGCAGACAAAAGTATTTTAATTTCATGGCTGCTACACACTTATTAATTTCTATTTAAATATATCCGTAATGCGTATGCAATTTAGAGCTCTTGTTATATGTTGCATATGAAATTAATGCATGCCTGAATGGCGACATCAGTCATTTCACCATAATAGAATATTATTTGGCCTAGTATTGATGATAAAATGCATTCCTTGGATGAAAGACGGATCCAGCGATACGAACTAAGGAATCAGTCAGAGTCGGATATAAAGTTTATTTGTACAAATATTTTATTGTTCGCTAGACAAGAACAACAACAAAAAAATAAATGTTTACAGTTACAACACAAAAAAACAAACGTTTACAAGGCTAATGTAACATAGCATTTATAAATTTAATGCTCACAATGTTAAACATAATTCCTCAAAATTATTTAAATTAGCATAGGCCCACTGTAGAAAAAGTTGGAAACAAAAATTATGATGTAGTAAAACGCCGAACTGTTTATTACACTCCAATTAGCTACTAAAAATAATTAAAATGAATCACTTATTAAAATCATTTAAATGACCAATCATTAAAAGAGATGAATTTAGTATCTTATTGATATGCTTTAACTATATTTATATTTTTCATCATACCGGTATTGTAAATTGATGTAATTAGGTATGTAACGTTGCATATTATATGAATTTAAAGCTCGCAAATTTAAAAAATAAATTAAATCCACAAAATTAACATAGGCCGACTGTATATAAAGAAGAAAAATTATGATTTAAAAGTTATTTTTTTACATGCAACAGCCAGTAGTTGTAGTAGCAGCAGCTACTAAAAATAATTAAAATGAACTAGCCTATTAAAATCACTAATCATAAAACGATATATTTAGTGTTTCTATGCTATAGCTATATTCACATTTTTTCATCCTATTGGAATTTAAAAACTTAAGTTGAAGTGCAAAAATACACAAGATTTTCACCGTTTTTCGGGCACAACCTATTCTGTTTTGCTTCATATATCATTATACAGGGTGTCTGGGCTTAAATGGCAATAAAATAAAACGTTATAAATATTTTATTGCCATTTAAGCCCGAACACCCTGTATTTCCACCCGTAGGAAACAGTTTTTACTCCACTGATGTTGGGGGACCAGACGGGTATTTTAAAGCTAGATCTTGTAATTTAGGTAAATCCTTTTTTATTGATTCTCCACCATGAAAAAGGATCCGAATCTTTATCAAGCAATGGGTTACTTAAGTATTTTTTATCTCCTTTTGTAGAGTGGAGCGAGCTTTGCGCATTTTCTTCGATAATCTTCCCAGCGTTACATCTTTACCTCGAGATTATTTTCTTGAAATGTTTGCGCAGATTTCTGGCAGCTTGCCCGTAGATCTGACAGATTTACTCACAATCTCATCAAAACAGTCGGATAAAGTGAAAATGATTGATTCGCTGATTCTGAGCTCTGATTTTTTTTTTCCACTGCTGAATCAGGTTCACAGCTAGAGGATGAGTTACGTGCCTTTTCTTTTAATTCCATCAGGATTTCAGTTAGCCATCGCAGAATTTTCTCTCCATTTATTTCCTTAAGAGTAGCGAGTAACTTGAACCATGGATCGAGGAAAGTTGATAGACATACTGTCTTATTTTCAAGCAGTGGTGCTATTCTCTTGGTTATAGATTCCTTTAACTCGTGTACTGTTGTTTTTATTCCTGTTAGATAATCTTCAGCCTTTGACAAGACAAGTTGTAAAGATAATATTGTAGGAATTATGATAACTGTGGTGAATTCTCTACTGCTGCATTATTTTGTTTCTTCACATAGTTTCAACAGCTGTACTAGCTTCTTTACTAAGTTCCATTGATTGGCTGTCAAATTCGCTATACAGTATCTCCATGTTCCATAGAATATAGAACTAATACCTCCTTTTGATCAAGAAATCTCTCTAACATATAGGAAGAGCTGTTCCACCTTGTTGGTACATTTTTAATTAATGTGTGTTCAGTTACACCAAGTCTTTTTTGCAATTCATTGAATTTGTTCATTGCTGATGGTGAATGATTAAAATGCGTAGTTGTCCTCCCGCAAATACCTAGTATGTCACTTACTTCTCTCTGGGATAAGATGGAATCAGAAATGCAGAGTTGAAGTGTGTGAATAAAGCAACTAAGAGATTCTAGTCCAGACTCCCATAATCCATCTATCATGTTGACAGCATTATCTCGCAAGACTACATGTACCTTGTGTACTAGTATTTCCAACCCAAGTGAGTATACATCCACTGATATTCTGAGCCGTATACGTGTCAGTCAGTAAGAGGTGTAAAACAGCATCAATATTCCGTTAGAACGGGACAGTCGTCCAGTGCCCTTTTTGTTCATTTGTCAGAGTTATCCCACTGTATTGATTGGAATAATGCTTGTTTTGTTTCACTCTAGCAACATTGTTAATAGAAGTATTCTTGAGTTTGCCATTATCCAACTTACAAATAACTTCAACATAAGCAAAGGTCTTTTTCAACTTGATCCCGTTGTTTTGAATTCGTTCAGAACAGATTTAGACAAGAAAGGTAGAGTGCTAAACCTTTTGTAAACTTGTATGCTTCTCTAATAACTTTTATTTTTCAATTTATTTTTATATATATATCGGACTTAGACAAGAAGGGCAGTGGTAAAACCTGGGCAGATTTCCAGTATAAATTTGTATGCCCCTCTTACAAGTTTTATTTTTATTTTTAAATTTATTATTTTTTTAATTAACTATAACATTGGTTGGAAACTATTCAGATCTTGTTGGATTCGGGCAAAGTGCTAAAATCGGTAGTTTTTCCTTAAATTTGTATGCTCCTCCCACAATCCTTTAATTTTTTTTTTAATTCTCCGTTTATTGTGTAGGTCTGTGTATATTATATATATAATTTTGTAACCTATATATAGGCTGTAACTCTTTATGTACTTCAGTGTTCCTGAGGATGTCATTAGACGAAAGCGCTTGAGCACCATTCTGTGTTTCCTTTCCTTCGTGGTTTTATTCATCATATATATATAGCCGCAAGGGGGTTCTAAGCTCGTGCTCTTTGTGCTCATTTGTACGTGCTTGTTCCTGGAGGTTTCACGTGCGCCCTCCCGGCCCTAGCACCCAAGGATGATGGGGCTCGACCCTGCAGTCCTTGTCATCCTTGGTCTTTTTCCACTTTGACTGTCCCCTCCACCCTTTCTTTTTCCTGTCTTTCCTCACTTTTTCTTTGTTTTTCCGCCGAGATATGCCCTTTTAAATAAAGGCGAATCGGTTCTTCCCGAACTTTAAAAAAAAATATATATGTATATATATACACGGTGAACCAAAAGTAGGTGGACAGTAGGTTGAATACGGTTTGTGTTATATTATATTATAACAATGGTGTTCATTATAACTATGGTGTTTGTGTTATATTATATTAAATATTATAACTAAATTTATTTAAATTTTATTTTGTATTATAGTATACAAAAAAATTAAATATGTATTCTCAAAATAAACGTTATCATTTACTGTCCACCTACATTTGGTTCACCCTATATATATATATATCCCCGCAAGGGGGTTCTAAGCTCGTGCTCTTGAGTGCTCTTTGTGCTCGTTTGTACGTGCTTGTTCCTGGAGGTTTCACGTGCGCCCTCCCGGCCCTAGCACCCAAGGATGATGGGCTCGACCCTGCAGTCCTTGTCATCCTTGGTCTTTTTCCACTTCGACTGTCCCCTCCACCCTTTCTTTTTCCTCTCTTTCCTCTCACTTTTTCTTTGTTTTTCCGCTGAGATATGCCCTTTAAATAGAGGCGAATCGGTTCTTCCTGAACTAAAAAAAAAAAAAAAAAAAAATATATATAATATATATATATAAATAATGTAAAATAACGCATTGTCGTGACGAAGTATGAAGAAGGAAACCACTCTTCAGGAAGATGTACATTTTTGTTTCTTAACACCAATACAGTTTCGGCTCCTCGCTCGCCCTTGTAGATTGGTAATTAATTGGCATTACCAATTGACAAGGGCGAGCGAGGAGCCGAAACTGTATTGGTGTTAAGAAATAAAAATTTACGTTTTCCTGAAGAGTGGTTTCCTTACACACACACACACACACACACACACACACACACACACACACAACACACACACACACACCAGTTCTGTCCTCTTTTGTATCACTTTCCTCCTACACAAAAAAGTTACAACTTTGTTGTAGATGTTTCTTTGAGTTCAATTTAGATTAGATTAGGTTAGGTTAACAACCTAAAATAAACCGAAACAAAAAATTGGCTGTGTAAAATCCTGAGGTAGCATTAAGTAGTAGTAAATTGATTTAATTTTTTTTTAATTAAAATCCTAAACGATTTCACATGTAGGAGCTAATGTCACTTCACGGACCACCGATGAAAATGTAGTAGTAATTTTGCACTTTTATAACTATATACAGGGTGTACATAAAGTCAGGATCTATTTTTGTGAAGCACTTGGAAATTATATGGAATTCAATCATAAAATGATAAAGTGGTAACATTTATTAAATAATTAAGAGTAGGATTCGACGTGACGCCCATCAGTATCCCTGCACAGCTCAAATCGTACCGCAGCATTTCTAAACACATTCTGGAGCATTTGCGGGGTTATGTTATCTGCAGCAGTTCGTATACGTAAGTTTTCAAGACTTGTAATCTTCGTCTGATAGACGTGCGATTTGATAAAGCCCCATGCAAAGAAATCTAAAGGGGTTAAATCTGGTGACCTCGCTGGCCAAGGTCTGTTGCTTCCGCGTCCGATCCAGCGATTTGGAAAACGTCCATTTAGATAATCCTGAACAATTTTGGCATAGTGACAAGGAGCACCATCATGTTGATAGACGACGGTACTAACAATCCTATCCCCGTCGTCTATCAACATGATGGTGCTCCTTGTCACTATGCCAAAATTGTTCAGGATTATCTAAATTGACGTTTTCCAAATCGCTGGATCGGACGCGGAAGCAACAGACCTTGGCCAGCGAGATCACCAGATTTAACCCCTTTAGATTTCTTTGCATGGGGCTTTATCAAATCGCACGTCTATCAGACGAAGATTACGAGTCTTGAAAACTTACGTACACGTATACGAACTGCTGCAGATAACATAACCCCGCAAATGCTCCAGAATGGTTTAGAAATGCTGCTGAACGATTTGAGCTGTGCAGGGATACTGATGGGCGTCACGTCGAATCCTACTCTTAATTATTTAATAAATGTTACCACTTTATCATTTTATGATTGAATTCCATATAATTTCCAAGTGCTTCACAAAAATAGATCCTGACTTTATGTACACCCTGTATATATAAAACGAGGGACTCTTCTGGGAAAATTAAATCCACTATAGTTCGAATAAAGTAATGGTAAATACTATAGTTTTTGTTTTCATGATGTTAGCCCGACGTGGGCAACGGTCACACGCAAAGAGGCCCCAAAATATAGCTTCCCTCACCACTAAGCTCTCTGCGCCTGCATGTTTTTCATTCGCATTTCCCAATTGATAAGGTGACCTAACCCGTGTGAAATCGATATATGGATGTATATTTAGAGAACACTTAGTTTCAAGATACTGGTATTGGTTTTTCTTTGAGAGTAAATATGAAAGTGACACTTACATAAGATTTAAATGACTTTAGAAAGAGCCCATTTGGATGGTGCCTCAGTATTGAAAGTTACAAAGATTGTTTATGTATTTCGACAGTCTCCAAGGTTGTGACTTTATCGAAGAAATTAAAAAAAAACAAATACAATAGGGAATGAAAAGTAGTACCGAAAAGAAAAAATGGTGTGAACGGAACTCAGTCGCATCAAATCCTACTTGGTTAGTTCCATTTTATTTGCTTTGGTTGTCAGTGGTCGTTCCACACCATTCGTTAACCTCTGAACGAAGTTTTGATGCGGTTGTCTTCGACTCTCAATTTACAATTTGCGCTGTCAATGTTGCTTTTCGTTCATCATTGTGCGGGTTCAAGTTCCACAAGGTCCTTATAGGTTCCCATTTTGTTTCTTCTCTTTTCATCTTGAAGTAGGGGTATTGTATTTAAAAGAGCATTAATATCATCTCTTGTTTGTAGTTTTTTCACTGCCTTCAATGACGTGAAAACCTTGGAGACTGTTCTTCATGTAATATGGGTATGTCTCGGCTACTTTTTGACAATGAGGACACCAATCAAACAGACCCCTCACTATCATGCACTTTTCAAGGTCATTCAGATTTTAGTGATGTTTTAATACCGATTCTGGGAGAACATTAAAACATCGTGTTCTCTAAATATAATATCCACTTGTACATCGATTTCATACAGGATATGACGCTTTATCGACAATTGGCCGCTGGTATTTGTTTATGTATTTTTTTCCCCCCAAGCCTCTGGGTTCGGTCAACTCCGGGATGACAACGACGCTAGTTGCACCTACGAAGGTGACAACAACGTTCTCCTCCAGCAGACGTCCAACTGGCTTCTCTCCCTTTGGGCAAGGAGGAAAAGCGGTTCCTGCGCTTATCCAATGGGAACGTCCGATTTCCTGGATCGCGGGGACCAGATCCTTAACTTGAGGTGGCCCGACACCGCATTTTGGATCAATCTTTCCGACGAAGGTTAGTTAATTTCCCACTCTATTTTTTTTTCAAAAGAAAATTGCGAAAAGTCGTCTCTCTGACCAAGGCTTAAAGCATTATTGTTTCGCCACGACTTTTTTACATGATGTATAAAGAATCTGTTTATTTTAGGTTTCATCTGTATTAATTTAACAATTTATATTTAAGTTGCTTGAAAATGGCTGAAGTGTAGGGGCGAAACGTTAGAAATAGCGCGAGTAATTATTTTACTCAAGGGTTATTTTGGATAATTCTTGTGAAGTATTGAGGAAAATGTTTAGAAGTCCCCAAATCATTATTTATTATTCAGCGCCCGGTAGCTCAGTGGTTACGATAGCAGACTGAACGGTGAGGCTTTAGTTCGCTCCTTGCCGCTGGCTTACCCCGTTTCTACCCTGGCTCAGGTGACCCTTTGGCCTCCCCCCCCCACATAGTGGGGAAATGAGCTTCCTGGATGTTGCCTTTTATTATGATTTTTACTTATTATTCGACTTTCAAGTAGAATTTTGAGTGTGATTTCATAATTTAACCTATCATCGGTTACCTAATACAGGTAACGTAAGCGTGACCGATTTGTATCAGGACTTTTGTAACCGAAAGTTATTTTTTAATCTAGTTTGGACGCTCTTATCTGAGGGCGGCGTTGACTGTCCGTAAGTTGGCTTTGAGTCCACTTCTTAAAGTAATGTTGGCGCGTCATGCCTTCGGTTTCCTTTCAGAAATCATCGATCGGTGTTTGGAGACGTACGAATGGCTGGTTTGTTGGTTGTGTAAAGCCACTTCTGAAGAACTTAAACGACATCTGCGGGAAGATGAGAACCCCTTTACAGCCAAGAATAATTGCCAGGTCTTTAGGGCTCACACTTTATCTTTGGTTTATGGCGAGGTGAGAAATGGTTTACGTACGATCATGTATCCAGCTAAAGTACGATAACCGCATTGTAAAATGAGAAGCAATAAAATGGGAAACTTGGAACTAGTGGGACTCGAACATGTGTCTGGTCTGGAGTTCAAGCGTTCTATCCACCTCGGGGGAAACTAGTTTAATAATATCTTTATATGTATTTACGAATGAGAATTTAGTCATTTGATACTTGAACCTTTCAAGCACAGTGCCATTGGGAATAAATATCATATTATGGGTGACCTTAAGGAGCGTTACCCGAAGTCCCTCTTTCCCCACGCGTAGTGGGCTGAGCGTGAACTCGAGTGTCATAGAAGTGGGAGTCGAACCCGAGACCTTCGTTCTCCGAGTCTTCCCTAACTACCGAGCCAAGAGGCCTCTTACATAGTATGCGAATGTTTTAAGACCATTTTTACAACATTCCTAATAAGATTCTGTTGAAGGATTCATCTTTATTTAAATATTTGTTAAATCCCCCAAAATAAGCACTGTTGACCCCCCCACCTCTTTTTTTTGTGTTGCAGCGAGTGATTATCTCTTGGTTCAAGGACTCGATACGCGAGGCCGACCACTCTCTTCAGCTCCCCTTGCGACGATTGTGTTCCTTATTCGCTTTGACGAGGATGCTGAAACACGTGTCATTGTTTGTGGAAGGTTGGTCATAATCTGTGATTAAGTTGATTGCAATTTCTCGCATCAGATTGAACACAATTAGGAATTGCATCAACTATGATCCTTCCTATTCTCAGGTGGTCTGTTGTCAACCCACGAAGTGGTAGTGACTCGCATCCAGACCCACATCAAAAGGCTATTGAAGGAGATCCTTCCTGATGCCTTGGCCTTGATTGATACCTGTGCACCGCCCGATTTCGCTCTTCAATCGGACCTCGGAAACGCCGATGGAAAGGTGACAGCTTAACTCAATTTTACCAAACTCGACCCCGCTTTTATCTAATTTAACATTACAGTCTTAACCAAACTAATCTCTCTTCTACCTCACTTGAGCTACGTCGTGGCTCTGCCGCAGTATCTCTTCCCATTAGATCAGCGAAGTTAAGACCGTCGGATCTGGATAGTAATTAGATGGATAACCGTCCTCCGCGCTCAGATGATGTAGCGATTTGTGGTTCGTTACGATAGCACGTATAGTTGAAGGTCGCCTCCATCATTTATTTTACGGAGCAACCTAAACATCTCCAAACGTTATGATTATCATCATCGTTGTTGAACATTACTTAATGCAATGTTTAGAAAGTGTACATCATTAAACTGGACGTGACGTTAGGTCGAATAAAACCAGGTTAATATTTGCATTTTTGACAGGTTTGCAGTTATTGAGAAATTAAGCTATTTAAATTTTTTAAAGATATCTTAAGCGTGTTTGGTTTAAGTTATACCCCTTGATCCACGAACCCTGGCAGGCTAACACAGTTTCACTGTAATTGAAGTGAACACACTGAGGTCGGGTGTTCAACAACTTCCTCCTCATCTAAGATCATATGACTGAGGGGACCTACAACTTTCCGTGGGATCCGAACCACGGGTTACTACATAATCTGGACGCGGAGGGGGGGTCCCCCATCAAACTACTGTCCAGACTCAATGTCGCTTAACTTCGCTGATCGATGGGAAGCGGTGAACATTAGCCACGACGTAGTCCTCGACTGCCGATAGTGTTGGTAATATTATTATTGATAATAATAATCATCATCCAGGAGTTAGTGCAATTGCCACTTTAGTTGGCCGAAGCAATGTGCCAGTTTCTGGCTCTCTTCGCTCATTATTAACTTATGACCTCAATTTCGGTTTCAGGTTTACGACCACATTTACCGAACAATGGTAACAGCTAAGGGGGCTCTAACCAGGGATCCTCTGTGGCAGGAAATTAGTTATAAGAAACGGTCGAAACTGTAAACGTTTCGATCCATTTTCCCTTTCTTTTCGAGGATTGGTGCTTGAATGGATGCTAGCATCCGCGTATTCATCAGTCTCTCCATCGTTGAACTATTCTGCTTCGTGATGCAATTTGTACGAAGTCATTCAGAAAACTGGGGATCAAACCAAGACTATTAGAATGTTCGTGTTTGGGTTTTAAAGATATTTTGTTTTGCTAAATATTTTAAATAATTTAACTTTAGGTAGGTTACATTTTTTTCATTGATTTTATTTAGGGTGAGTAAATTGTTTTAGAATAAAAATAATTATTATCTTTTTGTCTGTCTAAGAAAGAAATGGTGCTATGTAATTTTTATCATGTTGTTGCGTAAATAATTATTTTTATTCTGTCTGTCTAAGAAAGAAATGGTGCTATGTAATTTTTATCATGTTGCGTAAATGAAATGTTATATTTTCAATTGGAAGAGTTTCTTTTGCATGGCATTTATTTTAAATACCCAATCCTATCGGTACAGTCTCGTTATTGTTCACTTAAGTTCCACTTCCAAGTTTTCGCCTTTAAAAAGGATACTCGTACACGGGGGTGCAGTGCCAATTTTATAGGTGCCGGAGCTCTGGTGGGCCTGACAAAAGCCTGCCATTTCCTATCCTGTTTCTATATATGCCACACGATGACTAAGTATTTCGTGTTTGCACTCACTAATTATCATAAAATAAATATAATTATCAAGCAAATAAAGAAAAAAGAGCAATCATGTATTTTATCAATTTAAGAAGTTAAAACTACTTAGTGCTTACCAAATACCACCAGTGGGAAGTTTCACAATAATTTCCACAAAGGGTCAGGCGTGATATGTTTTCGGGGGTCTGAAGCAACTCTTGTCCTGGTGTCATCTGCCGATCTGTGGTACCGCAGCCATGATATGGCATATGGCTCAGGATTCCACTGAACTAGAGGAGGTCCATGTAGTTTAATAAACATAAGCGCTGATACATGATTTATGAGAATTCTTGAGCGTGTTGTTGTTGTTATCAAGTTCATGTGACTGAATCCCCTCTCACACTCAGCAGTACTAATAGGAATAACTTGTGAACAGCTCAGTAATGGGTGTAAATCTTGAGGGATGCGGCGCCCATGATCTTCCACATAGTCTCTAAAGGCATTTAGTACAGAGTAAGAAGAAAGCTTAAACCTCTTACAGAGAGATGAGATTTCAGCTTCTCCGTAATTAGGTGGTATTTCATCAGGCCAGTGGTCTTTTTCAAGGACACATTTCATTTAGCAGTGATTTATACATACTTTGAGGTTCAGAAGTTTGAGAACCTTTCATGGATGTTGTCGTGAACATACGGTGCTGCAAATTGTTCACAAGACTAGTAAGAAACTGTTGATAATTAATGGAGACAATTTTTTTTGTTGCTTGTTATGGTAATTCCTCCAAACTTCCTCTTGCAGAGGTGCCGGAGCGGCGCTCCGGCACGCTCCGGCAGCACTGCACCCCTGTTCGTACATACATTATCTTAGAACCCATTCTTTATGGGGTGGGCACGACGCTTAAATCAGTTAACACCGGATCGCTGAGGTCGTACATTGGTGTATATCTTTCATAACGAGGTTCGTGGTATACCTCTGGTAGTACGTCAGGCGAGACGTGTGTGTATACGACAAACGGCTTCAACCCCTCTTTCCATCTTTAACACGCTCTTCCTTTACTTCTTACAATTACCACAACAAGGTGACCGTAATTCTGTAATTATTTACGCGTGAGCATAACTTAGCGTACTGTAGGATTCCACCGTAAAATGGAGTAATAAAGGTAAAAAAATAAAGCTTTTTCTGCTCGGGCCCCTACATAGTGGGGAAACTGAGTAAATTGCCGGCTCAGCCTAACCCAGCACCAGTGACTAGGAGCGAACTATAGCCTCATCGCCCGTAACCACTAAGCTACCAGGCGCTCAGATTGGAATAATCCTTCCTAAAAATACCAACATAGATTTACAATGAGAATACTAGGTACTAATATACGCAGTAGTAGTAGTAGTAGTACCTAGTACCGGGTGTACATAAAGTAACGCAATTGAAGAGAGATCCGATTTTAATTATATTAACGATAGTGAACATGGACAAGTAATATTTATTATATGTACTTTATAACAATTGTATATTCGATAGTAAAGTTTATAAGAGCTGTTGAAAATGTCCACCATCGACCTTAGCACGGGCTCTTACATGAAAATAGTTTAAGCCAGTTCAAATCAGATTTCTCTCTTCATTCTTGTTACTTTATACATACCCAATACAATGACTTAAATATTACAAAATCGTACAACATAATTGTAATAAACTCCAGTAAAACAAAATTAATGTAACTAATTTCAGCCATTTTAAAAAACTAATTTTATGTAGCACTTCAAACTTTACTTTCGATTTTATATTTTATACATCTTATAAATCCAGATCACAACGATTATTTTAATGTAGAAATATCATTTATACTTTTACCCATTCATCTCGCCCTTATTTACATCGTAGCCTTTTATGAAACTGAATTAATCCTAGTTGAGTGAAAATTACTCATAAATGAAGTTTACCCCCCCACCCCCCACCCCCCCAATCTAAAAGAAAAATGTTAATAATATTCAGTTTATACAAATATTAAACGTGACGTGAAATTTGAAAGAAATTACTTCATAATGCGTCGGTTCAAACTTGAACACTTTCTTGCATACAGGAAGTGTCCTCGAAACACTGCACGAAATAGTCTGCTGTTTACAACAATAAAAGAGCGTGGATGTTATACAACAAAGTGTTACCCATTGAATAAGGAATGTGGTGCAGTGAAGAGCCCGCTGCACGTATTGTTCTCCTTTCAAAGATTTAGATTTATTTTTCCCAGTTGGCGACATTACTGCCCGTATCACTGGCCCTATTTCGATGAAGGACGTAAAACCAACCAACCAACCAACCAACCGGGAAAATAATCAAATGATGACAGGGGATACCCAAACAGAGAGGAGTCCTTCAGAAGGTACTGTCGCCATCCAACTCCTGACTTCTATTCAGCTTATATTTCTGCCCAGAATCGTGCAAAATCTGTTCTTCGACTCGCCGATAATTCCTTCATCAGACAAAAATGTGAAAACCTATCCAATTCTAATTCTTCTCGCATCTAGCTAAGACCTTCTTCAACAACTTTACTACTTCTTTCCCTCCTCTTCTCCATTCCGACGGCTCAGTTGCCATCTCTTCTCTCAAACTTTCGCCTCCAACTCAACCCTGGACGATTCCGGTACTATTCCTCCATCTCCTCTTCCCTCTAACTTTATTATGTCAGAAATTAAAATCTCTTCCAAATATGTTCTTTCTGCCCTATCTGGGCTGAACTCTAGGAAGGCGTACGGTCCTGATGGTGGTCCTCCTGTTCTTAAGAATTGTGCTTCAGTGTTGACACCCTGTCTATGCAAACACTTTTGTCTTTGTCTCTGATTTGGTACTTTTCCTTCTTGCTGGAAGTTCGCTTTCATTCAGCCTGTCCCAAAAGAAGGGTGACCGTTCTCAATCCTCCAATTGCTTTGATTTCGTGCCTTTCTAAAGTTTTTAAATCTATCTTTAATAGGAAGATTCTTAAACACCTCTCTTCTCAATCTTCTTTCAGATCGTCAGTATGGGCTCCGCAAGGGACGTTCGACTGGCGATCTTGCCTATTTCTGACTTCTGGTCATCCTTCTTTCGGAATTTCGGTGAAACTTTTGCTATTGCGCTAGACATATCGAAAGCTTTTTATAGAGTTTGTCACACATCTTTAATTTCGAAACTGCCTTCCTTCGGTTTTCTATCCTTCTATCTGTGCCTTCATCTCTAATTTCCTTTCTGGCCGATCTATAGCTGTGGTTGTAGATGGCCACTGTTCTCCTAAAGCTATCAACAGTAGTGTTCTTCAGGGTTTTTTGTCCTGTCACCTACGCCTTTCCTTTTATTTATTAATGATCTTTTAATTCGCGCTTCCTGCTCTATTCACTCCTATGCCGATGATTCCACTCTTCATTTCTCCACCCGCTTCCCAAAGCGTCCCTCTCAACAGTCACTCCATGATTCACGTAGGACGACTATGGAGCACCTGACCTGTGACCTTTCTGCTATCTCTGATTGGGACAGAGAAAACCTTGTGGCTTTCAATGCCTTAAGAACTCAGTTTCTCCACCTGTCTACTCGTCACAATCTTCCACATGACTATCGCCTTAACGTCAACAATACACAACTCGATTGTTCTTCTTCTCTTAACATTCTTGGTGTTTCCTTTTCTCGTGATCTTTCCTGGAAGGCTTACATATACTCTTTCTAAAACAGCTTCGAAGAGGTTAGGTGTGCTGTACCGCCTCCGAGGTTTCTTCACCCCCGCTCACTTGCTGTTTCTGTACAAGGGTCTTGTCCGCCCCTGTATAGAGTATGCTTCTCATGTGTGGTGGCTCAACCCACACAGCCGTACTTGACCGGGTGGAATCAAAGGCTTTTCGTATCATCAATTGCCCACCTCTTACTCACTGTCTTCAGTCCTTCCCTCTTCGCCGCAGTGTTGCCTCACTTTCTCTTTACCATCGTTATTATAACAGACACTGAACTCTCTAACTGCATGCCTCTTCCTTTAAAGAGCACGCAGCACCAGACTTTTTAAATTTTTTCATTCATTCTCTGTCCAACTCTTTAACGCAAGGTTGTTAATCGGTATTTTCAATCTTTCATCTAAACCGATGAGCTCTGAAACAATCTTCCTCAATCCATCTTTCCCCTATGACCTCCAATCTTTTAAACACAAAGTGTCTAGGCATCCCGAAAACCCTGGACCTTGATTTTGGCTCTTTCTATTGGGGGAGCGTGGGGGGGGGGGGGGGGGGGGGGGGGGGAAGGTCGCTTTTGTGGGCATTCGCCCTTGGCTCCTTCATGCATAAGAAAAAAAAAAAAAATCACCTTATCCTTGTACAGTATTTTTCCAGGTACTATTGTCCATGTCACAACACCTTCAGTAAGTCAATCATTTGTATTTTTCTTTACTCACGTGACCTCAACATTTAGGGTTCGTTAAGCAGTAAATAGTAAAGTTTTGTTCCAAGCTCGGCCGTGAAGCGGTTAAAAGTGGCACCCGAAATTCATATTTATTTGCTGACTGCAACATAATTGCTATTCAAAAACATGAACACCGAAAATTAATTTTCACCAATGAAAGAAAATGTTTCATGTCCACAAATACACAAATTAATTTCTAAAATTAATATTTAAAAATTATTAAAAGTGACCAAATGTTTAGGAAAAGGTACTAATTTTGCTATTTCTCATTAATTTCAAATTTTTATTATGAATATAAATTCTCTTAGGAGTAACTAATATTATTTAGAATTAATTTTTTAAATTGTTCTATATTTCATAATTATACACATTATGCTTACATTTGGTGATGATGCAATGTCTAACGCACAGACAGCAATAATAAATAATCAGACTTTTAAAAGCTGAAGACAACTGAGCTTAATTTTACACCTAAGAAGCATAACTACACGTTAAATACTATCCTATGTCCCAAATCTTTGGTTTGGTTTACCTACCTATACTAGTTGTATTATGTTCATTATTTCTATATTTCAAAGTTTAATTTTGCGCAAAGTTACGTACTAAAATCGTGTTAATTGAATTTCAAGTCTGATTAAACTAGAAAATGAGTGTTCAAACATACGAATCGTTGTCCATAACAGAACATTTGGTAACGAGACAAATATTTTATTTCTAAGAATATTTACACCGTTTTTCAGTTTATAGAAATTTCAGTTAACCTTCCGCGATATTTGCCGACGATCAGGCTTAAATTTGGCAAGTACCACTTCTTTTGGTACATATTGTCTCTGTGTCCTCAGTTGGATGAAGGACGAAAGAAGTACCAACCAGCCAACCTTCATGTAATTTATGAAGAAATAAATAGTATTTTAAAAAGTTCTTACCTCGTGGAAAGATCAGCTAGCCTTTGTTTTACTGCCGAACGAACAGTGGAAGAGTTTCTTCGCTGGCATCATTTGTCTATGACCACTAGTCGCGCCCTTCGCTATTAAGTCCATATCACACACGGCCACGGCCATTTGTTGCCTGTTCAGGTTGTGGGTTGTGTCGTAGTACAGCCAGGCGATTAAAGCCGCTGAAATGAGATTGTTATAATTATCACAGAGACTTTACATTTTGTCGTCGTAACGCCGCTGAATTTGCGCCACGATATTTAATTAACCTTTACCAGTATTTAGTGTAGGTAATATTATCCCTAAGCACGCGACCTGACCTTACCTAAACTAGATCATCTGAGGGCAGAAAAAAAAATAAAAAAAAAAATATATAATTAAAAAAAAAAAAAGTAAGTTAGTAATTTTCTTGTGGTGAATAGGTCTAAATATTAATAAGTAGACTATAAAAGCAGTTAGTGTGTTATATTCAAATAAATTAATGGATCTTTTAAACTATTTCCTCCCCAACATACTCTTTTCAACTATATCTCCCCCCCCCCCCCCAAAGTTTAAACTCTGCAAATTAACCAAAATAAGATAAGAAAACAAGGATCACCTGAAGATCATGGGCCCCAGCCTTCTTTAGTTAGCTTTATAAGTCTAACTAACGAAAATATCACGACCTAACCTAACCAATCGTCAAGGGCGTACAGTTGACCTAACCGGGCGTTTATTTGACCGGGGGGGGGGGGCAACTCACAAGTAGATAGATCACAGCACTGCATTATCACATGCTCACACTACAACAGTAATATTCAAACTAAACTAGGTCTAAACAGGCAACAAATAAACAGGCAAAATTGTCGTTCAGCACCCAACTAGTGACCCCCAAGTTCTGTTTTTTGTTTCTAAGACACGTTTCTTCTATGGCAGAAGGTAGGTAGTCCCGATAATACGTAAGTACCATCATTTATTTAATCATCTAGGGCACATGACGAATCAAGTTCTCAAAGTCGAAACCACACGAACGGCACGTCATAATTCTCACAAACACCACCAAACTGAATCCAATTAAAAAAAAAAAAAAAAAGCCAGAACAGAAACCAACAAACTAATTAAGTCGCAGAGTAACATGACGTCATACCACCCCCGACTACAAATACACTAAATATTTATATATTTATATTATTATTTTCTACAACAATTTGCACAAAAATGAGTGACAAATTTGAATAAAGCGACTAAAACTATCTCATTGTAATGAGTCTTTACTAATTATTGTTTTCTGTGTAACAAGTCTTTACTAATTATTGTTTTCTGTGTTTCAGATCTATGCTATGTTTATGTTGAATAAAGCCTCAAATTGGCCTTTACTTTATCTTTAGCCCGCTAACAAACGCGGCACCACAATTTATTCAACATTTCAATCAGCCATTCAGTCGGCCTTTCAGATACAGCAAGCAAATATTCATCCAGTAATCTTACTATATCATGGAGAAGGTGATTCGCCCGGATAAATTTATTACTTCTCCGAATTCTCCCCAAGCTGGGAAACTATGGAAATTATGGTCGCGCGGATTCAAATATTTCTTGAGTACTATCGCCGAACACAACCCCAATAAATTGGAGGTTCTATTCATACATATCGGCCCCGATGTCGCTGATATCATTCAAGACTGCTCTACTTATGAGAATGCCATGGCAGCCTCAGAGGCCACCTACGTCAAGAAGCCAAACGAGGTATGCGCTCGCCACCTGTTGTCCACCCGTCACCAAAAGCCCGAGGAAACCCTCGATGAGTACTTGCAAATTCTTCAACAACTAGCCAATGACTGCAACTTCAAATCGGTTTCCGCCGACGAAAACAGTTCATCTGTGAGAGACGCTTTCATCCGAGGAATTAGAGATAGCGCCATCCGCACCCGCTTACTCGAAAATGAGACACTCTCACTGGAAAAGGCTATCGTCCAGGCTCGAACATTAGATCAGGCCCAGAAAAACTCAGAATCGTACCTCACTCATTACGGTGCTGTTGCAGCCACTGGCTCTCGCCACGAACCGTCGCCGACTACTGACTCTGCCCGGCCTGCCTGCGTCCAAGGAGACGATCTCCCAAACTCTTCAACCGCTACGAATTTCGACAACAAAGCCGCTCTGCTTCTTCTGCGGGTCTCGACGCCACCCACGAAGCAGGTGTCCGGCAAAGGATTCTATCTGTGCGAAATGTGAAAAGACCGGCCACTGGGCCAAAGTCTGCCGCTCAAGTACTTCCTCGGCATGTCAAAAACAGGATAAAACCACAGCGTCTCATTCAGCCGCAGCATTAGCGACCATTAGTACCACTCTATCGTGTAGCTCCTCCATGCCTACCAACTCAACAGTCGATATCCTCGTCAACGGCCGTTCGTGTCTCGCCTTGTTGGATACTGGCAGCTCGGACAACTTCATTCGTGAGGATCTAGCCAAACACTTAGAGCTGCCCATTCTTCCGCACTCGGGCGTCGTATCAATGGCTTCGCCTAATCTATCCGCAGCCATCTCAGGTCGATGTACAGTGAAGGTTACGATGGGAGACCGCGACTACGAAAAGCTCGAACTATCCGTCTTGTCGGATCTGTGCGCTGACATAATACTCGGTACCCCATTCTTAATCAGACACAAGGAATTGAACATCAATTTCGGAGGTCCGGAGCCAGCACTCCATATATGCGGCCTTACTCGATCAAGAATTTCAGCCCCACCACTATTCGGCAACTTAACTGCCGATTGTCGTCCCATCGCCACGAAGTCCAGACGATTTTGCTCTGAGGACAAAATTTTCATTGGGAAAGAAATCGAAAAGCTACTCAGGGATGAGATAATTGAACCCAGTAACTCACCCTGGCGTGCTCAAGTAGTCATCACATCTACCGAAACAAAAAAAAAACGCATGGTAATCGATTTCTCTCAAACCGTCAACCGATTTACCATGCTAGATGCATATCCTCTTCCGCGAATCGATGATATAGCCAACAAAGTCTCACAACACAAATACTACAGCGTAATTGATCTGTCAAGCGCATACTACCAGGTAGAAATCGATCCGTCTGAACGACCTTTCACAGCATTCGAGGCTGACGGAAATCTATACCAATTCAGAAGGATCCCTATGGGAGTAACTAACGGAGCCGCGGCCTTCCAGCGCGTCATGAACGAATTCATATCCTCGAACAACTTATCATCAACATACGCCTACCTCGACGATCTCACCATCTGCGGAACCACTTGGGAAGAGCACGATGAGAACCTTCGACATTTCTGGGAAGCCGCTAAACGAGTAAATCTGAGTCTAAACAAGGAAAAATGCAAGCTTTCGATGACATCAGTGCACCTGCTCGGATATTCTATCTCTCATGGCGTATTGCGGCCCGATCCCGAACGCCTCCGGCCACTACAAGAACTTCAAACTCCTCGCAACAAGTCGTCTCTACAACGCGTAATCGGACTATTCGCATACTATGCTAAATGGATTCAGAACTATTCCCTCAAGATCAAACCTCTGCTCAACGTTTCATCATTCCCATTAACTCGCGAGGAAGTATCAACGATCCAAACACTCAAAGATGATATCTCGAAAGCTGTCGTCGGTTCAATCGATGAAGAACTGCCGTTCACTGTGGAGACGGACGCTTCCTCTTCAGCAATCGGAGCCACCCTCACCCAGAACGGCCGCCCGGTGGCGTTCTTTTCTCGCGCTCTGAATAACACAGAACGTCGCCATCACATCGTTGAAAAGGAGGCATACGCTGTAATCGAATCCATTCGCAAGTGGAAGCACTTCTTAGCTTATCGACACTTTACTGTCGTCACCGACCAGCGGAGCGTATCTTTCATGTTCGATGGAAAAGCTACTGGTCGTATTAAGAACGATAAGATTCTCCGTTGGCGTGTAGAACTAGCCGGCTACTCATTCACAATAAAATACAGACCGGGCCCCGAGAACCGAGCCGCAGACGCATTGTCGCGATCCTTTTGCGCTGCTACTCCAAGAATATCCCTCGCCCAGCTGCATGTTAATCTGATACACCCAGGAGTCCGCCGAATGACTCATTTTGTGAGAGCTAGGAACCTACCATTCTCAGTGGATGACATCAAACGAGTTACGTCGGAATGCCAAACATGCGCTAAATGTAAGCCACAGTACTATAAACCAGAAGTTAGTCACTTAATACGGGCCATGTCCCCGTTTGACCGACTTAACATCGACTTTAAAGGCCCGCTTCCGAGCGCAACTTCGCGACCTTACATCCTAACAGTAATCGACGAGTATTCACGCTTTCCTTTTGCCTTCCCGTGCCGTGATACGAACACGTCAACCGTTATCGCCCGTCTCACCGAGTTATTTTCTACCTTCGGAACTCCCTCTTACATCCACACAGATCGAGGGACATCGTTTATGTCTTCGGAACTAAAACTGTTCCTAACTAAACATGGTATCGCGACTAGTCGCACAACGCCGTATCACCCCCAAGGAAACGGGCAATGCGAACGTTACAATGGAATCATCATGAACACCATCAAACTAGCCATAGAAGATCGCGGGTTGCCGATGTCGCAATGGGAGTCCGTCCTACCAGACGCGCTGCACTCGATTAGATCGCTGCTGTGTACGGCCACGAACGAAACTCCTCACGAGCGTCTATTCACGCACCCGCGGCGTACTTCTACCGGTTCTGCACTACCGACGTGGCTGTCTTCTCCGGGAACTGTACTCCTTCGCCAATTCATTCGCCGATCCAAGAACGACCCCCTCGTCGAGGAAGTTGAGTTAATTGAGGCAAACCCCAACTACGCGTTTATACGGCATCCGAATGGGAGAGAAGATACCGTATCCATCAGGGACCTGGCACCGGCGGGACGTAGCAATACGGATGACACGAATCACTATGAACCCCCCGTACCCAGTCCGCCAATCAATTCCACCCCGCTAACGGACGACTCAGAACCCGCTGAGATCCGCCGACACACGGTCCCAACAGCTCCCGTCGAAGCGACTCCAGTCGAAGTCGAGAGAGGCCCACCTGTGTCAGTAACCTCCGAGACGAGTCCCCCTCTGAGAAGAAGCACTCGAATCAGATACCCAGCTCAACGCCTAAACTTGTAGACTCTTCTTTCTTCCAAAATATCTTGAACTTGTCGTTTTGTTTCTTACCGTGCAATGTATCACGTATTATAAAAGAAGAGAGGAATGTAATGAGTCTTTACTAATTATTGTTTTCTGTGTAACAAGTCTTTACTAATTATTGTTTTCTGTGTAACAAGTCTTTACTAATTATTGTTTTCTGTGTAACAAGTCTTTACTAATTATTGTTTTCTGTGTAACAAGTCTTTACTAATTATTGTTTTCTGTGTAACAAGTCTTTACTAATTATTGTTTTCTGTGTAACAAGTCTTTACTAATTATTGTTTTCTGTGATCACGTATTATAAAAGAAGAGAGGAATGTAATGAGTCTTTACTAATTATTGTTTTCTGTGTTTCAGATCTATGCTATGTTTATGTTGAATAAAGCCTCAAATTGGCCTTTACTTTATCTTTAGCCCGCTAACAAACGCGGCACCACACTCATAAAAAGTTATTTTGATTTACAGGTCCATCCCATGTCATTTAAAAAATATTAACCTTCAGTTGACCTAACCGGGCATTCATTTAACCCAGGGTTCACCAACCTGGGCGGTAGCGCCCACTAGTGGGCTCACATTAAAAGGTAATTAAACATTTATTTCATTATTTATTTTATCGATTATGTTAATTTATTCTTTTTGATCTAAGGTGGGCGATAAGCTTCTTTTTTTTTAATTTTCAAAAAATCGTAAACGTTGGGGGGTGAACAAAAAAAAAAAAGGTTGGTGACCCCTGATTTAACCTAACCGGCGCGCGCGCGCAATATATATATATATAAACCTACGGTAAAATTACTGAATGCCCCGGTTAGGTCAACTGTACGCCCTTGACGATTGGTTAGGTTTAGTCGTGATATTTTCGTTAAAACTAACTAAAATATCACGACTAAACCTAACCAATCGTCAAGGGCGTACAGTTGACCTAACCGCGCATTCAAATTTTATCCTATGTAAATAATGGTTCTCTATAAATCGGAAATATGAAAGAATATAATAGAATTTTCAAGATATGTATCTTTTATACATATCTTAAAAATTCTATTTTGTAAATAAGAAGTAAAACCTGTTAAATTATCTCCCCCTTAATATTGACCTTTTAAACTATGTCCCCCCCCCTCTCTGAAGCTAGGGGGAGAAAATAGTTTATAATATCAAAATTAATTACACAAAAATTTTGTAGTACGTAGTTTAAGATGTACGATGTTGCTAGTTTACACTATACTTGCATTACTGTTATTGAATATTATTTACACGATACAAATAACCAGTGGTGGGCACCGTTAACCAAAAAGTTAACTTCGTTAACCGCTAATCCGTTAACCGTTAATCCGTTAATTCGTTAAACATGTAACGGAAGTTACCGATAAACCGTTAACGTTAACTTTTATTATAAAAAAAATGAAAAACACAATATATATATATAATTTAATTTTCCCTCTTCTTCTCGTTCTCCATTTTGTCCATGAGATGCATGTTGCCCTTCATGAAAATTAGCATATCAAAGTTTTCATCAGACAGGGATGATCTCTTGGCCCTCAGGATGTCCTTGCCCATAGAGAACAAACGCTCCACTGCAGCACTGGAGGGGATGGCTGTGTTGAACTTGATGAACAAGTCCACCAACACTTGCTCACCCAAGAAGGCAGCATCTGTCAGCAAGTCCTTGGAGTTGGTCTCCAGCCAGGTCTTGACCAAGTTCTGGGCCTTGCCCTTGAGTGACCTGTGGCTTCTGCTGCTCTCTTTTGTCTGGATGACAGCACTGAAGAAGTCATCCTCCTCCTCCTCCTCGTTGTTGCTGCCTCCACTGTTGCTGCCCACTTCGTTGGACTGCTGCTTCATGGCCGCCTCGACTGTACCCTCCATGCTTTTCCTCACCCTGGCGACCTTGGTGTTGTCATACTTGTCCAACCAGATGAGGTGAAAACGCTCCCATTGTAAGACATCAATTGACTTAATTTATGTCATCAAAGTGACATGAGAATTGAAATCTTACCTGATCAGTTTTATGGTTCTTGAAATGTATCAAGGAGACTACTAATAAGGTACTCACAGACATATTATAAATATACATGACTTACTTGACAACGATTATTTTTAAATATTCACTAGCACAAACATGTTGCGCAAGAGACAGACTGCAAATGAAACGAATGTAGTTATTTGTTGTAATTGTTACATATATATTATTGAAAGTGCCTTAAAATGCTCGTGATATTTCTTGAAAGAAGTTGAACATTCAACTCAAATGGCAAATCTTTCCGCCTGATTTTACAGTCGACCATGTTTTGCTCAAACCAATGCCATAAATAACTACCATATTTGGTAAGACACAAATTGTGGCGACGGAAACAAATATATCGCCTGATTTTGCACTGCGGAAATGGAAATTCGTTCATCACTATTAACAGTGGCGGATTAATTGCGCACCTGCTCAGCACTGAAAATAATAGAAACTTTTAAACGTTTATTTATGAATTTTTTGGGTTAACGGGCTTGAGTTAACGGAAGTTAAATGTAACGGAAGTTAATTAGTCCGATAATGATTTTCAAAGTTAACTTAAAAGTTAAATCGTTAACGAAAAAGTTAACTTCGTTAATTAACGATTAACGGAGTAACGGTTTGTGCCCAGCTTTGCAAATAACATCCAATGTTTTAAAATAATAACAATAAAGTACTGTACAGTACTAAAGATTATTTCAAGTCTTGATTTTCTCATCTCTGACTTACAAAGCCTTATGATGAAGTAACCACGAAGGAAAAAGGAAACACAGAATGGTGCTCAAGCGCTTTCGTCTAATGACATCCTCAGGAACACCGAAATAAATAAGTTCGAGACTATATATACGTCACAAAAAAAAATATATATATATATATATAAAATTGTAGGAGGAGCATACAAATTTATATGGAAAAACTACCAGTTTTTTACCACTTTGCCCCTCTTGTATAAACCCGTTCTGAACGAATTCAAAACAACAGGATCAAGCGAAAAAAGGCCCTGGCTA
Source organism: Bathynomus jamesi (assembly GCA_023014485.1). Lineage (NCBI taxonomy): Eukaryota > Metazoa > Arthropoda > Malacostraca > Isopoda > Cirolanidae > Bathynomus > Bathynomus jamesi. The sequence goes on from JAJOZX010001693.1 coordinate 575,251, forward strand.
ATGTTAAAATTATTTGCAAGTTGAATAATGGCAGACTCAAGAATATTTCTATTAATGTTGCTTGAGTGAAACAAAATTGAAGCATTATTCTAATCAATACAGTGGGATAACTCTGACAAATGGACGAAAAGGGCACTGTATATATACTGTATATTATATATACTAGTACAGTGGTTTCCAACCTTTTTTAGGCCAACGCCCCCTTATGTCCATCAATATTTGCTGGTGTCCCTTCAAAGATAATAATTAATATAACAGGATAAGCGATTGTTAAGAGAAGGTAACAATTTTAGTTTCCTAGGGCCCCCCCTAAGTTTCTCAAACACCCACTGGGGGGCGATGGCGCCCACGTTGGGAACCATTGTACTACAGGGTGGGGCACGGGAATCAAGTGTTTTTTGAATAGCTAGTAATCGGCCATTAGGAATGGGAGGGGCGTGCGGTAGGTAGCATTCCATTCCTGGGTTCATAGCATTTAACTTTAACTAACACTCACCTTTATCTTTCAGGTGCCATCATGGAGCAGTGGACGTTAGAACACCGCATGTTCGCGTATGATCATTTTGTTAGGAGTGGCGAGTCAGTGACAGCAGTTCAGAGTGCGTTTCGCCGCAGATTCAACATTCATCGAAATGACTCTGTTCCCGCTCGTGACACAATCTTACGTTGGGTTAACAATCTTCGAACAGGAGGCTCAATAATGAAAACAAAACCGAAGGGCCGCAACGCACTGTGCGTACTCCAGAGAACGTTGAAAGGGTCAGACAAGCGATGTTGCAAAGCCCAGGCCGCTCTGCTCGGAGACATTCAGCTGCACTCGGAATCAGCAATCGTACTGTTAGACGGATTTTGCATGAAGAATTACATTTTCACCCATACAAGTTAGCGATGGTGCAGGAATTGAATGTAAACGATTGCCCCCAACGACTGAATTTTGCACAGGAAATGCTTGCACTTTATGAGCAGAATGAAAACATGATGGTGGTAATGAGTGATGAAGCCCATTTCCACCTTAATGGGGCCGTCAACAATCAAAACTGTCGGTATGGGCTGCTGAAAATCCGCGACAACTCCATGAAAAACCGCTGCATAGCCCTAAGGTTACAGTTTGGTGCGCGGTGGGAAAGTTTGGCGTCATCGGTCCCTATTTCTTCGAACAAAATGGGGTTACCGTTACCATAACATCTGGGCGTTACATTGAGATGGTGAACACCTTTTTCATCCCTGAGTTACGAAGAAGGCGTATTGCTCGTTGACATTTGTGGTTTCAGCAAGATGGGGCCACGCCACACACCGCCAGAGCGTCAATGGCTGTTCTTCGCCCCCTGTTTCCCAACCATCTCATTTCGAGATTTGGTGACATTGCATGGCCCCCTCGGTCCCCTGACTTGTCCACATGTGACTTCTTTCTATGGGGGTACCTCAAGTCACGTGTCTACGAGGACAAGCCCCGTACATTAGATGCATTGAAGGAAGCGATCCGTCAACAAATCATCCAAATCAACAGAGACCTGCTGGGAAGAGTGGAGGCCAATTTTCGTAAACGCCTTCAACAATGCGTCGACGGCCAAGGACATCATATGCCAGATATAATTTTCGGTACATGATTATTATGACATGAAATGCTATGTTCTTACGAATGTTGTTTTACCAATATATTTTCTTTACAAAAATAAATATCATTTTCCTGATTATTCCAAAAACACTTGGTTCCCGTGCCCCACCCTAGTAGATTACGGATTATAAAAATAAACTAAAAAATGAGAAGAAATATGTCATGGTATGTCAAATTCAAAACTTACCTATGAAATTCAGCAACAAGATCTTGAAATTTTTTCAAACTCCAATTGTTGTAGATTAATGTTTAAAGGGCACCAATCACTTCTAGTGATATGGCCGTGCGATATAGGCTTTACACCCTCGTGTTTATGGGATTTTTTTTCGCCTTCTTGCATACTCGATACACTGTAAATAAAAACTAATTTCAGTACAGTTGGCCGAGTCAGGAAGTCTTCTTTCCCGTACGTTACACACCACCTTTTTTTCTTTATATATTTCTTGTGACACACACACACACACACACACAGACGTGTTAGTCCGTTCATTTTAATGTGGGACTGGGATCCTATTAGATCCAAAAGGTGAGCTAATAACATAATTAAAGGTGTAACATTGTGACCGCGGATTAACTATTTTAATTCCCATTCTATATATATTTGTGATTTGCTTCGACCTAGCTGTCCATATTCTATTATTACATTCATATGTAATATATATATATATATATGCTGCAAACCCACTATAGTCCGAATAAGTAATGGTAAATGACAAATACCATAGTTTTTCTTTTTCATGATGCTAGCCCGACGTGGGCAACGGGCCACTCGCAAAGAGGTCCCATAAATATAGCTTCCCTCACCAGCTATCTGCAAAGCAGACAGGATCCAGAAGAGTTCCTTGTTCCATGCACGGTCTGTGTGTATCATATATATATATATATATCGTAAAGAACGACGCTTGTATAGGAGATATTCCGCGCAAGACGAGAGAGAGAGAACGGAACAAATGAAAAAATGAGGTAACCACCTGGGAATCGAACCCGGGATCTTCCGATTGCCGGTCAGACGCGATACCATTACACCATGGACCTCACTCTTCCAAATGCCGTAATTCTTCTACATACTCGCAGAAACCAATGCCCCAAGGGGGCACCTCCCGCATGCCGTAACATTATATACATTCAACTGCAAAGAACACGCAGTATAAATAACGTAAAGAACGACGCTTGTATAGGAGATATTCCGCGCAAGACGAGAGAGAGAGAACGGAACAAATGAAAAAATGAGGTAACCACCTGGGAATCGAACCCGGGATCTTCCGATTGCCGGTCAGACGCGATACCATTACACCATGGACCTCACTCTTCCAAATGCCGTAATTCTTCTACATACTCGCAGAAACCAATGCCCCAAGGGGGCACCTCCCGCATGCCGTAACATTATATACATTCAACTGCAAAGAACACGCAGTATAAATAACGTAAAGAACGACGCTTGTATAGGAGATATTCCGCGCAAGACGAGAGAGAGAGAACGGAACAAATGAAAAAATGAGGTAACCACCTGGGAATCGAACCCGGGATCTTCCGATTGCCGGTCAGACGCGATACCATTACACCATGGACCTCACTCATCCAAATGCCGTAATTCTTCTACATACTCGCAGAAACCAATGCCCCAAGGGGGCACCTCCCGCATGCCGTAACATTATATACATTCAACTGCAAAGAACACGCAGTATAAATAACGTAAAGAACGACGCTTGTATAGGAGATATTCCGCGCAAGACGAGAGAGAGAGAACGGAACAAATGAAAAAATGAGGTAACCACCTGGGAATCGAACCCGGGATCTTCCGATTGCCGGTCAGACGCGATACCATTACACCATGGACTTCACTCTTCCAAATGCCGTAATTCTTCTACATACTCGCAGAAACCAATGCCCCAAGGGGGCACCTCCCGCATGCCGTAACATTATATACATTCAACTGCAAAGAACACGCAGTATAAATAACGTAAAGAACGACGCTTGTATAGGAGATATTCCGCGCAAGACGAGAGAGAGAGAACGGAACAAATGAAAAAATGAGGTAACCACCTGAGAATCGAACCCGGGATCTTCCGATTGCCGGTCAGACGCGATACCATTACACCATGGACTTCACTCTTCCAAATGCCGTAATTCTTCTACATACTCGCAGAAACCAATGCCCCAAGGGGGCACCTCCCGCATGCCGTAACATTATATACATTCAACTGCAAAGAACACGCAGTATAAATAACGTAAAGAACGACGCTTGTATAGGAGATATTCCGCGCAAGACGAGAGAGAGAGAACGGAACAAATGAAAAAATGAGGTAACCACCTGGGAATCGAACCCGGGATCTTCCGATTGCCGGTCAGACGCGATACCATTACACCATGGACCTCACTCTTCCAAATGCCGTAATTCTTCTACATACTCGCAGAAACCAATGCCCAAGGGGCACCTCCCGCATGCCGTAACATTATATACATTCAACTGCAAAGAACACGCAGTATAAATAACGTAAAGAACGACGCTTGTATAGGAGATATTCCGCGCAAGACGAGAGAGAGAGAACGGAACAAATGAAAAAATGAGGTAACCACCTGAGAATCGAACCCGGGATCTTCCGATTGCCGGTCAGACGCGATACCATTACACCATGGACTTCACTCTTCCAAATGCCGTAATTCTTCTACATACTCGCAGAAACCAATGCCCCAAGGGGGCACCTCCCGCATGCCGTAACATTATATACATTCAACTGCAAAGAACACGCAGTATAAATAACGTAAAGAACGACGCTTGTATAGGAGATATTCCGCGCAAGACGAGAGAGAGAGAACGGAACAAATGAAAAAATGAGGTAACCACCTGGGAATCGAACCCGGGATCTTCCGATTGCCGGTCAGACGCGATACCATTACACCATGGACCTCACTCTTCCAAATGCCGTAATTCTTCTACATACTCGCAGAAACCAATGCCCCAAGGGGGCCGTCTGACCGGCAATCGGAAGATCCCGGGTTCGATTCCCAGGTGGTTACCTCATTTTTTCATTTGTTCCGTTCTCTCTCTCTCGTCTTGCGCGGAATATCTCCTATACAAGCGTCGTTCTTTACGTTATTTATACTGCGTGTTCTTTGCAGTTGAATGTGTATATATATATATATATATATATGAGTTAAAACCTAATATCCTTTGTAAAAACCTATCGCTTTAGGCGTGATCAAGGCTAACGAGCAGTCAAGATATAACTTTAATATGAAACAAAAACACACTAACAAAAAAAATTACTGGCATGTAAATGCCGATTAAAAATGGGAAACACATAACGCTTTCATAGAAATGTAAACCGCAACATTTTTAATAAATAAAAATTTGTAATTTTAATATTTTAAGAACTATATAAATTGTCTCAATTTATAAATACAAAATTCATTATCTTTGCCTTGGATATTTCTGTGTTAAAATTTTGTAAGTAAAGTTCGTTCTTTGGAGAAACTAAAATAATTCTTTCTAAATTAAATAAACTTCAGTAACAAAATTTTAGTTCTGCTTTCGCCAAAAATGTTCATTCTAACGAAGGTCAAGCTAGTTGGCTACGTTAGACATAGCCATAGGCGGCGAAACGGTGAGGGGCCCCCTCTTAAATTGACAAAGGGGAGCCAGGCCTCCCTTGCCAGGGAAGATATTTTGACATTTTAAACTTTGAAAAAAAAAATTTTCAGGTAAAAAGTTAGTAAGCATTTACATATTTTGTAAATTGTAAGTTCGTAACTGTAGCACTTTAGCATGTTCACGCAATCTAGTGAATGTAGTCTAGTAGTATGCTAATCAGTCCTACTTGGACCCTTCCTTGCGCACTGACATTACGCCGCCAATGGACACAACTTAACATGGAATCCGAACCACGAACCACCGGGAAAATTAGAAATTACAAATTCCTCGCCCGGACACGATCTCAACTTCCGAATCAGTAGCCCAGCGTTTTAACCATTAGGCTATCCTGGGTACTAGTTACTCTACCAATTTTATTGTATGGAAGGATGAACAGCTGGATGAGCTAAGCGCCGCCTGCCCTCTCAGGGAATCTAACCCAAGGCTTGAGGATTCGTAGTCAGTGATACTAACCATTACACCACACACACACACACACACATATATATATATATATATATATATATATATATATATATATATATATATATATATACTGCGCGGTAGAAAAATCGGCCCACATGGAATATCGCGAAAAGCAAAAAAGTGAGCAAGCTTCTCTTTATATTTTCAAATTTTAAAACTTTTATAACCTATGAGGCAACCAAATAACGAGACAAAACCACGTCAGCTGCGAACACACTAGCTGTAACGAGTTTTCGACTTCTTTTAAGAATTCGACAGTCTGACATTCAGTTGCTCTTAGACTGCTACTGCCACTTTTTTCTTCCACTAGTGGGAGTACGCATTTGCGTTTAGTAACAGATAGATTTCTAACTCTTTTGGGTTTCAGAATTGGACATTTATAATGGATTTGAATGCCGTGAACGTCGCAAGAGTCGTCGCCCTAATTGAAGATGGTCGGAGCCAGCGTTACGTCGCCGATGCACTAGGAATTCCAAGAACAACTGTTCGACGTGTCACCCAACGTTATGTGGAGACAGGAGAGTACACCCGAAGACCAGGATCTGGAAGATCGCGCTGCACATCTGCCCGTGACGATCGTTTCATCGTCTTGAATATTTTGCGAGATCGTCGCTTGACTGCCACAAACGTCCGCAATGAGCTGGAAAGGTCTCGAGACGTCAGTGTATCGGAGCGAACAGTTAGAAAGAGACTTCTGGAAAGTGGCTTACATGCTAGACGTCCAGCAATGGGCCCGGAACTGCTTCCACACCACCGCAATGCTTGCTTTCACTCGTGAGCATGTTAATTGGACTATTGTCCAATGGGAACGAGTACTGTTCACGGACGAATCAAGATTTAATCTTCGAACATCCGATGGACGGGAAAGAGTGTGGAGAAGAATAGGAGAAAGATTCGCCCCCGTGCACTTTTACGGAAAGGGTTGCTTTTGGAGGAGGCCAATTGACATGCTTACGAGCAAAAGCAAGACGAGCATTGCGGTGGTGTGGGAGCAATTCCGGGCCCATTGCTGGACGTCTAGCATGTAAGCCACTTTCCATAAGTCTCCTAACGGTTCGCTCCGATACATTGACGTCTTGAGACCTTTCCAGCTCATTGCGGACGTTTGTGGCAGTCAAGCGACGATCTCGCAAAATATTCAAGACGATGAAACGATCGTCACGGGCAGATGTGCAGCGCGATCTTCCAGATCCTGGTCTTCAGGTGTACTCTCCTGTCTCCACATAACGTTGGTACACACGTCGAACAGTTGTTCTTGGAATTCCTAGTGCATCGGCGACGTAACGCTGGCTCCGACCATCTTCAATTAGGGCGACGACTCTCGCGACGTTCACGGCATTCAAATCCATTATAAATGTCCAATTCTGAAACCCAAAAAGAATTAGAAGTCTATCTGTTACTAAATGCAAATGCGTACTCCCACTAGTGGAAGAAAAAAGTGGCACTAGCAGTCTAAAAGCAACTGAATGTCAGACTGTCGAATTCTTAAAAAGTCGAAAACTCGTTACAGCTAGTGTGTTCGCAGCTGACGTTGTTTTGTCTCGTTATTTGGTTGCCTCATAGACTATATTTTCAAATTCTAAAACTTATAAACAGAAGCTTGCTCACGTTTTTGCTTTTCACGATATTCCAAGTGGGCCGATTTTTCTGCCGCTCAGAAAAGAGTGGCGTTCAAAAGTCTGCGTCCACCTTATAATCACCCAATTTATTGTAAATTGTGCAAATATATATGATAATTGCAACAAAATTTGATTTTTTTATCCTTTCATTATTTGCTTCTAAGTGTAATTATTATAAATCAGTACAGAAATTAACAATTTAATGGCATAATCTTATTAATAATCGATATGACCTCCTTTTGCTTTAATGACAGCTTCCACAAGTTTCTGGATAACATCTTGTGCTATGCCGTTCCAGCATTCTTCTACACTCTCCCAGAGAGAATAAAGAGAAGTTATATTCTTTTTAGCTTTCAGACTCTTCAAATGGTCCCAAAGATGCTCTATTAGATTGAGATCAGGATTTTGTTGCGGAAACTTCCTAATTTGTAGAATATCTTCATCTTTTTCTTTGTCGAAATAGTTCATACAAAGGTTAGAAGTGTGCTTTGGGTCGTTATCCTGCTGGAAAATGAATCCTTGATCACAAAGCCTCAATCCTGATGGTATTGCATGTCTCACTAGTATGGAGTGAGTGTAAGTGATTCTGTGAAGACCTCCAACTCCAGAATAACAAACAATCCCAAACTTGAATGTTGCCTCCACCATGTTTTATGCAGGGATCTATCAGTTTTTCGTTGGTTCTGCGTCAACATAAACTCTTCTGAGAGACCCAAAAAGTTCCACTTTTGATTCAGGAGTAAAAATAACTTTTTTTCCAGTAGTCTACAGTAAAATTTCGATATTCTCTTGCCCACTCCAATCTTTTAGCCTTATTTTGTTTCCTCAGCAGTGGTTTGGACACAGCAACTTTGCCATGGAGACCAGCTTTTATGAGTCTTCTTTTTATAGTACTTGTACATATTGGAGAGTCCGGTTGTTCATTCAACTGTGCCTGAATCTGTGTAGCTGTGGCTTTTCTGTCATGCAGTGATGTAACCTTGATGTAATGATCCTCAGAATCAGTAGTCACTTTAGGTCTACCAGATCTTGTCTTTGAAGAGCACGATCCAGATTCTTTATATCTGTTTATAGTTCTTTGGACGGCCCCTTTTGAAACGTTAATTTTTGCCGAGATCTGGCGTTGGAACATTCCCTCTTGATAGGGCAATTATTTGTCCTCTGGGATAAACTTAGTTCCTCAGACATTTCAATTACGGCCTGTAAAGAGAGAATGGAAAAAAAATGATTATTTTTTAATCAAATTGCTACAAATGTCATTGACTAATTGGTTTTATCAGTTATAATAGAGCAGTTGTTAAAATTACTGTATGAATACACTATTTTGAGGATTAACATTTGGCTATGGTCTGTCACCAATACCTGGGTTAAAATCAGTATTATTATAAATTACAGTAATACTGATTTTAACCCAGGTCCTTTTAAGTTTATTTTCTTTGCATTATAATTTATAATGCAAAGAAAATAAACAGGACCATTTTCATTAACGTGTCCTTTATGAAAAAAACTACATTACTTACACATGTGGTAGAATATATGAAATACCATTTCTTGTAAAAGAAAATACCTTAATATAGCGGACATACTTTCTCAGAGTTGTATTATTTCCTAGAAATTGTCTAAAACTGAGGTGGACGCAGACTTTTGAACGCCACTGTGTATATGTTAACCCTTCCGTCTATGGCCTGGGTTGGTTCGAAGTCGACTGGGGTTCTGGTTAGGAGGCAGCAACGGATCTGTTACTTGCAGTAGTTTCTTCTGTACTACTCTCCGAGTTCTTCTTTAGTGGCTCGATGGATTCCGAGAGGCTTATTAAATTCTCGGAGGGTTCCCCCTCGATTCTTTTTATAACGTATCGGGAGATTTTAATGACTAAGTTTTCTGAAGAGAACACGGCTCGAAGGAGAAGATAAAAACTTTTACTGTAATTTACTGCTAAAATGTACAGGTAATACTCAGCCTCTTAGTTGGAATCAGAATGAACATGGAACAATTTTTGTGGGCTTATATACCCAAAAAGTGCTAACATCATTACTATTAAATGTTAAAAAGGCTGCATTTGTTAGAAAATCTAGAAGAGGAAGAACCATTGTTGTCCCAAGGCGATACGATGACTAAGCTGATTGATGCAGCATTGCTTGTATATATATTAAGTTAAGGTGTGTATATATATCCATCTCATAATTGTAAGGTTAGTGAAAAATTAACTTAATTTAGAGCTAGCATTTTTTAGCTCTTGTGGCATCATTGTTTGGTCACACTGTTCGCATCATTTTGGGAAGCTGCGCGTCTTTTCTACTCGTTTGTGGAAGGTCGTACGTAAAGGTGTGGTCCGATAGAGAGCTCTCTTGCAATTCAGTTTGGTTGTTTAGATACATGATTGTTGCATCGTGCAATAGTCCAGGTTGCGTTGTTGTTGCAAGGTTCAGAAAGAAGACCACAAATAGTACCCTTTTTGTTTACTTTAAGTTCATGTAATTAAGGTCTAAGGTAGGCCCGCATCGAGTCAGCAACCCTGAGGTTACCCTGAGGTAGGACCTAATAGGATCTCAAATCCGTAAGTTTTAATTTAGCTTAACTTGGGCTTTAGGTAGAACTTGCCCTTTAGAATTTGGCCGTTCGCGGCTCAGCTGGGATTTTGAACCCGACAAATAAATAAAATAACAGCATTATTTTGGCACAATATTTGAAAGTAAAGTAAATCTTTTAGCTGTGGTAATGTTTAAATGAATAAACGAGATATTTGAAGATGAAGCCATATTTTTATCTTAAACCGCGTATTCAGATCTGATGTTATCATGATCTGCCAAGTTAAAGTGGAAACTGAACTATGCATATGAGTAAATATTAAAAGGTTTAAGATTTACAATTAAATGCAAGACATGACGTCATCATCTTTTATAACGGAGAGAATGTATACAATTTATGAACATTGCAAAAAGTTTCTCAGAATTCATTATTAAGTTAAATCTAAAAATGATTAAGAAATTTTAAAAAGAGCAAGTCACCAATTATTTGGCAAAGTAGAAAGTACATTAAAATTTATCCCAACGGAAAATAATAAAAACAATAATAATATCGCCGTGTGTGTACATTTCTAAAGGGCGACATAATTTGAGAGTAGTACATTGTGTACAATTTAAGTACATCACCGAGTACGTTCTAATTTTGGTTTATTACAATTATGATTACAATTACGGATTAATTTATATTCGCTTATTATCGTTAATACATTAATTACTTTATATTAAATTATTGTTACTTTAAGTACATTACATTTAAATTATTATCATTAATTACAGTTTTATTTTAAAGTACGATACATCAATTACATTAGTCACTTACAATTCTTAGTGTTTTTATATTTATATTGGAATTAGAGCGAGAGGAGATTTTACGTTTTCAGATGTTCAATTTATGCTGTGATCATCGAATTGCGTACACTTGCATAAGCGTTTTCGAGTTCAATGCAAGAGGTGAACGCACTTAAAAGAGTAAAAAGAACACATGTAAACGTACTTACATGTAAGGTAATTATGTACGTCCTCAGTGGACATGTACGAATGCCTAAACTATTGTACACATATTGGTAGTCACAATAGGTAGCTGAATGAATAATTAATAAAATTACCAAAAGATAAAGGTCAAGAAGGGACATGGATGTATGAATGAACAACACTTACATAATGACGTTGAGTGTAAAGGTTATTATTATGTTAAAGAATTCACCATACATTGAATACGAAAGATATCCACATACTAAATACGTGATTCAGTATTCAAGGTATGGAAAACGTGAAGGGAATTAGGTTACTTTTATGACGTCATTATTGGGAGAATTTAAAGGAGACGAATTAGAGACAGAGTGGGTATTAAGGACTAAGTAAAACTATGGGTTCCAATCCTGTTATAATAAATTCTCTAACAAATATAAAAATGGAAATATGGATACTAAACCATATAAATGGTAACCGAAACAAAATAGAAAGCAACAAATAAATTTTTTATCCAAACTCGCATCAGGCGACTTTGGTTCCTCATGTAAAAATGAATGGATTATTCATTGTTCATTTTTTACATACATACATAGTGGTGGTTAGCATCACTGACTAAGAATTCACCGGCTCCGGGTTCGATTCCCGGCGACAGCAGGCAAACCCAACTGTTCATCTTCCCATACAATACGTCATTTCGTCAGCCAGACTCTGTACTGAACGGACGCATTTCCTGAGCTCTGATATTGCTAATAATTTTATTTTTGGAAAGTTTTTAATTTTATATACTTGCGTTTATATTCACACTGTTATAGTTAAGTAATTGAATATTAGTGGTTTTTAGCGATTTAGAAGTTTTCATAGCGTGCCGGCTACAGAAAAATAGATGCGATATATATATGTAACCAAAAAAAAATTAAAGTAAATCCTTTGCAAGGTGACAGCCCCCTTCCCCCCTTGGGGGTAATGGGGGAAGGGTGGGGGTAAATGGGGGAGAGGGGTGGGGGAGGGGGTATTGGGGAGAGGGGTGGGGTAATGGGGGAGGGGGTGGGGTTAATGGGGAAACTCAGAAAAAAAATTGGTGGGGTAAATGGGGGAGAGGGGTGGGGGAGGGGGTATTGGGGGAGAGGGGTGGGGTAATGGGGGAGGGGGTGGGGTTAATGGGGAAACTCAGAAAAAAATGATAACCAACATCGATTCCGGTCAGGAAGATCATGCTTATCACAACTAATGGAACACTAGCAATATTATTGATGCACTCGAAACAATGAAAACTATGATTTGGCGGGCCGCAGGGCCCCCAATTACTGTCGGTTCAGTTATTTGGTCAATAAAACTATAGAAATGAACGCAGTCATGAAAATCTTAGGCTTCAAATCCGAGCTCATTGTATTAAGATTTGTGAAGCTTTAGATTTTCATGGCTGCGTTCTTTTCTGTAGTTTTATTGAATGAATAATTGGTTTGCCAGTAACTGGAAGGCCGCAGGCACCCCAATTACTGAGGCCCAAGGTGAGAGGAATAGGAATGATATCCAGATAAAGGGCTACTGATGTTCAAAATAAAATACGCCGTAGGCCCACAATTCAGCCGAAGCACCGCAGATCTAGCAAAATCGGCGCGTAGCGCCGACCTTTTGCTAGTTTTCATTCTATTTATAGTTGGCAAAATTCCAGAATCCAGACCCAGTTCGGATGCAGAGTTTATAATAGTTCATTAATACATCAGGTTACGTTAAGTTAAGTTTGGCAAGGTTAGGTTTGGTTAACAATTATGGACTGTCTCAAACTGCGTCTGGATTCCAAAATTTTACCTTATAAGTTTTATTTTTATGACATGGATTATTAATTGTCCAACAAAATTACTATTATATATATATATATATATATATAAACGGGTGAACCAAAAGTAGGTGGACAGTAAATGATAACGTTTATTTTGAGAATACATATACAATTATATTTAATTTTTTTGTATACTATAATACAAAATAAAATTTAAATAAATTTAGTTATAATATTTAATATAATATAACACAAACACCATAGTTATAATGAACACCATAGTTATAATATAATATAACACAAACCCTATTCAACCTACTGTCCACCTACTTTTGGTTCACCGTTATATATAGGGGCGTAGCCAGATTTTTTTTCGGGAGGGGCTAATATATATATAAATAAATGATACAAACCCACAAGGAAAAAGAAGACTTATTCCAAGGCCTTTCGTGTATTCAGAAGTACATCCCCTGACGAGGTGTACTTCTGAATACGCGAAAGGACTTGGAATCATTTTTTCTTTTCCTTGTGGGTTTGTATCATTTATTTATTTCACGTGTTTAATTGTGAAATTCATCCCATACATATATATATATAAAGATAACAATATTAAAGATATTAATATTAAAGGTAATTAAGATAATTATTAATAATAAAGAATAATAAATATAATTATTAATATTGAAGATAACATCAGAAAAGTATTAAATGATAAACTGCAGAGTATCGATGACGTCATACAGGAACTAATTGAGAAGCATACAGAAAAAGAAGACGACGCTATAGAAGCGATAAAGGTTAACTCAAAGTACTTCTATAATTTTGCAAAAAGAAAGTCGAAAAACCATGCGACTATCGGACCTTTGAAAAACGAGAACAGTGCTTTACAGTATCTGATGATCTAACTGTTCTAACAGAAGTATTTGAAATATCAATAAGATCAACTCTCAAGTCATTTGGAACCGGGATTGGCCAAGCAGCGACATCAGAAGATGAATTGCCATCCATCAGGTGAACAAGACTTGGAATGTCAGTTGCAGCCAGCTGCCTATGCTCAACAAACTGATGACTAAAACGTCAACAAACGTTCGCCTTTCGATGTAATTTTTATCAAATATTTAATTTTTCGTTTGTAAATTTTGTATTGCCAATAAAAATAAAAATTTATTTTATTGTGGAAATTAACATTAAGCTGTTGTAATAACTTAGTTTGAACATTTTAACATTTTTTTTCTTACTTTGACGAATTTTTCATTTGGTTTGAAAACTTATACTGGTATTTCAATTCTCCCGATAACACCCCCCTCCTGGCTATCACCCGGGGCGGACCGCCCCCCTCGCACCCCCCTTAGTACGCCACTGCCAAGTACCAAGTACAAGTAAGTATGTGAATCCAAGCCTGATTGGTGCCCAGGAGTGTGACCGCGAGGGATAACTGGGTGATAGCTGTAGGAATTTTTTCAGCCTATCGATGGGCAGCTAATTTCCTTCAAACACACTCGGAAAAACGCTGTGTACATTAATTCGATTTGTTTTTACTTTTTTTTCTTTACATACGCCGCGATTTCACTACTTAAAGAGAAATACCACTGTGTGCACTATACATTCACTCAGATATTGGCACTGTTGAAAACTGATTAACTGTAGGATTTTTACTGTAATGCCACTTTTATTCGGACTTCAATCGAAACACGTGTAACCGTCACACCGGGCAGAAGGACTATCCTATCTATCTATCTATCTATCTATCTATCTATCTATATATATATATATATATATATATATATATATATATATATATATATATATATATATATATATGCTACTATCAAGAAAATATTTAAGAAAGTGCTTACGAAAACATTTTCGCCAGCCAAAGAGATGAATTATTCTTATTAAAATTTAAGCCTCTTTTTAGCGCAAATTTTACTATTCTATACTGTAGTTTTACTTACAAAAATATAATTCGATGAAGTATTTCAAAATAAATTGCAAATAGTTACGTTTTAAATTGTTTTCTTTAAAATTAACTTTTTAAAGAAAACGATTTAAAAAGATTAAAGCGTAAACTACTTGCTATTCATTTCAAAATTATACATGGAATCTTTGAATTAAATTTTTGTAAGTAAAACCAGTCTCCCATCTAGACCCAATGTCACTGAACTTCATTGATTGATCGGAAACGATATAACGAAACTGGCCACAACGTAGTCCCTTATTTTTAGATTAAAATTTTATTTATAATTATAATTTAGTCACCCATTATACAAATTTATAATACGTTGCCATACTATTTTTAACAAAATTAAAGAACTTATTTCAGTAATTTATTAATACAAAAATATTTTGTAACATAGTCTAACTTATTATATTGAATGTTAATTTCATTATAAAAGATTTAAGTAGGTTTTTTCAGATTACACATATACACATGATAGTTCTATATTTTGATGCGTTAATGTTAACGCAAAGTAAATATATATATATGTGGCCTTCCGAAGCAAAAGTAGCACAACTGCCATCCGGGACAAAAATGAATTATACCCACTGAGAGGTTCTTCAGACCGTCTTCTTCTTTCTCTTCGCCCGTTCCCGCCTCTATGCGGGGTCGGCGTTTCTGACCAGCCTCCTCCACACAGCCCGGTCCTGGGCTTCTTCCTCCGACAAACCCTTCTCCATCCACCTTCGCTTCGGTCTGCCTCTCTTTCTCCTGCCATGCACCTCCATATTCATCGTTCTCTTACCTACATAATCTTCGTCCCCTCTCATCACATGTCCATACCATTTCAGTCTACTTTCTTGTATCTTCCTCGAGATTTCTCCAACCTTTGTTGTGCCCCTTATCCTTTCATTCCTTACTCTATCCAACCTTGTCACTCCGCACATCCATCTCAGCATTCTCATCTCCGTTACATCTAGTCTTTTCTCATGATCTTTCTTTATAGCCCAAGACTCAGCCCCGTACATCATAGCCGGTCTTACCACAGTCTTATACACCTTTCCCTTAACCCTTGCGCCTATTCTTCGGTCACACAACACCCCTGAAACTTTCTTCCAATTTTTCCAACCAGATTGCACTCTGTGTGTTATTTCTGTGTCCAGCTCACCGTCCTCAGCCACTGTCGATCCCAAGTACGTAAACTTACTTACTCTCTTTAACCTCGCTACTATCATAAGGTAATGGATGAATTGCAGAAACGCCAATGTTCGTATGGTCGAAAGTCCCGTGAAAAATAATATGATTCTCGACCAAAACTACCACCCGCGCCAAATCAAAAAATACTCTGAGGCAAAACTGACACTGAACCATCACTCGGTGGCAAAAGTGCGTCTCGCGCCATCAGCTGATGCACTAGTGACTATGTCTTTTACATAAACATCAACACTGGTCTTCTGTAGTGAGTTCTGTTATAATTTAAGGACAGAAAAACACTTCTGAGTTCATTTTTATTACGAAGATAATAATATAACAAAAAAATATACAGATTAACTATTTTGGTTTAAAATTAATTAAAATTAAAATTTCTTTACAAAAACGAATTATGATAATCTACAATCGTTCAGCTTGAAAACAAAACAAACTGCAACATTCTAGCTATAATAGTTTCCGCGTTATCTCTGTCCGAAGGTCGCATAACTTTCAACGAGTTTTCTGACGATTAAAAAAAATGGCGCTTGTGCTACTTTTGCTTCGGAAGGCCTCATATAACTTGATTGGATTACCTGAAGATCTTTCTCCCCCACCACGTAGAGCTGGGGAGGAAGGTCTTCAGGTGAATCGGGCTGGGGGGGGGATAATCTTCAGGTGACCCACATATATACCGGGTGTCCTATTCGAAATTAAACAACTTTGAAACCTTATAATTTTTTATTGAATGATGCAAACAATGTAATATTCACACAGTAAATAGTCAATGTCATAAAGTTTCATATGATATATATGTGAATTATAACATTTAGATACATTAGAGTTCTTTATTGTATGCATTCAATATGTGCACCATTTGTAGCACGGACCAGGTTGCAACGGTACTCAATTTCCCTCCACACGTTGCCTAGCATCTCAGGGGTTACAGAGTCCACCGCTGAACAATTTGAAACTTATATGGATATAGCTGCAGCCGCTTGCGCACGACTCTATACACAATTGAACGAGGAATCTGCAGTTCGACACTGGCACGACGGATGGACTTTATCGGGCTACTACCAAAGGCGCCGCGTATTCGTTCAACATCGTCTTCCGATCTTGTTCGACCTCCAGTGTTCCTTTAGAACATTGCCAGTCTCCAAATTTCTTGGTCCATACATATAGGTTTCTTCTGGTAGGTGGTTTCTTGTGAAAGGTTGTACGGAATCGCCGTTGCAGCAGAGTAGGGGACTTCAACTCAGCTATCCGTAACATGCATTTCGCTTTTTCTTGTTGGGTAAACATAATTCAATCTGAAACAAACAAAAAACATTATGACAAAAACTTATGCATCTGGTGTAGTAACTGGCAAAGTTTCAATATTTCACATTAATACTTTAAAAATTACAGATTTTCAGTTGTTTCATTTCGAATGGGACACCCGGTGTGTGTGTGTGTATGTATAATATATATATACATATATATATATATAGGGTGTTTCCTAATATGTGGGACGCACTTTCAGGATGGATTCAGGACCTGAAAACAATGAAAAAAGTTTATATAAACATATGTCCGAAATCGCTGTTTCCGAGTTATAGCCCATTTTGTGTTCCAGCCAGGGCCTATCAGAAGGGGGGCTAGGAGGGCCATTTGGCCTGGGCCTCAAGCTTAAAGAGGGCCTCAAATTTAGAAACGTTCAAGTTTGAATATAATGTTTTGCAATGAAAGTAATAATTGGGTTTAGCTATGGGCCTGAAAAGTTGGAAGTGGCCCGGGCCTCTCTGGACCTCTGAGAGGGCCTAGCTCCAGCAATCCTTTCCGCAAACTGTTTACAAACCCTGCTTGCCGACAGTGTTTGTGAGTGTGTACGAGATTTATTTCATGTATGGCCTTGCCAATTGTAATGTTTCATACACTCTATGACATGTTTCAATATCGTTGAATGTGGAGCCATCAGTCAGAGGTGCATCGTGGTGTTTCACTATTCGTAACTTCTTACCGTGAATAAGTGCAGTCCAATGAAAAAAAAACATTAAACGTTTTTGTGCTATTCACTGATAGTGTGCATTTGAAGTGAGAATGGAGGTTTATTCAAACAGAGAAATGGTAGACATGCATCTCATGTATGGACTTGCCGAGTGTAATGCGGCCGCAGCAAGACGTCTGTATGCGGAAAGGTTTCCGAATCGCCGTCTGCCAGATAAAAAGACCTTTCCGAGAATAGACGAGCGTCTTCGTGATACAAGATCATTCAACAAACGAATTTCAGATGGTGGTAGACCAATCAGCGGCAGAACTATTAAGTTGGAGGAGCGGGTCCTGAATCGCGTGGAGGAACATCCTCGTGTCAGCACCCGAAGAATAGCGGCAGCAGAGGGTGTAAGATACACAACTGTGTGGAGAATTTTACGGGAACAACAAACTTTACCCATATCACATTCAGAGGGTACAAGGCCTTACTGTAGCTGATTTCCCACCACGAGTGGCTTTTTGTACTTGGTTCCTTCAAAAGTGTGCTTGCGATCCTCTGTGTTGTTTTCTGATGAGGCTGCCTTCACAAGAAATGGCTTGATCAATTTTCACAACACTCATCACTGGGCCGAAGAAAATCCGCATGCCATCATCCAGTCAAGGCACCAACAACAATTTAGTATCAATGTATGGGCAGGACTCATTGCCGACAACTTAATCGGTCCTTTTGTTTTGCCTGGAAGATTAACAGGAGAGTCCTATTCCAATTTTTTTAGGAATGATTTAAGCAATTTACTAGATGAAGTTCCTCTTGGTGTCCGACGTCGTATGTGGTTTACGTATGACGGCACTCCGCCTCATTTTAATCGAGTCGCCAGAGACCATAGGTGTATGAGGCAGGGGGTCTGGGGGGGGGGCTGCCGCCCCCCAACCAGGACTAGGGAATTGAACATTTTCAGGACAAATATTGAAATTTTCAGGGCAGATTTTTCCTGACATTCCTTTTTTTTTTTTTTTGCTTCTTCAGGTGAATTAATTACTTGTTGCTATACTTGTAGTTAATAATTATTAAAACGTAAGTTGAGGACTTACTGAATTCTATATCAACTGCAATGCCGTAGTTTTGCTTGTCATTTAGAAATGTTGTAGCAAAATTTTATCTCATTTTTGTAAATTGTAATGTTTTTTATATAAAAAAGGCTTTAATATATGTTACTCATACTCTAATCTTTGTGTTATTTTATGCTACACATAGTGTTTATGCGGAAATCAGGGCACCCTGAAAATTTTTAGGGCGAATTTTTTTCCGTCCCCCGAGTAAAGTGCCATTCCATACGCCTATGCCAGACACTATTTGGATGACCATTTCCCTGCTAAATGGATAGGCCGTGGAGGACCCATTGCGTGGTCTGCTCTCTCCCCGGACCTGAATCCACTCAATTTTTACATGTGGGGTCATCTGAAATCCATCGTTTACGTGACACCCATTGACAACGTTGAAATGCTTCGCCAACCTGTAGAACAAGGATGCCAGAAAATCCGAGTAATACCTGGAATGTTTGAACGCGTCAGGCAGTCTATGACGAGGCGTGTTCAGGCGTGTATGCAAGCGCAAGGCGGTCATTTTGAGCGCTTCCTTTAAAGGTAAGGCGGATACTTGCTGGAACACATAACGGGCTGTAACTCGGAAACAAAGCGATTTCGAGCATATATTTATATGAACTTTTCATTGTTTTCAGGTCCTGAATCCATCCTGAAAGTGCATCCCACACGTTACGAAACACCCTGTATATATGCCCGGTTAGGTCAACTGTACGCCCTTGATGATTGATTAGGTTAAGTCGTGAGATTTTCATTAGTTTACTGTCAAAATTGGGGGAGTATCTCCAGGTGGAGCGGACTGGGGTGGAGTATCTTCAGGTGGATCGGGCTAGGGGGGGGGAATCTTCAGGTGGACACTCTGGGGAAGAAGATCTTCAGGTGATCCACTTGCCACTATTTTTACGTTAATTAATTTTTCTTAAGTAATATAGCTGTAGTTTATTTAATTCAAATTTTGAAAGTTTCGGGCAATTTGTAAACACGAATGAACTTTGTCTCTTTGTTTTTGTTTTTTTTACTTTTTATACAAAATCTATATTAATGCGACATATTTTTTAACAAATATTTTAATAGTATACATTGAACATCACTGGTTTGTACTTCAAAGTAGAAAATAATCACTTCACAATCCACATAAATTCTCCATCTTATTTGAAAACATTCTCACATTACTAACACGTGGTTAATTAGGCGCAATACGCTGTAGGCGTACCATAATTACTTAAATGAAGTTGTATCATTACTTAATGTTATTTTTTACTTTCAAATCTTAACATTTACGACAAAATCTCAATACAAAGGTTTTTAAATTAAAGAATGTTTCATAACCCTTTTGTGACATTGTCAAGTCATACGTTACAAATCATAGAAAATAATATACAAAAATATTATAGGAGAGTGTAGACACCAATCGACCAGAGAAGTATTCAAGGTTAGGGGGAGGGGGGAGTCAGGGAGTACCGTTACTCCCGTTTGTCCTGTTACTGTCCTCTTTAGCTTTTTCCGTGTCTCATCTACCTTGGGAGCAATGCAGCGTGCTCTCAAACACATATTTTTATCTCTAATCCTCACTACACATACATTCATCGTACACACTACACACTACTTTCAGAATTATAAAAAAAGGCATAATTTTTAAGTCTCGGAGACCTTGATTTTTGCTCTGTTCTCCTCCTAGGGGGGGGGGGAGCATTTTTCCGGCCACTCGCCCTTAGCCCTCTCCTCCCTGCATAAAAAAATATATTCAGGGTGATTTAAAAAATCTTAACACTTATATGGGAAAGAATTACAGATGTCATCCAATCAGTACCACTTGAGATGTGCCTTAGGGCTCTGAAAGCAACGTTTGACCGCTTTCATACATGCATAGATATCCGTGGACAGCAAGTTGAGACTGTATGAAGTACTGTTCGCATCACAAAATATGTTTACAAATAAATGAGAAATAAAAAATAAAACCCCGTATGAGTGTAAACATTTTTTGAATCACCCTATATATACAGGGTGTTTATAAAGTCCCCATCTATTTCAGTGAAAATGTAGCAAAAAGGGTAAAATTCAATAACAATATAATAGAAGGCATACATTTAATGAATACTTAAGCATATGATTCTACATGAGCACCATCAGTATCTCTATAGAGTTCGAATCTGTCAGCAGCATTGCGGAACACATTTTGGAGCATGACAGGGGTTATTTTTGTAACTGCTGTTACGATACGAGCATATCAGAAATATATAAATTGAAGCACATCATGATAAAATATCTTTTGTCTTTAATTAATCATTAGTCCTCGCTAACTAATTTGTTTACGTTGTACAGAGATGAGTACTTTTGAGCTCTTGCAGTTTCCTTCACTCCCTGACGAGATGTATTGTTGAATAAATGAGGTCTTGTATTTATTTTTATTTTTCCTCACGGGTTTGCATCATATATATATATAGGATGAATTTAGTTGCGAAAATCATATATATAATTTGATGTATTTTTGGAACATGCCGTCCACAATTTCCAGCATGTTCGAGAGAGAGAGAGAGTTACAAAGAAAAGTACCTCAAAAGCAATGGTCCCATACCGTGGAGTTGTTACTTAGCAGTGGGGCGCTACACCTTCAAATAATATGCAAGATTCAATCTATCCTTTACTTGAACTGATCCACAGAGGAACTGTTCACATCTTCTGAAGGCAGTATGTTCGACGTGCCACAGATCTTATAGGCAATGTAGGCCTTGTATATGAGCTTGAATAATCTCAATGAAATTACGATGCAAAAGAGCGAATCATTCCCTGACGAGATGTATTTCTGAACACACGAAAAGCCTTGGAATATTTTTTATTTTTACTTGTGGGTTTAGTATCATATACGGTTTAAGTATTTCTATATAGATGTACCTTTATTAGAGGATGGAAATGGTACTTTTTCATTTTATACAATATAACTTTTGGTAAGTTCCTAAAATATTTGATATATATATATATATATATATATATATATATATATAGTTTATTTTTATTTGTCTTACAGCGCATTCTCATTTTTTATGGTTGGACTATACTTCGTGCTATCATTACTTAAGAAAATATCGCAAGATAATCACACAGGAATAAGCTCCTGTAATATTAACCTGCGTAATCGGGAGTCGAGCCCTCGATCTGTCTTCGCCTTGGTTTATAGGGAAACGAAGGTACACATTGTCTACGCATCATATCCACGAGTCAAAAGTTTTAAGTACCAAATTTTCTCATTAAAAATTTAGCCAATTATTTAATTCATGCATGCCGGCGTTTATACAGAAAATAAATATTTACATTATTGAAAACAATAACTAGGATTCGTGAGAGAGACGAATTAAACTAAATTAGGAATGCAGTTAAGAACATGGTTTTTAATTTATTTGGTGTTTAATATAATTAACATAAAAGAAACTGGAAAAAATGCTTTGCAAACAGGTGTAGAATCTAGATTTAAGTTTAACTAAAATATGGTCAGAGAATGCGAGTCTTTTTGGAGGGATAAACGAGTTTTCTCTGTATTGATTAGAATAACGGATGTGGTTTGGAAAATTACCTAAACGGGAAATATATGTATTATTAAGCGGCGTTTTACTTAAGAACTGAAATTAAAAATATTTTTTCCTTTTACACTTGGACCCCGTAAGCCTCATACAGAGATACGAGAAGTGCAAAGCAACGTGTTTTATCTTTTGTTCAGGGTTTTTGGTGACCGCGACACGGAAAATGCATTTAAAATGTGAGATTAATAGTGGTAAGGTGACATTTCGTAATAGACGGTGTGTGACATCTCTCGTTTGGCTTTGGTACGTTCTTACAAAGATGTGAATAATTATTCGTTATGAATGTTTTTTTCTTTTAATGTACAATTGGATTAAATGGTATTTGAAGTCTGTTTTTCGGTTTTGAAATGTGGATGATATCAAATATTTACACGGTATGTCACGGATATATATATATATATATATATATATATATATATATATATAAAGATGGGATAAAAATTAGTTTTGTGGTTTGAATGTTTTGCTGTGAAGGTAATGAATTCCTTTCAGATTTTAGGTTGCACGACTCTATAGAATATTCCATGATTTGCTGTACATTGCCAATCGAAAAGTCGTTCGATATTTAAATCAAACTCTGAAAGTTGTTTACAGAATTTACATATAATTATCATTTTTAACAATGATTTCGAAATAAAATGAATAACATTCAAATTAACAGTGGTTAATTGAATCTGTAAAAAGTTTAAAAAATTACTAATTGGATTTCAGAAAATTTAATAGGGGTAATTGATGTGGAACATTAAAATTGAAAAACTTCTGTACAAGTAATAACTTTCAATGATTGCCTGCTTGCATGCCCTCGTGCTTCTGTATTTTAGGAGATTTTATTTGTATTTGTAACTGGATTAAATTATCTCTGCTCTTTATTGAAGTTATAATTCCTATCAGCGGAATTATAAATCATTTTCTTGTTCCGGTAAACCTGCATTGTGAATTATTAGCTACTGTATACACCAAGCCGCGTGCGAGTTATGCATCGTAAAAAGAGTTCCGTAAAAGAGCTTGTGCTGGCGTGAGAGATTTAATAGGGGTAATTGAAATGGAAACACTAAAATTGAAAATCTTCTGTACAAGTAATAAGTTTCGATTGAATGCTTGCTTGCATGTCATCGTACTTTTGTATCGAGTATTTTAGGAGTTTTGCTTTGTAAAAAGTTTAAAAAATTACTAATTGCAATTGAGAAAATTTAATAGGGGTAATTGAAGTGGAAGCATTAAAATTGAAAATCTTCTGTACAAGTAATAAGTTTCGATTGAATGCTTGCTTGCATGTCATCGTACTTCTGTATTGAGTATTTTAGGAGTTTTGCTTTGTAATTGGATTATTTTATCTCTGCTCTTTATTGAAGTTATAACTCCTATCGACGGAATTATAAATCATTTTCTTGTTTCGGTGAACCTGCATTGTGAATTATTAGCTACTGTATACATCAAGCAGCGTGCGAGTTATGCATCGTAAAAAGAGTTCCGTAAAAGAGCTTGTGCTGGCGTTAGAGATTTATTGTTACAAAGATAACATGGTTTTCTTCAAAGTTTACAAAAATAAAAAGTAGAAAAATTAGTTGGTAGATAAATGGGCCACCTTAGTTCATCGGTAAGAATAAACCCTCGATTGAAAAGGAATGTTTAATATTGATGTTGTGGTTAACGATGATTTCTTTGTGTGCTTTTGAATAAAATCGTTTAAAGATAATTTAACAAAAGGCTGTAAAGTGGGTACAAAATAGTACTGAACAATATGAAGGCCATTTATATAGAGCATAGGTCTCCCTATAACTTTGGCGGTGAAATAATGTTAAGCTGTGTTTACTGCGTAGTGCAAAGCAATAATGATGTGACTAGGCTCGATTACGAGTGAGTTTAGTGTTTTGCGCAGTAGAACAAAGTGAATATTTATTTCCAATTTATTTTTATTTAATATAACTGTGTTTGTATATATTTCGTATGTATTGGTTTATACATTTTTTATTTTATTTTTTGATCATATATATTCCTCGTTCATATTTCTTATACTATTATTATTTTTTTTTATTTTTGATCATTCCATCGTATATTTATTTTCTATATATTTCCAATATTTCGTCTAAATAAACAGAATGATGTAATGGTGTTTTAGTTATTTCGGACAAGAAAGGACTGTCAAAAGTAAAGAGACAGTATACATTCTAAGGTTTTAGAATAAATGAAAGCGAATTATAGGTAAATTGGATATTATTCGTAGAGAATATGTTAATGGAACGATTTCTTTTGCTAAGCCAATTGTCTAGTGTATTTTTTTATTGTTAATATTGGGTTTCGTTTAAATAATTAGTTCTCTTTCTGAACAACATTAAGGAAAAAGTTAATCTTGTTTTTAATAAATAAAAACATTATTTGGCAACTCGTGTGAATTAAAATAAATGGCGGTATCTGCCAACTCTCCTCATATAAATAAAATTAAAATAAATGGTGGTATCTGCCAACTCTCTTCATACGAATAAAAACATCATTTGGTAACTCATGTAAATTAAATAAATGGTGGTATCTAGCAACTCACCCTAATAATGTACTATACCCGAACAATTAAAATAAATGCTATCTGGTAACCCCTCCATATATAAAAAGTGATATCTGGCAACTCATGATCCTCTATATAACACCTGCTTAGCTTCAGGACGCTCATAATGCGCTTGGCTCCTGCCAGGTGAACACCTCTCTTCCTTTCTCTCTTTCTCTTGTCTTTCTCTTGGGGGATAACGCCGCCTCCAAGTTTCATAACCGTTGTTGCTCTTGCAACATTTCCACTCCCCCTTTGCATACTCCCTCCCTTCACTGCATACCCCCTCCCCCCTTCAGTACATTTTTTTGCAGAATGTTTGCAACATTGTTGCATAACCCATCTCCATTTTGCAACATTGACCATTATCTCTGCAACATTCTTACACTCGTCCATTTTACGCCCATACTACTCCAAGTAATAGTAATATATGAAAATTAAAGTAAGAGTAATAGCAATAGTAATAGAAGGAATCAAAAGTAATAGTAATAGAAACCCAGTAATTGGCCCCATGTCTGATCACATTCAAACTTGCCCCACAAACACCTTTAAATGGGAGACCCATAATGGGTGCACACGCATTTCTACATTACTGTACAGTCTTTACAGCCACACCTACACTTTTCCTCGTATGTGTATATATTGTAATGTATATGGTTGTAAATTTGACTTGGTCCGCAATCGATATGAACCGTGACTTGATGGATACCGTAATGAAATTGACTGGATTCTTTGGATCTGATATATTTGCATGTCCGTTATATAATAGATATAGAGTGTAACATATTTGTGGATAGTAGTCTATTATGACTTGATCCTCTGGATCGAGAGATTCTATCTTGTTTTAAATCGATAATTAATTATTTTAAATTGATAATGTATATGGTTGTAAATTTTGACTTGGTCCGCAATCGATATGGACCGTGACTTGATGGATACCGTAATGAAATTGACTGGATTCTTTGGATCTGATATATTTGCATGTCCGTTATAAATAGATATAGAATGTAACATATTTGTGGATAGTAGTCTATTATGACTTGCTCCTCTGGACCGAGAGATTCTATCTTTAGTTTTAAACCGATAATTAATTATTTTTAAATTGATAATTATTTAGTTTCGTAAAAATTGGTCGTTGCCAATTTACCGGCAGTTTTTAAATAAGTTTCTTATGTTCTTGTGGTTCGGAACCCACGTAAAATTGTAGGTCCCCTCCGCCACCACGGAGGACATACACAATACACGATTACGAACACAGTTAGGTAGACCAGCCATGAGTGGATCCTAGGGTCTTTGTTGGTCTGAAACATTATAACATTATAACATTATAACAATATCAAGTAAATATCTAAGAAAATGTTTAGGAAAATATTTTTGTCATCCCCAAAAATGAAATATTTCGACTAAAAGGTGAGCGAAAAGTCGCGAAAAGAACTGTAGTGAACCTGTACCTGCACTGTGTTCGAAGTGGATAGGCGCACAGGGACTTTTCGCATACCCTGTATTTCAAAGTAAATTGCAAATAATTTACGTTTAATCGCTTTAAATCGTTTTCTTTAAAGTTAACTTTTTAAATGAAATGTAAAGATGGAGTTGTTTAACCGTCTAAGCAACACCTAAGGTCATACGACGGAGACCTACATCTTTACGTGGGATCCGAATCACGGGTAGTTACATAATCTAGACTTAATGAATGGTCTACCACCCAACTACTATTCAGACCCAATATCTAGCTCGCTGATGGACGGGAAGCGGTGCTACGTTATTGGCCACAGCCCTTTAATTTTTTAATAAAATTTTATTTGAAATTATAATTTAGTTACCCATTATATAAATTCAAAATATGTCTCCACCCCATTTTCATCAAAATTTAGGAACTTATTTCAATAATTTATTAAAACAAGAATAATTTTTTCACAAAATATTTTGACTTATGGTATTGACTGTTAATTTTAGTAGCAAGGACTTTTTCAAGAAATGGATTTAAATTGGAGAAAATTTGTAATTCTTAATTTTGGTGCGTTTCTCAAAATAAATATATTAATGTCATACAATTTCATTTACAATACCTGTAATTTACTCGAGTCAAAATTAAAAAATTTTTCGTTAGGTTCTTCAATGTGAATAAATTTCGTGATTTTTCTAGATCAATGATTTTAGCAAAATATTAATAACACAGGCCTGCAAAATTGAGGGTCCTAAAAACTTTTTTGAAATTGTATGCTGGTTTTATAGGAATTTGGGGTGCTAAATCCAAAAACGGCCTTAGATTTGCTCCATCACGTATAGTTTTTTCACAATTTGCTATGACGTTTTTATGTTGTAATATGTTACTGAATAAAATAAGTAGTGAAGAATTACCACATGAAACCTATTTCCTGACCATTTCTGAATATATTTATTTTAAAAAACTATAAAACTTGGATACTTACATCTTTACTTAGTGGAATGGCTTAGTAGTCCCGTTTTCTTTTGCCAGTGAAGCTGCGCCTGTTGTATTTCCTTTTGTGCGCTGCTTCCGGATTTTCACGATGCAGCATCCAGCAATAATCCCCCATCATATTAACGTTCCACCGGCCTTGGTATCTCTTTTCCATCTCCTTAATGTCTTGATGGAAACGTTCTCCCTTAGTTCCTCACTTACTGCACCTAGATTTTCTGGGAAAAAGTCCAAGTGTGCATTCAAGATATGAATTTTGATACTCATTGAGCATCCCAAAGCTTTGAATTTCTCCAGCATGTTTTCAACAATGAGTGCATATTCAGGGTCCTTATTATTCCCAAGGAACTTAGTAACCACACTTTTGAAGGAATTCCAAGCCTCTTTTTCTACTTCAGTCATCGTAGACAAGAAGTTTTCATCTGACAGCAGTCTTCTAATGTCTGGGCCTACAAAAATACCTCCTCTTAATTTTGCTTCTGATAGGTTAGGGAACTTCTTGCAGAGGTACTTAAAGCATTCTCCACTTTTTTCTAATGCCTTAACAAACTGTTTCATAAGGCCTAGTTTTATATGAAGAGGTGGTAGAAGTACTTTCTTTGGGTCAACAAGATTTTTACGCAAAATATTCTTGCTTCCAGGTTCTAGAGATCTTCTTTGTGGCCAGTGTTTTTGCTCCCAGTGTTGACTCTTTGCTCTGCTATCCCATTCACAAAGGAAACATGGGAACTTAGTATATCCTCCCTGCTGCCCCAGAAGCATGCACAATACCTTAAGGTCTCCACAAATCATCCAGTGATGATCATAATTTTATCTTTGTAAGAACCAATTCCAAATTCTCATAACTTTCTTGGAGATGTACCGAGTGACCAACAGGTACAGAGGCATACTTGTTCCCATTGTGCAAAAGAACAGCTTTTAGACTTCTTTTAAAAGAGTCGATGAAAAGTCTCCATTCATCCGCTTTGTACTCAATGCCAAATGCCTGTACCAAACCATCAATATCACTACAGTAAACTAAATTGCCCTCATTTGAAAAGTAGTGAATAAACTCCTTTTCTCTTCTTCTATACAAATATATCGATGTTCCAGCTGATAATAAATTTCTTTCTTTTAATCTGGAGCCTAAGAGTTCAGCAGATTCCTTGGATAATCCCAAATCTCTCACTAAATCGTTTAGTTCAGATTGAGTGAACAACTGGGGGTCTTGACTTCCTATATCACACTGAAATTCTTCATGATCAGTATCTGAACCAGAATTACTAGGCAAATCTTCCAATGCTTCTGGTGGAAGCGGAACTGGAACTTCTGGCCCATGAGGAACAGGTCGAAAAGCTGATGGAAGATTTGGATAAATATGGCTTTCTTATTTTTTGAGTTATAGCCTTTAACATACAAGAGCAAAAATAGCAGTCATCACAGTGATTTTTTGGCTCCCTCCATACCATTGGCACACCAAATCTGAATGCTTTCTTTTTGCCTTTACACCATTTCCTTAGATCCTCTACGCAAATAAAACAAACTTTGTGTGGTGCCCATGGTTTGTCTTGGTCTCCTAGTTTCATTCCAAAGTAGGCATGGTACACTTGCCTAATAAAATTTGTTACGTTTCTTTGATGTTTCTTGATCACAAATTCCCCGCATATGTAGCAGAAGCTGTCGGGACTGTTGACACATCCACGGCTAGCCATGATTCACAACTTACTACAGTACCCAGAACACAATAAGAGTCTTGAATTTAATTTAATAAAGGCTAAATAAGGCTTTCTTAACACTATCAAAACACGCTAGTTCGCTGATATAAAACACAAAAAACAACTCAAAATCACTGAAAAAATTCGCTTCGGATGAATCATTGTGCGCACGTCAAAATCTGAGTAACAACTGACTCATACGGCTTGGCAACCCAGTATTTATAGTCTCTTAGAAGTTTCTAGTAATTTCCGGAAATCTGGCATTTTCTCGAAGTCGCTTCACAAAAAAATCGAATTTGTGAAATAACTTTGTGTCGTATGACATTTTTATTGTGTTTTTCGAATTCAGCACACAAAAATACATTGTAAACAGCTAAAATTATGAAAAACGTTTTCCCATCGCAGGCCTGTGTAATCAATGGGTCACTCTATGAACAAAATTCTTTCTACGAAACAGTTATTTGATTGGAACGAGATGATGATGATGATGATGGTGATGATCAGGTAGGCCCACATTAATCGAAACTCATCCAAAAAAAATTTTATGTATTATATTTAGAAGCACTTAAAATGTTTTCAAGTAATTTCGATGTCCAGTTAATTACTTAAAGTGAGGCGGTTAAAGTTAGCATGTATTGTTCAAAATATTTTCAAAAGGCCGGGTAAATGCTCTAAAATCTTAAATGAAAGACCAAGCAAATAAATAGTTTTTATTACTTTAGATATACTGTATTTACAAACTTACGCGCTATGGAAGTGTTAAAAAGTATTAAAAAGTGTCAAAAAGTATTAGTTAACTTTTACTATTAGCTTAATATATAAATGTGAAAGTTAAACATTTTAATTACGGATAAAAGTTGCTGTGACGTTGGCTAAGGCGAACATGGAAAACTTGCACAGCTGCGTCAAAGTCACCATAGACTAGGATTTCGGAACTAAACGATGGCGGAAAGATCTTCAGATAGGCCAGGTGTTGTTATCAACAACATTTTGTGTTTCAGTAATGTGAAGATTGACTTATTACCCACTGACACGATAATCACATTATGTGAAAAACATTATAGTGGTGAAGAGGTAGAGACTGCTAAAGCAAAATTATTTACATTATACCCAACCAATGGGAACTCTGACAAGAGGCTTATCCATCGCAAAGGTGAAAAAAAATGTGTTCAACATTGAGGACATCGTTAAAAAGATTTTGGAAATAAAGGCTACTAACGATAGGCCCATATTGATATTTGCAAGTGAGAACCTGGACTTGCTACCCATACGTTTCGACTCTATTGATGTGACTGTACTCTTAAGTAAAACAGAATCACTTCAGGATGAGGTGCAGCTACTGAAAGGTGGCCTGCATACCCAACATGGCCAAAACAGAGAGCTAAAAGATATATGTAGCAGCATAACCTCGGAACACAGAAAACTGACCGATAGGATCTCAGACTTGGAAGGTGAGATGAGCAGCAGGCAAATTGCCCAGCCAGACAGGAATATCGCCATCACCACGACACAGCATAGTGATCCTCAGAACAGGAGGCCTGCCGCTCCTATTCACACCATCTTCTCTCACAGCTCAGCAGAGCTGTATATCCAAACTAGAGGAGGGAGAAAACGGTAAGGTACTTTACTCTCATGTTCTGAAAGAAAAGTTCAATGACATAAAAACTTGTACGAACACGAACAACCATCCTAACAGTGGGCAGCAGGTAGTACGTATCTACCCTGACATATGATGAATCTCCAACACAAACAAACAACAAATTAACTGCGACAGAAGGCAATGCTACTGAGACCATTAGTAATGTGGCCATGCCTCAAGGTACTATTCAAACCTGCTCGGCAGCTAGTCACCCTGACGAGCAGAATGTAGGGCTTAGGTGGACAACAGTTAGTAAAAGGGGTTTGCGTCAGAAAAAGAAACAGGACTCTGGGAACTCCTCTCCATCCAGAAGAGAACCACGGCTAGGGCTAGCAATGAATACAACAATTAAGGCAGTGAAAATATCTCGGCAGGCCCATGTATTTGCCTCCCGTTTCCCACCTCACCAATCTGCTTCAGAACTAGAAGAATACCTGCGTGAAATGCCGAAAATTGGGACTACCTGCTCCAAATTAACCAGTGTTAGAATATGTCATTTATAATAGGATAAGTACTTACTTTCAGATTTATAACAATCAGTTTGGCTTTAAAGTGAAACATGGTACTGACATGTGTATTTATATGCTAAAGGAAGCCGTCCTAAAGTACAAGATGTCAAATACCAATGTACAGTATATTCCTGTTTTTTGGATGCATCGCTGAGGTGACGTATATAACCTTACCTTACAACCTTACAAAGGTTCCACGTGATGATTTCTCATTTCGCGAAGGTCAAGCGTGTCGCCCCTCCTCTCGAGTTGGCCTGGTGAAGTAGTGAGTTGGATTCTTGCGCTCTCCACCTCACATAGCCAGGTACGCCCGGCTCATCGGGGATTGTTCTGAGCCAGGCGTCAAGTCTTCTTTTGAAGATTTCCACTGCAACTCCCTTCGTGTTTCTTAGGTCTTTGGGCAGCTGATTAAATAGTTTTGGTCCTCTCACTACAAAACTATTTTCTTTCAGGGTTAAGGATGTTCCCTGTCTCGCCTTCAATTTGGGAATACGACACAGTCTACCGTTTCTACCTTCCACCGTTGTTTGGGGAGTTATGGGATTCAGAGTAAGATTAGGGACTAGTTTCTCCATTATTTTCCAAGTGTAAATAATGGTGTATCTCTCTCTTCTCCTTTCCAGTGAATATAGGTTTAGTTCTCGTAACCTTTCCCAGTAATTTAGTTCTTTGCACCCATTGATCTTGGCTGTGAAACTTCTTTGAATCCCCTCCAGCTGTCTAATGTCTTCTTTTTTATATGGGGATGTTAGGACCGAGCAGTATTCCAGTTTGGGTATTATCAGGGTTTTCAGTAGGGGGATCATTACATTCCTATCCCTTCGTTTAAAAGTTCTCAATATCAGACCCGTTATTCTCTTTGCTCTGTTTACTGCTATCTTATTTTGTGTTTCAAATTTCGCATCATCTGTCATTACAACCCCTAAATCTTTTGCTCTGGAATTTCTCTGGACTTCCTGTCCATTTGGGGTATAATATTCCATGGACTTTAGGTCTTCTCTTTTTCCGTACCGTAATAGCTGAAATTTCTCGGTGTTAAACTTCATATTGTTGTCTTCCGTCCACTTGTAAATTTTGTTTATGTCGGTTTGTAGAGATCCTATGTCTTCTGGTTTTCGTATTTTTCTACTGATCTTTGTGTCATCTGCAAAGGATGTTACTGTGCTGTCTCTGGTAACGTCCTCATCTATGTCAGTTAGCATGATTATGAAGAGTAGTGGAGCTAATACCGTTCCTTGTGGTACTGAGCTGAGGACCTCTGATTCTGATGAAGATACTCCTTGTACTGTAACGACTTGCCTCCGCTCACTAAGGAAATTATATATCCATTTCCCTACTTTTCCTGTTATTCCCATATATTTCAGTTTATGTATTATGATTCCATGGTCACACTTGTCGAACGCTTTAGCAAAGTCTGTGTATAGTACATCATAGTTTTCATTACTTTCAAGTGAATCAATAATGTTGTTGTAGTGTTCCATTAGTTGTGACAGGCATGATCTGCCTGACAGAAGGCAATGCTACTGAGACCATTAGTAATGTGGCCATGCCTCAAGGTACTATTCAAACCTGCTCGGCAGCTAGTCACCCTGACGAGCAGAATGTAGGGCTTAGGTGGACAACAGTTAGTAAAAGGGGTTTGCGTCAGAAAAAGAAACAGGACTCTGGGAACTCCTCTCCATCCAGAAGAGAACCACGGCTAGGGCTAGCAATGAATACAACAATTAAGGCAGTGAAAATATCTCGGCAGGCCCATGTATTTGCCTCCCGTTTCCCACCTCACCAATCTGCTTCAGAACTAGAAGAATACCTGCGTGAAATGCCGAAAATTGGGACTACCTGCTCCAAATTAACCAGTGTTAGAATATGTCATTTATAATAGGATAAGTACTTACTTTCAGATTTATAACAATCAGTTTGGCTTTAAAGTGAAACATGGTACTGACATGTGTATTTATATGCTAAAGGAAGCCGTCCTAAAGTACAAGATGTCAAATACCAATGTACAGTATATTCCTGTTTTTTGGATGCATCGCTGAGGTGACGTATATATATATATATATATATATATATTCAACTGCAAAGAACACGCAGTATAAATAACGTTATTTATACTGCGTGTTCTTTGCAGTTGAATGTATATAATGTTATGGCATGCGGGAGGTGCCCCCTTGGGGCATTGGTTTCTGCGAGTATGTAGAAGAATTACGGCATTTGGAAGAGTGAGGCCCATGGTGTAATGGTATCGCATCTGACCGGCAATCGGAAGATCTCGGGTTCGATTCCCGGGTGGTTACCTCATTTTTTCATTTGTTTCGTTCTCTCTCTCTCGTCTTGCGCGGAATATCTCCTATACAAGCGTCGTTCTTTACATATATATATATACAGGGGTTAGACAAAATATGAACACCCGCCCATTTCACCGGTTATCTTTACGGACTGCTCAGACACAAAGTAAACGGTCAAATGACTGGCAAACCTATTTAAATGCGTAACAGAGTGTTTACGTCATGTTATAACCCTCACGTTGTTTTTACAGATCTGAGTGAATTATGAATTAGCAGTTATGAAAGACCTGTCAGACTTCCAAAGAGGGCAAATTGTCGGAGCGCGGATGGCTGGTGCATCGGTGACGAAAACCGCTCAGATGTTCAATGTATCCAGAGGAACTGTCTCTATGGTCATGTCTGCATACCAAAACCATGGAAAGACAAGAGTAGTAGTATAGCCGCAAAAGGGGAGAGTGCAGGAATGTTGCAGGTTATTATGTAATGTTGCAAAGGGGGGTGGGGGTTGTTGCAAAGGGGGTGGGGGGAAAACTTGGAGGCGGCGTTATCCCCCAAGAGAAAGGAGGAGGAGAGAAAGGAGGAGAGGTGTTCACCTGGCAGGAGCCAAGTGCACACTAAGACTTCCAGCCGAGTTGGCGTTGTTTTATAGGCTCCTAATCAGCCAGTTGGCGTAAATGGCTTGAGTTGCCAGATACCGCGATACCATTGTATACATTATTATAGACTCCTAATCAGCCAGTTGGCTGGTTGTCAGATACCTCTTTTTAGCAGTATTATTGCATACATTATTATTATTATATACGCCTAATCAGCCAGTTGGCTGAGTTGCCAGATAGCGCCATGTATTCCATTGTATACACTATTATACTCCTAATCAGCCAGTTGGCTGGTTGTCAGATACCTCTTTTTAGCAGTATTATTGCATACATTATTATTATTCTAGACTCCTAATCAGCCAGTTGGCTGGTTGTCAGATACCTCTTTTTAGCAGTATTATTGCATACATTATTATTATTATATACGCCTAATCAGCCAGTTGGCTGAGTTGCCAGATAGCTCCATGTATTCCGAAGACAGAGTTGCCAGATACCATTGTATACACTATTATAGACTCCTAATCAGCCAGTTGGCTTAGAAGGCTTAAATATTGCAAGATACCTGTTGTATACAGAATACCGGTGGTAGAAGGCATAACAATAAACAACATTGCATCATTCTTTTTATTATAAATATATAGAAAATAAATATACATTTGAGGAATATGTGTATAACAGAAATATATACACACAATTATGGATATATATATAAAATAAAATATACATTTCATATACATTTGAGGAATATGCGTATAACAGAAATATATACACACAATTATGGATATATATATATATAAAATAAAATATACATTTCATATACATTTGAGGAATATGCTTATAACAGAAATATATACACATAATTATATATAAAATAAATATACATTTCATATACATTTCATATACACTTCAATATGTACATAACAGTACAGGAGAAATATCAAGCAAAATATATATATATATATATATATATATATATATATATATATATATATATATATATATATAACACAAATCAATAGAAATATGCGTATAATCGTCAAGCAAAATATATATATATACAATTCACTTTTTTTTCAAAATACTAAACTCGGTCTTAATCGAGTTTACAATTACATCATTATTGCTCTGCCATAAATCAATAGAAATATGCGTATAATCGTCAAGCAAAATATATATATACAATTCACTTTTTTTTCAAAATACTAAAATCGGTCTTAATCGAGTTTACAATTACATCATTATTGCTCTGCATTACGCAGTCTATGCGGCTTAATAATATTTCACCGCTTAAAGTATAGGGAAACCTGTATTCGATATGAATGGCTTTCATATCGTTCAGTACTATTTTTGTCCCCACTTTACAACCGGTTGGCAAGTCATCTTTAAATACGTCTAGAATACAATCAAAAGCACGCACAAAGAGTTCATCAGTTAGCTACATTATTAACACAAGTTTATAAGAATGCTTTTCCAATCGAGGGTTTATTTCTACCGACTCGGGCTTTTCAATCGTGAACTCTTCACTCAACATAACGGCAATTGAAATAATCTTCTAAATCGTTACGGCAACTGCTCGTTATATAAAGAAATAGTTCTTCAGGGTGAACGGTGTAGGTGAGCTCAGCCTTGTACCGATCAATTGCTTTGTACCAAAGTTCATGGTATTTCAAAGAGTCTAAACTTTTTAAATAAACATCCAGCACTAGACCATTCTCACCAGTCCTACACTCGGCAAACCCATCGAGCAGAGCAGTGTATGCGTATTCAAGAACTGTATCAAAATAAAGCATATCCGTAACACGCGCGTCTAATATAGGTTTCAGTTTACGGAATCCGACGATTTCAAACATTCTGTCGAGGATGAAACGGTTTCGCGTAGGAATAAGAGCGTTATTATCAGAAGCATTCTTCCACATCAGCCTTATATCAATGCATGGCCGATCGTTATTTATACACAACGTACATACAACGGCGTATGAGGGCGCGTCACTAATCTGCTCTCTTCTTGTACCTACGTTAGCAGGTATTTTATAACGATCTTCACACCACTTATCAACTATCACAAAGATTCTATTCATCTCCTCGATACTTAAATAAACCCGTTTGTTTGTCGGTCTACATTCCGTTTCCAGTACATAGCTAATGGTACCGGAATTACGCCTGAACACGCGCAACGATTTCGTCACGGACACATCGTACGAGGCGTTGAGAATGCTGCTCAAAGGAAGTTCCATCGTATTCGAGGAGCGCACGTCTACTCGGTTCAAGCTCTGAGATAACTATGAGCCGTGTGAGGCACAGGCAGGAACGGTTCGACGGGGGCTGACTCGATGATACGTGAATGGGCATGTTCGTACGACTCGAATTGTTGCACATATTTGTTTTTCCGTTTCGTCACTACCAGCCTACGCACTTTGGATAAGAACTAGGCGCTAATCATCTCCACACTCCGGCGCACTATTTGAGAGGAACATATGCTCATATTTTTCCTTTCTACCCATCAAACGATGCTCGTCTCTAAAATCTGTTAAAAACTCACGCATGGCACTAGCCACAACCTACAGATCTACAGAAGCTAAGGCTAACAAAGACCCTAAGATCCACTCTAAGGCTAGCCCGAGAGAAAGGAAAGAGTAGGGGGTTAAGAGAAGAGAAGAGAATAAGGGGTTAAGTAAGGAGCAACACCTATCACTCGTGGGTTAACATTCATTCAGAAAAAGAGGAAAAGTGTCTCACCATCATCATCCGCCGGCCACTGCCGACAAGTCAGAAAAATAGTCGGAGAGAATAGGAGAGGGGTGAAAGATGAAAAGAAGTAAAATAAGAACGCTTACAAACCATGCAAACACAGTCTTAACTCACTGTCATACCATGCAAACTACAAACATGCAAGAAAAGAGTTAGAGACATGCAAAGTAAGGAGGATAAGGAAAAAAAAAAAAAGTAGGTAAAGTTAAACAAAAGTGGGTTAGTTTACGCTATGAGCTACATCTACATTCGTGTTAGTCTAATTTTTTTTTTTTTTTTTTTTTTTTTTAATAATTTATTATTGCTGGCATCACACGCTGGCATGTCACAAGCTGGCATTCATCGTCAACAGACTCATCCTCGAGCACCACCACCAGAGCTCCTGTTGTTAACTTTCTTTTTTAATTTTAAACAACGTTAATATTTTTAAAATGTCTGTCAAGACGGTTCTTAAACACATTAACGTTGGTAGAATGAACGACTGACGCGGGAAGATTATTCCATTTATCAATTACTTTAAACGTAAAGAAGTTTTTAGCGATATTAGTAATGAAACGTCTGCCACGCAACTTGAATCCGTTATTGCGAGTATTACTATTATCGAAAGTGAACAATTTGTCAAAATTTACGTTATCGATGTTATTGACGATTTTAAAAACTTCAATAAGCTCCCCCCTTAATCTCCTAGTTTCGAGTGAATACAAGTCTAACACTTTAATCCTATCTTCATAAGGCTTGTTGCGCAATGACGGAATAAGTTTCGTGGCACGACGCTGAACCCTTTCTAACCTATCAATATCCTCACGCAAGTACGGGCACCAAAACTGAACTGCATATTCTAAATGAGGCCTGACTAGGGACTTGTAAAGGGGCAATATGATATCCTTCGACTTAAATTCGAAATTACGCGCTATGAAGCCTAACATCCTATTAGCTTTTGCGCAAGACTTCAGGCACTGGTTCCTAACCTTTAAATCTTTAGTTACGCGTACGCCTAAATCTACTTCCTCGTCAACGCTCGCTAAATCCCTATCATCCATCGTGTACACGAAATTATTGTTGCGAGAACCTATATGCAAAACTTTACATTTATCTACGTTAAATTGCATCTGCCACTTATCCGTCCACTCCATAATCCTATCTACATCGTCTTGGATCCTATTTCTATCGTCCTCGTTAACAACCTTACCGCCTATTTTAGTATCGTCCGCGAATTTTGAAACGTTACTAATCAATCCTACATCTATGTCGTTAATGTAAATTACGAATAACAATGGGCCTAACACTGAACTCTGTGGGACACCACTACCTACCTCTAACCACCCCGATTCACTACCATTAACTACGACCCTCTGCCTCCTAGCACGAAGCCATTCTTCTAACCAGTTAGCTACCTGACCGCGGATACCGTGCGCTTTAACCTTCGCAATTAGTCTCCTATGCGGAACTGTATCGAACGCCTTTTTAAAATCTAAATAAATAACGTCAGCTGCCCTATGCCTATCGTATTCGCGCACTATTTCGTTATAAAATTCTAACAAATTAGTTAAACAAGACCTATGGCGTCGAAACCCGTGCTGACTACTATTAATCAAACCCCTACTTTCTAAGTGATCGATATACGATCCCTAACTACGGATTCCAAAGTTTACCGACAATTGACGTTAAGCTAATGGGCCTATAATTGCTAGCTACCGCGCGGTCGCCTTTTTTAAAAATAGGCGTGACGTTAGCTAATTTGAAGTCTTCAGGAATAATCCCCGTTTCGAGTGACTGATTAAAAATCTTCGCTAAGGGGCCTACGATAACGTCTTTCAAATCTTTCAAATGTCTAGGATAAAAAGCGTCAGGGCCTGGAGCCTTGCTAACTTTTAGCCTATCGATATAATGCGCAATCTCAGCCTCGTAAACAGTTATTTCATCTAAAATAGTCTCGCTACTAAATGGAACGATATCGTCAACGCCGGGGACATTATTTACGTCCTCTACGGTAAAAACTGTCGCAAAAAAGTTATTGAAAATACCCGCCATCGCCTGAGCGTCAGAAGCCAAAGCGCCATTTACATCCACTAGAGGGCCTATGTTATCCTTTACCGGCTTACGATTATTTACGTATTCAAAAAACTTTTTTGGATTATGTTTACTATCCGCAGCTATAACTATCTCACTATGAACCTCATCATGATATACGTTAATATAGTGATAAAAACACCTAAGATTGTCCATGATCACGAGATTCACATTTTCAGACGTAGGGTATGAGTAATCGACATGGTGTAGCATGACGTAATACCGCTTGTCACACCACCCATCCACAAGGCTCATTATCCATACCTGCTGCTTCTCTTCTGCACGCGTTGTTTCTTTTACTTCACGGTGTATGTGAGACTTTATAAAGTTTAGCCCTGCAGCATACTTCAGCACATCGTCTGTTCAACGAAAGCCTTCAACAGTCTCACCAGAACATCCGTAGAGTATTTGTACATCTTGGAACTTCGCACAATCCAATGTGGCTTTAAAAGAGGCATAGGAGGGGGGAATAGGAAGTTTTTCGGTATCCACCACATCCTCACACTTTACTGAATACCATTTCATAAACGTTGTGCAAGCAATATTAAAGGTAGCCATTTCAATATACGTCTGATCTGAATACACGTCTGATCTCTCGGGCTTACTGCGGTCGACTGACCACGCAGGGACTCCCAGATAGTAGCATGACTCACGCAGTGGGCGGAGCTTAGAACTTTCACCTACACACACACACACACAAAGGAGAAAGTGAAACGCTATTTGATTTATTGAGATATTCATATATTTACAAATACGATTCGAGATATTCAAGTTATATATATATATATATATATTTACAAATAGATACGATTATATACAAGACGTGTGAGTTAGAAGCATCATTGGTATCCAAAGGGTACGGTATCATAGGTGCCAGGTAACTGGTAAC
Organism: Bathynomus jamesi; assembly: GCA_023014485.1. NCBI lineage: Eukaryota > Metazoa > Arthropoda > Malacostraca > Isopoda > Cirolanidae > Bathynomus > Bathynomus jamesi. Next base: position 615,068 of record JAJOZX010001693.1, read on the forward strand.
GTTTCCTATAGGTGTTACGGCACACCATCGTACCCCAAAGTTCCTTCACGCCTCCCAGCTTCTGCGCCCGAAAATTGTGGGTGCCTACAATTAGTTGGTGAGGTTCCAAACATACTAGATCCTTCAACGACTCAAAGTTAACAACCTCCCGATTCGCATGGTTGAGCGTAATACCCTTTGCCTTCACGATATATTTCATTTCATCCCCTACCCTGACCCGTACCCCATAAGTCTTAGGTCCTGTTGAGATAAAAGAGTCGGCGTATGCGTCGTCCCCATACTCATCCTTGATCTCATCAGTGAGCTCGCCGAGGAACTCCCCAATAGCGGGCATGTAATCACCCTCCCTCTCTGTGAATATCACGCTATCTGTATCGGCATACAATACTCTCCGCCCAAGAGAATGCAATAGACCCCAAAGTTTTATACGGGCGTAGGCTGTTGTGAAGCTCGCCACAGGTATGTTTGTAACCCTTGAGGTATCTGTGGCAAATTCCGTGTTTTGTACTTTATTACGTAAGTATTACCTACATTCACGATCTCCATGACCTCTTTATCGGGGGCATTGGCATAATCCCAGACATCGCTATAACTTTGTGCCAAATGAATGTTCCCTCTGCCGGTATTCTGCGCAAATTTTCCCCATAGACTGTTTAGACACAACTTTGCACTAAAGCTCTTGCCAGGATTCTTTACAATTTGGACACGATCAAGTTGTATACCTTCGCGGTCGCGGTAACGTTGAATATAGGCAGACTTTTCATCTTCGGTATCAACTCCTCGCGGATACCCTGATGCTTCAACCTTATCCTTCAAAAAGGCGTTTATATATGGTGTGAAAAGGTTGGGGAGCTTCTGAAACCTCCACACCTCGTGTATCTTCAGTATTCTATAACCATGGCGTACGGCTAGGGCCAGCTCAGGACTTGTATATACGCCTCTGATCTTACGCTGGTGGGGTATATGGTTACATTCGCCGTTATCCTCTTCCGCGCACTTCACGCACAGGGGAAACATGAGCTTGTCGTCGATAACGACAGGTAAGATCGGCATCCATAAATTGCGTGGGGGGAGTACGTCTACGAAAGAGAGCCCAAAGTAATGATCATTCAAATTTTTTGAAAATTCATTGATGGAGGGTATGCTAGGTCCCACCAGTTTCTCAGGAGCGCCCACGGGGTACGGATTGCTCTTCATCACGTATGGGTATAAAGAACAGAAATCGTAGTAATGGAGCTTCACGCCCTCCGTAGGTGGGAAGTATAGTCTGAAAGGATTTGTACGTCCTCCAAACAAGCTATCACCACATTTGAGAGGATCCAGCACTATTGAACGCTTGATCGTTTTTATTTCCTCACGGTATACATCGTCTGTCTCCATCCGTGCATCATATTCATGCTCCCACAAGACTTTGTGAGTGAACTGTGATCCTATAAGTTGATCGCGGGTGCGGGTCCCTGCAAGACAGTCGGCAGGAGATCTACCGTGGATATCTCCGGTGACTCCGCACTCAGGACGGGGGCATCCATGCCACCAGCAACCGTTAAAGGAGTACACAGTCTTCACACCAGTGACACGGTTTTCACTTAACCCATCAACCCAAAAAACACGTCCATTAATCTTAATGGGTACTTCACCCGTGTTGCGGGCGTGCTTTATGTATACACCTGTTTGTTGCTGCAGGTGTATGAGCCAGTAAATAGCCTTGTGTCCGTAACTGCGGGGGTTGTTTCGGTGAATAATGGCTAAGGTGTCTTTAGGCATGAAGTTATTCTTGAACACCGTAAAACATAATGATGCGATGGTGGTTGCGACTTGCAGTGGATCGCATTTGAAACGGGCTATGTACATACTTCTAAAGGCCTGGAAACATACTCTAAGCACGCGCACATCATTCACGCAATAACGCTCACATTCATCAGCTATATTATAAGGGTTACTTTCATTAAAACTGTCGTAGTATCGATCAAAGTCTTCACGTTCATCCATACAGTCAAAATAATGTCTGGGGGGCGGTGGGCCTACGTAGTTTAAAGTCTCGCTGGTGAGGAAAGTGTATGGGAAGTATCCTTTGGAAACTTCAGCTGCTACTCCCATCAGGGTAGCTTTGCTAATTTACAAGGTGTGAATAATAAAGTATCTTTAAATTGTACATTGCCTCTTATCTGCATCTGTATTAATTTGTTGCCTCTTTTCAATGGATCACCTGTAAATATCTCAGAGGATTCGTGTTCAAGCAACTCCTTATAAAGGAACTGCGTGTCAAACTTTGCCCCGTTATGGGCGAGAATATACACAGTCATTTTTTTGAACTTGTCGGCTAACTTGACAATATAGGACACAAATAGTTTCACAGGACTATCGCTGACATTCGTTTTAAAAACGTTTGTCCGTTTACCGCATTTGGGGCACTCGTCACATTCGATACCCATACACTCATCACAGATGGTCTGGCTCACAAGTAAATGTGGAATTACCTCTTTGGTTTCAGCGTTCGTATATGTTTCTATATCGTAGTACACAGTTATACAAGGGTTATTTTTAGGCTTAGCATCTTTCATATAACACACATGCTTTACTCCATCCGCCTTATATTCCTCCTGGCATGTAGGACAGTGAATTACGTCGCACTTGTGCTTAAATTTTCCCCAATTATCCATTGTGTGAAACATACCACATTCACAGATTCTCATTTTCCTGCACGTACCAATTGATTTATGGAGATCAAAGCAGCTATTATTGAAAAATGTGCGTCTACACACATCACAGTCTCTCTTCTCAACTACACGGCTTTCACATTTGGTGCTTTTACACTGCTCACATACCATGTGACATTCTTTACAATGTCTCACTATATCATCCGCAAACTCGAGGCACCCCTTACACAAATCATGATGTCTCCCATATTTTCGACTTTTGTCATAACTCGCGTAAAGCCCCCTTATATTACGGATGGGGAGATACGTTGTCCCTGACAATCCTAAAATAAGTAGGGGCCTTGTACGATCTCTCACACAGCTTTTAAAAACATACACAGTCCGGCGGCGATCATCCAAACCAAATATAACTATGCGCACATTCATTTCCTGTTCTACCTTTCTCAGCTCTTCAGGACCCATATTACAGTCAAATTCAAGTTCACAGTCTACAGCTAGTTTACGGGCACGCTCAACGATCGTAGGCAGCCAAATTTTTTGAGTCCGTGTATTTTGTACAGTAAACATACGTGCTAAGAGTACTGCTATAAAGCCGCAACCACGATCGACGTTTATATGCCTTCGGTAAATAGTTGGAGAATTGAAGTTAAGAGTGTACGGTATGGCACTATGACCCGCAACACGGAATACACGGTCAATATTTACCGTGAAGTTGTCCATATTGAAGGCTATACTACTTTGGACGGCTTGCATTATACGCCCTAATATATATTCTACATCTTCAGCAGCCAAACGTCTAAACGGTACTATCACCCAATAATCGTCTACATCACCGTCATCTGACCCGAACCCAAAGGATAGACTCGTCCTGACCTCACGCTCGTCGCGATTCTGAAGAGCAAACTCTATAATACGCTCTACAACCCTGCGTATCCCGCGCTCAATTCCATTGCTATACAGGGCTCTATGGTCGACCCTGACTCTATACCGATTTCTAGTCAAGGCGGGGGTGGGGGCTGCGGCGCGCACTAACTCGAACGTAATAACATCCTCAACAGAACGGGGGGCGGATGAATTAGTGGCTATATTAGGTGCTGCTGCTGATGGGGGCCCTGTTGCGTAGGAGGGTTGGGGATCTATTATTGTAGACTTAACAGAACGGGGGGCGGAATAAGGGGGTTATTAGGTGCTGCTGCTGGGGAGGTTGTTGCGTAAGAGGTTGAGGTTGGGGGTCTGCTGCAACAGGTACGTATTTCGGCCGCTTTATACCTGATGTGGGGTTCTCATACCTCCGCTTTGGGCGTGCAACCTGTATCGCTGGTGAGGGTTCAGGGGAAGAGATCACAACTACACTGTCGTCGAGGTCATCCGTAATGATAGGGTGCTCTATCTCATCGTCGTTATGTGGGAGAAGAAATATAAGGATCAGCACTCAAAATTTGTAATATTTTGTAAATGACCCACTTAGAGTGTGACGTGTTAGAATGGACTCTGTAGAAAAATTCAGATTCACAGTCTACAGCTAGTTTACGGCACGCTCAACGATCGTAGGCAGCCAAATTTTTTGAGTCCGTGTATTTTGTACAGTAAACATACGTGCTAAGAGTACTGCTATAAAGCCGCAACCACGATCGACGTTTATATGCCTTCGGTAAATAGTTGGAGAATTGAAGTTAAGATGTACGGTATGGCACTATGACCCGCAACACGGAATACACGGTCAATATTTACCGTGAAGTTGTCCATATTGAAGGCTATACTACTTTGGACGGCTTGCATTATACGCCCTAATATATATTCTACATCTTCAGCAGCCAACGTCTAAACGGTAACTATCACCCAATAATCGTCTACATCACCGTCATCTGACCCGAACCCAAAGGATAGACTCGTCCTGACCTCACGCTCGTCGCGATTCTGAAGAGCAAACTCTATAATACGCTCTACAACCCTGCGTATCCCGCGCTCAATTCCATTGCTATAAGGGCTCTATGGTCGACCCTGACTCTATACCGATTTCTAGTCAAGGCGGGGTGGGGGCTGCGGCGCGCACTAACTCGAACGTAATAACATCCTCAACAGAACGGGGGGGCGGATGAATTAGTGGCTATATTAGGTGCTGCTGCTGATGGGGGCCCTGTTGCGTAGGGGGGTTGGGGATCTATTATTGTAGACTTAACAGAACGGGGGGCGGAATAAGGGGGTATATTAGGTGCTGCTGCTGGGGAGTTGTTGCGTAAGAGGTTGAGGGTTGGGGTCTGCTGCAACAGGTACGTATTTCGGCCGCTTTATACCTGATGTGGGGTTCTCATACCTCCGCTTTGGGCGTGCAACCTGTATCGCTGGTGAGGGTTCAGGGGAAGAGATCACAACTACACTGTCGTCGAGGTCATCCGTAATGATAGGGTGCTCTATCTCATCGTCGGTTATGTGGGAGAAGAAATATAAGGATCAGCACTCAAAATTTGTAATATTTTGTAAATGACCCACTTAGGAGTGTGACGTGTTAGAAATGGACTCTGTAGAAAAATTCAGATTCACGAGCCCATCCACATGTATTATATCTGGACCTACAGGATGTGGTAAAACTGTGTTTATGCTTAAAATCATTAAAGAAAAGGGCGAGATGTTCTCGAAATTTGTGCATAAAGTTATATGGTGCTATTCGACGTATCAATCAGTGTTCAACGAGTACCAAGATGATATTTTGTTCCACAAAGGTGTATATGACGTTAATTCGCTAAAGGGAACTGAACATACAATCATTGTAATTGACGATCTCATGTTGGAGATGGATAAAACGTTTGCCGAGACATTTACAGTATACTCCCACCATCTTAACATAAGCGTGTTCTTCATCAATCAGAATCTATTTTTCAAAAATAGATACATGCGCGATGTGTCGTTAAATACGCAATATCTAGTCTTATTCGCGCAACGTAGAGATGTATCACAAATTGGGGTATTAGCCAATCAAATGTTCCCGAATCAGCGTAAGGAGTTTTTGGAAGTTTATAAAGAAGCTACAAGCACGCGTTACGGATATTTGCTTTGCGACCTTCATCCGCGAAACACGTTTAGAGTGCTTCTGCGAACGAATATATTTCCAAACGAGCCTGAAACGGTGTATATTCCAGAATGACAAAGAGACTAAAGAAATACCATGAATTAATAAAAATCTATCATCGACTGCCCCAAGCAATGCAGCAGATGTTTATTAAAAATATCGACGCCGACTTTTTAAAATGCATCTGTGAAATCTGTCTTAACGTTATAAATTGCAATGTATCAATGAAAGCCCATCAGAAGGCTCGCCTACGCCGCTACAAGAACATAATACGTACACTCGCTCGTAAAAGTCAAACTGTAGCGAAGAAAAAACGAGTTATTGTGCAAACAGGAGGGTCATTTCTCCCCATCTTATTTTCAGTTTTGGGCCCTTTACTGACTAGATTAATATAATGAAGAAAGTGGTAGTGATTCCCCACGAGGTGTACGCCTCAATGCAAAGAGACACGGATCTAGATCCCCGTAAAAGCAGACTTAAAAGAATGGAAAGCGAATTGTTAGCCCTATTAAACAGTGAAAAAACACCTGATGAGAAAAGAATCTTATACCAAGAAGCTCTGCAGAAATTTCTTCACGAGTACGAAAATTATAAGAGCCCTACGGAGATTCCTGTGGTTATTAGGCACAGCACGGGGGACGATGGCGACATAGGACCTGTACCCGACGATACAGCTGATCAACCAAAAAGATTAGCCACACAACATATCGAACATGTATTAAAAAATACCCTCCCACTTACATTGAGGAGTAAAGGCTTAAGTCTTTATAATCTATTGAATGAGGATCCCGCCATACAATGGACCGATACAGGGGAGATCATTGTGGAAGGATCAAAGGTACAGGGATCGAATATCGTAGACATTGTCCATGATCTGGTGAGAAAGTGGGATAGGCCATCACCATCAGGATGGAAGCATATTAAAGCAAGACTACAACAAATAAATGTCCCTAAAACGTTGATAGGAAATCTGAACAGGTTAAAAGACTTGGAACACGCAACGTCTGTGGCACAATTGAAGACGCCGTCACCCCCGGCGGTAACACCTTTGAAGAGGAGCAAGAAGAGGTTAAACCAACCCTACCCACCTGCCTCTAAAATACGCAAATGGCTAACGTATTAACTAAACGTTATTATGACATTTCTACCCCATCCTCTTACGGGGGCGTAGATAGACTGCACGTTTACGGAGTAGGAAAAAAAGATGTTGAAAGATTTTTGAGGGAGCAGGACGCTTATACGCTTCATAAGCCTGTGAGAAAAAGGTTTAAAACAGCCAAGACAACGGCTTCCTCGATTGATTCTATTTGGCAAGCAGATTTAACAGACATGCAAAGATATTCTGTGTATAACGATGGTTACCGCTACATTCTATTCATAATAGACGTATTCTCTAGATATCTGTGGCTAGTTCCTCTGAAAAATAAATCACCTGAAACAGTTGCTAAAGCCACCAAAACGCTAATGTTAAAAGAAAACAGGGTTCCTGGCTATTTTTGTACGGATATGGGGAAGGAGTTTATAGGCCGTGCTATTCAGAATATGTTGACAGAGTTTAATATCAGCTATTACACAACCAATTCTATACATAAGGCTTCTTTAGCTGAAAGAGTTCAGCGCACCATAAAGGAACGCATGCACCGTTATTTTACACATAAAAACACATACAGATTTCTAGACATTCTGGAACCATTGGCATCATCCTACAACCGATCACACCATCGCACGATTGGGGCAACACCTAACGAAGTTTTAGAAAGAGGTACGCTCCCGAGAAGAGATGGACCACCACCACCACCACCACCACCACCACCACACTCTGTGCGCTTCAAAACCAATGATTATGTAAGGCTGTCGCGTTCGGGGAATAAATTCGCAAAGGGTTTTGAGCAAGGATGGACACGCGAGATTTTTAAAGTTAGGGCTGTGAGACCGAAAGGTGTGATAATGATGTATTACATTGAAGATTTGAATGGGGAAGAAATCTCAGGAGGCTTTTACCGCGAGGAATTGCAGAAAGTTGCGTTTAATTTAGAAAAAAATGTGTTTAAAATTGAGAAAATTTTAGGAAGCAAAGGTTCAGGAAGGAGAAAAATGTACCTGGTGAAATGGCTAGGGTACCCAAAAAGCTTCAACACCTATATAAAAGCTGATGCAATAATGAAGCTTAAATAGTATGCAACATGGCTCCTAACCATTTCTACGTCACACTCCCGTCCTCCTCGTCCCTGTCTGTACACCCTAACAACACGCTAGCCAACTTTGTAACAGAACTCCATGGGCACATTGAATTGGGTCGTGATTCGTATGAGGTGGGGATATGCGAAATTCAGCTGGACACCGTCTTTTTCAATATTGAGCATAAAGAAACCGTTTTTACGATTCTTAGAGACATTGACGAGTGTGAAAAAGCTGGGGTAGCTATGGATGAAACTATGCGCATCGCTTGGACTAAGATTGCACGGTATTACAGTACAGAAGTAAGACTAGGGCCGGTCAATATGGTTCGGCCGAGGATGTTGTGAGGCTTAAACGTAAGTTTAAGAAACTCAAACCTTACGAATGATTTAGTATATGAAATCGTAAACAACCCTGCACATACACTAATCCTAAAATCAAAGACTAACAGATGTCTTAAAGAACATAGAAAGTTCAAAATTCTAACCAACGGCCGATATAGCGCAGCCTTCCAAAGAGACACATTTCACGAGACACAGTATAACTTGTCCAGATTAATGTATCAATTGAAGATGGAGAAATTGGCTGAAAGGTCCCCAGACATGTGCTATATTTACAGTAATATAGTGGAGCACCAGTTTGTTGGGGATACCCAGGCACGCCTGCTGCGCATTGCTCACATCCCAACCATACCGAAGATGAAAAGTCTGCCTATATTCAACGTTACCGCGACCGCGAAGGTATACAACTTGATCGTGTCCAAATTGTAAAGAATCCTGGCAAGCGCTTTAGTGCAAAATTGTGTCTAAACAGTCTATGGGGAAAATTTGCGCAGAATACCGGCAGAGGGAACATTCATTTGGCACAAAGTTATAGCGATGTCTGGGATTATGCCAATGCCCCCGATAAAGAGGTCATGGAGATCGTGAATGTAGGTAATACTTACGTAATAAAGTACAACAACACGGAATTTGCCACAGATACCTCAAGGGTTACAAACATACCTGTGGCGAGCTTCACAACAGCCTACGCCCGTATAAAACTTTGGGGTCTATTGCATTCTCTTGGGCGGAGAGTATTGTATGCCGATACAGATAGCGTGATATTCACAGAGAGGGAGGGTGATTACATGCCCGCTATTGGGGAGTTCCTCGGCGAGCTCACTGATGAGATCAAGGATGAGTATGGGGACGGTGCATACGCCCTCTTTTATCTCAACAGGACCTAAGACTTAGGGGGTACGGGTCAGGGTAGGGGATGAAATGAAATATATCGTGAAGGCAAAGGGTATTACGCTCAACCATGCGAATCGGGAGGTTGTTAACTTTGAGTCGTTGAAGGATCTAGTATGTTTGGAACCTCACCAACTAATTGTAGGCACCCACAATTTTCGGGCGCAGAAGCTGGGAGGCGTGAAGGAACTTAGGGGTACGATGGTGTGCCGTAACACCTATAGGAAACGTTACCAGTTACCTGGCACCTATGATACCGTACCCTTTGGATACCAATGATGCTTCTAACTCACACGTCTTGTATATAATCGTATCTATTTGTAAATATATATATATATATATATATAACTTGAATATCTCGAATCGTATTTGTAAATATATGAATATCTCAATAAATCAAATAGCGTTTCACTTTCTCCTTTGTGTGTGTGTGTGTGTGTGTGTGGTGTGTGTGTGTGTGTGTGTAGGTGAAAGTTCTAAGCTCCGCCCACTGCGTGAGTCATGCTACTATCTGGGAGTCCCTGCGTGGTCAGTCGACCGCAGTAAGCCCGAGAGATCAGACGTGTATTCAGATCAGACGTATATTGAAATGGCTACCTTTAATATTGCTTGCACAACGTTTATGAAATGGTATTCAGTAAAGTGTGAGGATGTGGTGGATACCGAAAAACTTCCTATTCCCCCCTCCTATGCCTCTTTTAAAGCCACATTGGATTGTGCGAAGTTCCAAGATGTACAAATACTCTACGGATGTTCTGGTGACTGTTGAAGGCTTTCGTTGCACAGACGATGTGCTGAAGTATGCTGCAGGGCTAAACTTTATAAAGTCTCACATACACCGTGAAGTAAAAGAAACAACGCGTGCAGAAGAGAAGCAGCAGGTATGGATAATGAGCCTTGTGGATGGGTGGTGTGACAAGCGGTATTACGTCATGCTACACCATGTCGATTACTCATACCCTACGTCTGAAAATGTGAATCTCGTGATCATGGACAATCTTAGGTGTTTTTATCACTATATTAACGTATATCATGATGAGGTTCATAGTGAGGTTGTGGCTAGTGCCATGCGTGAGTTTTTAACAGATTTTAGAGACGAGTATCGTTTGATGGGTAGAAAGGAAAAATATGAGCATATGTTCCTCTCAAATAGTGCGCCGGAGTGTGGAGATGATTAGCGCCTAGTTCTTATCCAAAGTGCGTAGGCTGGTAGTGACGAAACGGAAAAACAAATATGTGCAACAATTCGAGTCGTACGAACATGCCCATTCACGTATCATCGAGTCAGCCGCCCGTCGAACCGTTCCTGCCTGTGCCTCACACGGCTCATAGTTATCTCAGAGCTTGAACCGAGTAGACGTGCGCTCCTCGAATACGATGGAACTTCCTTTGAGCAGCATTCTCAACGCCTCGTACGATGTCCGTGACGAAATCGTTGCGCGTGTTCAGGCGTAATTCCGGTACCATTAGCTATGTACTGGAAACGGAATGTAGACCGACAAACAAACGGGTTCATTTAAGTATCGAGATGAATAGAATCTTTGTGATAGTTGATAAGTGGTGTGAAGATCGTTATAAAATACCTGCTAACGTAGGTACAAGAAGAGAGCAGATTAGTGACGCGCCCTCATACGCCGTTGTATGTACGTTGTGTATAAATAACGATCGGCCGTGCATTGATATAAGGCTTATGTGGAAGAATGCTTCTGATAATAACGCTCTTATTCCTACGCGAAACCGTTTCATCCTCGACAGAATGTTTGAAATCGTCGGATTCCGTAAACTGAAACCTATATTAGACGCGCGTGTTACGGATATGCTTTATTTTGATACAGTTCTTGAATACGCATACACTGCTCTGCTCGATGGGTTTGCCGAGTGTAGGACTGGTGAGAATGGTCTAGTGCTGGATGTTTATTTAAAAAGTTTAGACTCTTTGAAATACCATGAACTTTGGTACAAAGCAATTGATCGGTACAAGGCTGAGCTCACCTACACCGTTCACCCTGAAGAACTATTTCTTTATATAACGAGCAGTTGCCGTAACGATTTAGAAGATTATTTCAATTGCCGTTATGTTGAGTGAAGAGTTCACGATTGAAAAGCCCGAGTCGGTAGAAATAAACCCTCGATTGGAAAAGCATTCTTATAAACTTGTGTTTAATAATGTAGCTAACGATGAACTCTTTGTGCGTGCTTTTGATTGTATTCTAGACGTATTTAAAGATGACTTGCCAACCGGTTGTAAAGTGGGGACAAAAATAGTACTGAACGATATGAAAGCCATTCATATCGAATACAGGCTTCCCTATACTTTAAGCGGTGAAATATTATTAAGCCGCATAGACTGCGTAATGCAGAGCAATAATGATGTAATTGTAAACTCGATTAAGACCGAGTTTAGTATTTTGAAAAAAAAGTGAATTGTATATATATTTTGCTTGAGATTATACGCATATTTCTATTGATTTGTGTTTATATATATATATATATATATATATTTTGCTTGATATTTCTCCTGTACTGTTATGTACATATTGAAGTGTATATGAAATGTATATTTTATTTTATATATCACCATAATTGTGTGTGTGTGTGTGTATATTTCTCCTGTACTGTTATGTACATATTGAAATGTATATGAAATGTATATTTATTTGAAATGTACATTTATTTTATATAATTATGTGTATATATTTCTGTTATGTACATATTGAAATGTATATGAAATGTATATTTTATTTTATATATATATATCTATAATTGTGTGTATATATTTCTGTTATACACATATTCCTCAAATGTATATTTATTTTCTATATATTTATAATAAAAAGAATGATGCAATGTTGTTTATTGTTATGCCTTCTACCACCGGTATTGTATACAACAGGTATCTGGCAATATTTAAGCCTTCTAAGCCAACTGGCTGATTAGGAGTCTATAATAGTGTATACAATGGAATACATGGCGCTATCTGGCAACTCAGCCAACTGGCTGATTAGGCGTATATAATAATAATAATGTATGCAATAATACTGCTAAAAAGAGGTATCTGACAACCAGCCAACTAGCTGATTAGGAGTCTATAATAATGTATACAATGGTATCGCGGTATCTGGCAACTCAAGCCATTTACGCCAACTGGCTGATTAGGAGCCTATAAAACAACGCCAACTCGGCTGGAAGTCTTAGTGTGCACTTGGCTCCTGCCAGGTGAACACCTCTCCTCCTTTCTCTCCTCCTCCTTTCTCTTGGGGGATAACGCCGCCTCCAAGTTTCCCCCCACCCCCCTTTGCAACATCCCCCGTTGCAACAACCCCACCCCCCTTTGCAACAACCCCACCCCCCCTTTGCAACATTACATAATAACCTGCAACATTCCTGCACTCTCCCCTTTTGCGGCTATACTACTGACAAGCACCGACAAATGCAATAGTGGACGCAAGAAGAAGCTGTGTGATCGAGACCGCCGGGTGCTAAAGCGCATTGTGACAAAGAACCATAAGACCACAGCTCCAAAAGTGACTGCAGAGCTTAACCAGCATCTTGCAAGCCCGGTATCGACCAGAACTGTACGTCGCGAGCTCCATGGAGCTGGATACCATGGGAGGGCTGCAATTGCCAAACCCTTCCTTTCGCACATCAACATTGAGCGGTGCAGAAAATGGTGTAATGACCATAAGAATTGGTCAATGGACCGGTGGAAGAATGTCGTCTACTCCGACGAATCCTCCTTTACGCTATTTCCATGTTCCGGTCGAGTTTACGTCTGGAGACAGCCTAAAGATGCTTATGACCCCGACTGCCTGACCCCAACCGTTAAGCATGGAAGCGGATCTGTGATGGTTTGGGCAGCAATATCGTGGAATACTCTTGGCCCAGCTGTAGTACTGCATGGTAGGGTTAACGCCCAGGTCTATCTGTCAATATTGGCTGACCAGGTCCATCCCATGGTCCAAACGCTGTTTCCCAATGGCGGCGCCGTCTTCCAGGATGATAATGCACCAATCCACACCGCTGGGGTCGTTAAAAACTGCCCAAAAGCTGTATGAATCAATTCCCCGACGCATTGCAGCTGTTATTGCCGCTAAAGGAGTACCAACTCCATATTAAGATTAAAAACCGCCATTTATCAAGGTGTTCATATTATTTTGTCCAACCCCTGTATATATATAGTCTAAAAGTTACTAAAAGAAAGCTGAATGGCAACACAAAAGGATAAACAGCGGAACGCAGTCTGTTCGATTGTTTGGGCTGAACTAACAGCATGATTACATCTGGCTAAATCGTTGGTGCTAAGTTTAATTTGGTGAGGTTTCTAAAGTGACAAAATTAAGTAGGAAGTTGTCTAATAATTATATCAGTTAGGGGTAATGTCTATAGCTTCTAAATTAGTAAAGTTAGAGAGTTAGGGTAGGCCGCTTTGTGGGACGCTGGAAATCTATGGTAGGCCCCTAAAGAAAATCTAAATCAAAGCACCGGTAAGAGCCTTTGCTGTTGTTTAGAAACCTAGTAACTTAGCGGGGTCACAAACCCCAAGTTATTACAATCGCCAAATATTCTTTTGCTAACTCAGCGATTCTCCCAAACCGGTTTGCCCCACGAATCCGTTGAATCCATCACATTTGAGTCCATTATCTGCCATCCAAGATTTATAGTCATTATATAGGGATACCGACTGGGAGGCGTGGCTGGGAGCGAGCAATTTAGCAATTGCAATGAGTCCCAAAGTATAAATGGAAGAACCACGAGAACAGAAAACTTTGCCGTAACTTGAAGTAGATTATGTACTCCGATTTTCTGTTCCGTGTTTTAAAACACTTTGTCTATAGCGTGATCTACTCCTAAAATGATATGGGCGCAGCACTCCAAGATTTTGTTTGATTCGATTCTAAGATGCTGTAAAAGTACTCCACATTCACTAGCTCGATCAGACATCCAGAAGTCTATTTGAGATTTGAGTTCGTCAGTGGTAGAATTTGCCAGTGCGATTAGACAACTCAATTTGAATTCGTAAACACTGGCTCCATCTTCTGAATGGCTGGCGTTTTCCAGATATCCAGTTGTCAGCGACTTTTTCATGCCAGATGGACCAGCGATGGTGATGTGGTCAGCCTTCACGTCGTACAGCCGGTGGCCGGCAACCTTGGTCGTATCGTCAAGTCCTACACTCACAACGTTATCCTCTTTGTTGAGCGACATACTCTAGATTTAAGTATGAAGCATCTTCCAAGTATTGCATTACTGATCTGCGGCTCGGAAATACATACGTCAAGTCTGAATACTGGTGACGGACTCGTAACTCTTCGTATTCACTCTCCATCTCACCCTCACAATCTTTCTCATTATCATCTGCCTTCAGCTTCCAATCTTGATCAAAAACCATGTTAGCTACTCTTAGTATCACTCTCGAAAGCTCTTCAGAAGTTCTTGTCTCAGCAAGACACTGGACTACACACCGCATCAAGTTTTCGTTCAGACTTTTTTGCCAGTTCTGATTTTCACTGTCGGAAATGCAGCTTGTTGTTCTTTACTCTTCTCCTTGCTTAGGTCTTCTTCCGATGAGCGAAGTTTACGATCAGTAGAAGGAACTGTCTTTGCCGTTGTTGGTTTTCCAAAACTCGGAGCGTTTTCAGAATCGACTGAAGTTGCTAACATTTCAGTAATTTCTGATCCCTCTAGCTCCCTTTGCTCTCTCAAGTTGCTTCCTGTTGCTTTTCGCTTTTTCTCCGCTGATCTTTTTCGAGTTTCTTTCCTCTTTTTCTGTCTCACCCAATTTTTTGGTACTGCATTTGTACATATGGCCTTATACGCACCAAAGCAATTATCTCAATAAAAAGTCTTAGCCTCATCAGTCATTTTGACCCCAAATTCTTCTGCAAGTTCTGCTTCGTAATCCTCATTGTCATTTCTAATATTGTAGGCGTTCTTAGTGAGCTGATCATTAAAGCCGCTCCCTTTTTGGTACCATTCAACACTTTTAGGTTTTTTGTTGGCAGCGTTCGTTCTTTTTCAGTTTGTAAAAATGTTCATAATCGTCTCTTATTTTTTTTCGCCACTGTTTTTTCATGCATGGGATAGACATTTTTATTAATCCAATCTCGTCTTAGTTCATTGCAGCTATCTTGCTGACATCATCTCGAGTCATTGACTTTTTCTGTCCTTTTACTCCTTTTATGCAAAGTGCAAGCATCCTACCAATCACAACTGTCCCTGGTGGCAACTTTCCAGTCGGTTTAAATTCATCCACTTCTGTGTAGGTTTCTCCAAAAAGTTATTTTCTGGCGGCACTGCGTGATTTCCTTTCACCAGCCATCATTACCAATCAGCAGTCACTAAGCATTAGATCTGCAAGTACAGTAAAACCTCATTAGTCGGCATATAACATCGGAATATGATAGGTAATACAAATTATAGTCATGCTAGATGTATCATATATATTATTATTAAATTAGATTATATCAAAAATTGTATTTGATATATTATTTACGATTATTATTAAAGTATATATACTATATTATTATCAAAGTAATATATACAATTATTATTAAAGTAAATTAACACAACATTGATAGTACAAGAAACCACAAAAGAGAACACAGCCAAACACCAGAACAAGCCAAAAAACTAAAGTAAGCCTAACTAAAACATCACTATTACGACACACTAGATACTTTACAACATTGAAGAATGGACATAACCATGATTAAAAATATAGCAAGCATTTTATCAACTAATTATTTTTTTCTGTCATTTATAAAGGTTTGGAGGTGGGAGGCCTCATTCATCCTTTATGTTCGATATGGATCAGGCATTTTTTCAAATTTTTCGTCATCTATCTACTTAACCATACTCCTAATGTCTCTCATTTGTTCATTTTCGAGTTCAGCGACCATGAAAACATATGAAAAGACATATTACATGTGAAGGGTAGCGTTTTTTTTTATCATTAAAACAAAAAATCGATTTTTTTGGCCGCCATTTTGAAAACAAAAACACTGAACCAGGTCAAGAATTCATTTTATGTCCAAGAACTAGCCGGATTCGTATTCAGCAGCCAAAATGGCCATAGGAACCACTCGTCCTAAAAAAATGTTAGATTCCCCCACCCCTATAGTAATTATAATTGTGACTATCGAAGTCAAAGTAATTGTAATTATAATTGTAATTCAACATTTCTAAAATATAATTCTAACTGGAATTGTAGTTATTCCGAAAAAATTTAATTTTTCAAAGCCTGTAATGGTACAGACCTGTTTTATTCATCTCTAAACTGTTGGATTTCAGATGTTTTAGATTTCACCCAAATTTTATAATTGTAATTTTTTAATTTGAAACATTTATTATTATTATTATTTGTAAATATTATGATAGTGTGTATGTATGTAATTTTATTGTACAGTTTAATTAGGTCTAAATATTAAAAGGACTTAATACAGTCATTAAATCCACATTTCAGACATACATTTAGACCCAGAAAGTCATAGTAAATTCATTTTAAGTAACATATTTCAAATTATAATTGTTACCCATAATAATAATAATAATAATAATAATAATATGTAAACATTTAATTCCTTTAAAAATTGAAGAAATGATTTCAAATTTTCAAAAAAACAAAAACATTTCATAATATATTTGACTTACAATTGTGTGTGGAAAATTTAATTTGAAAAATATTTTTCGAGTTGTAATTATCGAAAAACATTGCCCAATATGTTAGTTTTGCTATGTTCTTCACTGTGAAGAACATTTTAAAAGTAAATTGTTATTTTCTGTTACTGTTTGTGTGAGTGAACTTTACTGGCAAGAATGATGCTAATTAATGTTTTTTGTTTGTTTTTGGAAATAGATGTAATTTGTGTGAGAATATTTTTTTAAAATAACCTACTGTATTTGAAATTATAATTGTTACCCATAATAAATAACAATAATAAGTATAAGCTTAATTTCTATACAAATTTAAGAAATTATTTCCATAATTTTCATTATTTCCATAATTTCTACAGAACAAAAATATTTTATAATTTTGAATTACAATTTTTATCTGAAAAATTTTCTTGAAAAATGCTTTTTGAGGCGAGTTACGTTGTCTATTTTTATTGTCTATACTCTATATTTTGATGTGTTCTTCAATACGAAGAACATTTCAAAAGCAAAATATTATTTTCTCTTTTTTTAACTTCCTGTTTGTTTGTTTGTATGGGTAAACTTCACTGGCAAGAATGTTGATTTTTTTTTGTTTTGGAAAATAGTGGATGTAATTCATAAAATAAGAATATTTATTTTGTAAACAATGAAGTGTTTTTCACTTTTATTTTATATATTCACAGTTTTATACTTTCGATAAATCAGAAATTGCTAATGAAAATTATTTGGTTAATTTATTTTGTCCACATTTGCTTAATTGAATACCGAGTTCAACAGATGTGCGAAATATAGATACAATGACGACCGATTCTACAAATAGTCTGGAGAAATTTCAGATAACATGGACTTGAGGTGTGGTAAGCATTTCTTTGCTCTTTTTATATCTATTTCTTGTTCATTTTCAATTTAAACCGTTTATTAAACTTAAACATTAACCTTTTATCTTCTTTTTGGGTCTTATGTTAGAAGTGTGTCCGCATTTCTTTTTACGACAATTTGTGGCTCTGGGATGGAGCCGAGCGTAACACTTTCTGCAAATCATTTTGTTGCAGTTGTATTTTTAAGCCGTGTTTAAGGGAAGGTTCAATCACTCCGCCTCTCAAACGTAGGATCAAATGCAATGTTGATTCTTTCTGAATGTTGGAATCGGAAAGTGTTCTTCTATCTTCCAAATGTTTTCCAGTAAAGATCAATCTTTTTTGATCAGGAGGGATACCTTCCTTATCCTGAATTTTAACTTTACATTTTCAATTGTGTCTGAGGCCTCAACCTCTTGGGTAATGGTTTTCCCAATTAGCGTTTTAACAAATATCTGTATATTGAACTCCCTCAGTCCCTCACTTTACTATATTTGATGTTCAACCACTCAGTCTGATGCGGTACCCCAGTCAGCTACAATGCTATTAAGGTTCTCACCACAAATAGTAAGTCCTTAGACATTTGGAGTTTACTCGCATTTATAAATATAAGCCTACTTTAAAATAATCACAGTTCAGCTTCGCCTTTAAATATTTTTGGAGGATTTATTCTTTGTTCATTTCAATAATTTTTAAGTTTTATAAATTTTGTCAATTTTAAATTTAACTTTTTTTTACATCCAAATATTTTATATCTTTGTTGGTGATCATAACGATGGAGTGGTCAGAGTGCACGGTGGTCATGGCTATGGAGAGGCAAACGTGGACGTGAGAGAGTGTTGGATATGGCTGTATCGTTTGATCTAGCGATTGTAAATACGTTTTTCAGAAAGAGGGAGGAGCATGTTATTACGTACAAGAGTGGAGGCAGAACATCGCAAATTGATTTCATACTGTATAGGAGGGCGCAATTGGCCGAGGTGAGGGACTGCAAAGTTATTCCAGGAGACCATGTGACGCCACAACACCGGTTGGTAGTCATGGATGTGATGTTGAAAAGAGGAAGAAAGACCCGAGGAACAACAGTGAGGAGAATTAGGTGGTACAAACTGAGAGAGGAGGGGAAGAAACGGGAATTTAGAGAGAGAGTGTTGAGTGAAATCCATGTTGATGAACAGAATGTACAGGATTGGTGGGTACATAATGCGAATGTCATGAGAACGGCAGGTAGAAACATATTGGGGGAAACATCAGGTAAAGTGTGGGAAGATAAGGAAGGATGGTGGTGGAGTGAGTGATGAGATCCAAAGAGCACTACGAAGTAAGAGAGAAACTAAGAAGTTATGGGAAGAATCGAGGAGTGAAGAGTGTAAGGTGGAATATAAAGAAGCAAAGAAACAGGCAAAGAGAGCAGTGGCGAGAGCAAAGGCGGAGGCATATCGGCAGATGTATGAGGATTTAGAGGATCGTGAAGGACAAAAGAAGATATACAGATTGGCTAAGAGCAGAAATAGAGCGACAAAAGACTTTACACAGGTAAAACAAATTAAGGGAAGGGAGGGGGCGGTGCTGCAAAGAGATGAAGAGATAAAGAATAGATGGAAGGAATATTTTGAGGAATTATTAAATAAAGAAAACCCAAGATCTTTCTATGAGGATGGATTACCAAATGTAGCTATGACAGAACAAGTGGGGAGGATGGAAGTGAGGCGTGCTCTGAATAGGATGAAAAATAACAAAGCGACTGGCCCAGACGAGATACCAGCCGAGGCATGCAAGGCACTGGGAGATGAGGGGGTGGATCTGGTGTGGGATCTAATGCAGAAGTTGTTTGACCAGGAGGTGATTCCGGATGAGTGGCGGACCAGCATCATAGTGCCTATATTCAAAGAGAAGGGAGATGTACAAGATTGCACGAATTATAGAGGGATCAAGCTAATATCATATGCAATGAAGATATGGGAGCGAATAGTGGAGAGTAGGTTGAGAGACGAAGCGGAAGTGTCAGTGGAACAGTTTGGATTTATGCCAGGAAGGAGAACGATAGATGCAGTTTTTGCATTGAAACAGTTGGCAGAGAGGTACAGAGAGGGGCAGGCGTTGCACATGGTTTTTATTGACTTGGAGAAGGCATATGATAGGATATCACGGCAGGAAGTTTGGAGATGCTTAAGGGAAAAGATGGTACCGGAGAAGTATGTTAAACTGATCAAGGGGATGTACAGGGGAGTAACAACTAAGGTGAGGAGTAGCGTGGGTGTATCAGAGAGCTTTGGGGTGGAAGTTGGTCTGCACCAAGGATCAGCTTTGAGCCCCTTCCTTTTCAATGTGGTATTCGATGTGTTGACGGACAGGATTAGAGGGGAGGTGCCGTGGTGCATGATGTATGCAGACGATGTTGTGTTGAGTGGGGAGACGAAAGAGGAGGTGGAGCAGCAGTTGGAAAATTGGAGAGAGGCGTTGGAAAGTAACGGGATGAGAATTAGCCGAAAGAAGACCGAATATATGAGATGTGATGTGCAGCAGGACTGAGGAGGGGAAGTGACATTGAGTGGAGAGCGTGTTAAGACGGTGGAGTATTTTAAATACTTGGGGTCAACAGTGGATGCAGAGGGGGGAGCAGAGAGAGAGATAAACTGTAGAATACAGTCGGGGTGGAAGAACTGGAGAGACGTATCAGGGATGCTCTGTGATAAGAGGGTCCCAGTGAAACTGAAGGGAAAGGTATTCAAAACAGTGGTGAGACCGGCAATGTTGTATGGAATGGAGACTGTGCCAATGAAGAAGAGCAATGAAAGAAAAATCGATGTGGCTGAAATGAAGATGTTGAGATGGATGTGTGGTGACGAGGAGGGATAGGGTCAGAAATGAGCATATAAGAGGAACAGTGAAGGTGGCGGAAGCATCTAAGAAGGTGCAGGAGGCCAGGCTGAGGTGGTATGGACACGTCAGGAGAAGAGAGGAGGAGTATGTGGGGCGCAGAGTGCTGGAGATGGAGTTGCCGGGACGGAGAAGAGGAAGACCGAAGACGAGATGGAGGGACTGTGTGGTGGCGGACATCAGGGAGAAGGACTTGGAGGAGGACGCGGTATACGACGGAGGAGAGTGGAGAAGACGAACCAAAAACAGCGACCCCATGTAAAGATGGGATAATAAGCTGCGGAAGAAGAAGTCTTTTAATCTTATGTTTTAACCCTCTAACGCCGACTGAGTCGAATACTTAGCGTTTCAAATACACGCATTTAGACTTAACCCTACACAAACGTTCGGCGTTAAAGGGTTAAATTTCTAGTTGCCATGAAGACGGCGCAAGGTTTTACCGAAACGTTGATGAAGCTTCATTAAAGAATGTTCCACGCGGTCTTCGGTTTTTCCCTTTATTTTACGTATACGGTTTTCTAGAAACAAATCACGAACATTTCCAGATGAGCCGAGTGTACCTGGTTAGGTGAAGTGGAACGCACGAGAAACGAACTCTTTACTTCACCAGTCCAACTCGAGAGGAGCAACAAGCTTGACTTTCGTGAAATGAGGAATCATCGCACGGAACATTTCAAAGATTGAAAGGTTGAATGAAATTGATTGTCAGTTTCAAATATGGACCGTGTTTAGTATTAGAGATATGTGAACAATATGGTATAGAAAATGACATCACCTACGATGGGGCAAAGAGTTGTATTTTGATTTTTAGGTGTAATCTACTGAAACATGTATCATGTGGGTCTTTTGAAATGAATGGTCAGACTATACCTATCAAAGAGACATGTAAATACTTGGGCCATGTAATTACTCACGAGCTGCGAGATGAACTCGATATTGAGAGGCACGTAAAAAGCTGTATGTACAGGATAACATGCTAGTAAGGAAATTTGGTACGTGTTCAGAATCAGTTAAAATTTATCTTTTTAGAACTTACTGTACTGCATTGTATACATCCCATCTGTGGTGGAACTATCAAAAACTGCTATGAATAAACTCTGTTGCTCATAATAATATTTTTCGTATGCTATGTAGGGAACCAAAATGGCGCAGTGCCAGTTTTATGTTTACTACGCGTAACCTACCTACCAGCCAAATGTAAATCCGGAAGAATATATATAATTTCATTACTAGGGTCCAAAACAGCTCTAATGTGTTAGTGCAATGTCTTGTCTTCAGATACTGTGTACCTCTCACCTCTCTGGCAGTCTTGGTTCAGACAACTGCTGGTTTACAATACCTTATTTTTGTAATGTAGCAAAGATTATATATGCATATTAAGTTGTTATAAGTGTTATGTCTCATGTAATAATATACATAAAATTGTCAGATAATTAATCAAACAGTATGCCAGTATGTCAGGGTAAGAGGCTATGTTGGCCTTATTTTTGTATTAAGTTCAGTGTATACATGAGATTGTATTTGTATGTTAGGTTAAGTGGCTATGGATTGTGAATGATCCGCAATAAAGATGTTTTGTTGGTTTGTTGGTTTTTATTACTATTAACCTTTCTTGCGATTTGGTGAAAACGCTTGTCAAAATATATTATTGTCTGGATCACCTGAAAATCAGGGCCCCCAGCCTCAATTACCAAATGATATTTTCGTTAAAACTAACGAAAATATCAGGACTTAACCAAACCAATCGTCAAGGACGTACAGTTGACCTAACCGGGCATTTAATTTATTATATTTGGTACTGTAAAACCAAAAACAAGAATACATGGGGACCCTGATCTTCAGGTCATCCTATTGTTTTGGGTAGCGGGAATATATGTTTTTCTTCCAATGGGTCGCGAGGAAAAAGTTTCAAAAACACTGTTCTAGAGTAAATATATATATATATATGCGACATTTCTTGAACAAATATTTTACTGGTCCACATCGGATATCGCTGGTTTGCACTTCAGAGTAACCTTGGTTAATCTTGGTTTTGCTTCCGCCCGAATTGTTCATTCTGACGAGGGTCAAGGTTGTCACTCTGCCTTAGACCTACAGTTTAACGTGAAATCCGAACCACGCCCCACGACGGGCGGTCAGAAATTACAAAGTCCTCGCCCGGACTCGATCTCACGACCTCTCGATCAGTGGCCCAGCGTCTTAACCACTAGGCTACCCAAAGTACCCATTTATCTACCAACCAATTTTTATTGTGTGGAAGGATGAACAATCGGGGTTTGCCGCGCGCCGCCTGCCATCACCGGGTCTCGATCCTGGGGCCGATGGATTCGTAGTCAGCGATGCTAATCACCACTGAGGCGCACCGAGAAGATAATCAGTTTACAATCCACACAATTTCTCGTCATCTTTTTTGAAAACATTCTCACATTAGTAACACGTTTAATTTTCTTTTTTTATATGCAGGAAGGAGGGGCCAAGGCGAATGCCTCCAAAAGCGCCCCCGCCAATAGAAGAAGAGCACCAAAATCAAGGTTCAGAGTTTTGGAGATGCCTAGACACTCTGCGTTTGAAAAATTGGAGGTCATAGATAGGGGGAAAGACGGATTGAGGAAGAGTTCGAGAATACGAGAACAAGTTAGGTCGCTGCGTACATATACGTAACAGCCACCGTTGGAATGAAACTGAATATAGAGAAAGTAGGACTCAGTCCTATTGTCCCATGTTTGTATTACCTGCGTACATAATTTGAAGAACCTCTTTATCAACGGCATTGGTGTAATCCCACACTTGTTAAAACTTTGTAAATGCACATTGCCTTTGTCGGTGTTCTACGCAAACTTGCCTCACAGACTGTCAGAACAGAGCTTAGCTTATGAGGGTTTCGCGCAATGTGCTGCCGCACAACTTGTATCCTATGGGATAATCCAAACCCAAACATCCCGCAGGAACCTGATGCCTCAACTTTATCCTTTAGGAATGTGTATATGTAAGGTTTGAAGTGGTTATAGCACTTATAGAACCTCTACACCTCGTAAATCTTCAGTATTCTGTATCTATAGCGAACGGCTAATTCCAGCTCCGGACTTGTAAAAACATGGAATTTTCACCAATTGACTATATGACTACACTTCCCGCTGTTCTCCTCTGCACACTTCACGCATAGGGGAAACATAAGCTTCTGATCTACGATGATGAGTAAGATAAGCGTCCACAAATCACGACGGGAAAGTACATCACAGAAAGACAAGCCGAAACAGGTGTCGTTTAAACAATCTGAGAAATCATCGATAGATGGTAGGATAGGTCCCACAAACTTTTCAGGAGCTCCTAAAGGGTATGGATTATTTCTCATTACTTAGGGGTACAATGAACAAAAGTCGAAGTAGTGAATTTTTGCACCTTCCCTAGTTAGAAAGTATAGATTGAAAGAGTTTGTACGACTTCCAAACAAATTGTCCCCGCATTTGAGAAGCTCCGTCACCATTGAACGCTTGATAGCACGTATCTCACCACAGTACTGTTCGTTAGCATCCATCCACTAATTGTACTTATGCCCCGATAATATCCTGATTGAATTGTGAGCTTATAAGGTCCATGCCAGACGATCGGCGAGGCATCTAAGTTCTAACGTGGAAGTCTCCTGCGATACCACATCAAGACGAGGACCACCGCACAGGCGAGACGTTATATGCTTTCCAAGGTTCTCTTCGGCATATTAAGAACATTTTTCTACCAACTGTGGGTATGTATACATTGTAATGATCGTGGTATTTCCACAGCCGAAAGTTTTTCTTGTACTGATACCCATGTATGAATATATCGCCTTTTCTCCATTTTTTAATCTGTTGATGTCCATATTTAGGGTATATGTAACCTTTACGCCCGAACTGAGGGTATGTGGGCATAGACACCAGTACCCCTGTGTACGTTGTGACGATCGTGGTATTCACACAGTCCAAGGTTTTTCTTGCATTGATACTCATTTATGAGTACTGTATACCGTTGCGAAAAATGCTCTGTATGAATTGGTCCACAATTAACCCACCCCTTATATCTCCAGTCTAACTATAGAGTAGATCAAGTCTAGCCTAGAGGGGTCAGCCTAGAGATTCCGGAAATGGTCCAGAGCGGGCAGATAAATTGAGGTCCACAGTAGGATTCCTCACAAGATTAGGTTAGGGCAATCTACCTTCACCTTTGTTAAGCTATGAGTTGATGCTGGGTCTTAGGCCACAATGTAGGCCTAACTTGTCTGACCCAGCTTAATTTAATGTTATTAACTCACTGGTGTAAAAACTCAATTAGTCACTTACTTTTAGTTATTGGAGTCTCTCCCTTCTCCGGTTGTATATTTGTCGAGAGCGTACTTTGCTGGTACGTCCTCTCGCCCCGTTCTTCGTTTTCGTTCACCCTTTGTTCTCCTCTTCGCGGGGCTTCTTGTACCAGCGTTGTCTTGGTTTATTCCTCGGTTGGTTGAGCGGTAATGTATCTCCATTACCGAGCACGCTCCTCCCACACAGTATATAAATACTAGTGTGGAGAATAACTCTGGTGAGCAACCAATTGGTTTCTTCCACCCAGTTATTGACATAAAAGGAATTTAATAATTGTTAGATTAACTACCTACCTACTCAGTGAACCATTTTCGTTACCTCCCAACTACCCACTCATCAGTTTTCCATACCGTTTTTTAAATTATATTTTTCAAATTTCACTTTTTATTTTAGTTATCCCTCGTTTTTTCTCCATTATTTTATTTACTTTTTAATTATTTCTACTTATATCAGCTTTTTAAATGTTTTAAACTAATTAATGTTTTTTGTTAAGTAGATACTACATTCTTCCGTTGTTTCCAATCTACAGGGTGTTCGAAAAGTCCCGTCACCCATTACAAAATGTACATATTGTAATACCAATTTTATTTTTGTGCGATTAATTGAAGTTAAGTGATTTATTGGCATTTTTTTTCTTTTCCAGGTATTAGAGTTGTGTGAACAATGGCAGACCAGTCCACTTACACTCTGGAGGAAAGGATAGTGATGAGCACATGGGCTCATGAAAGGTCACATATTGATACTGGCAAAACGATGCAGATATCCAGATGATTTCAACGCAAGATTCAATAAGGCTGCACCACCAAACAAGACGGTATTACGCTGGGAGAAAAAGCTGTTTGAAACTGGCTCCATTAAAGACAGACCACGGTCTGGAAGACTGTGAAAGTGTGATTGCATAGGTGGCTCGTTCACCGGAAAGATCACTTCAGAAACGATCACGAGAACTTGCAGTCCCCATGTCCACAATGAGAGAACACATGACAAAAGAGCTCGGCATGAAACCGTATCTCCCGTCATTTCTTAATGAATTAAGTGATACAGACATCCAGAAACGATATGAAACCTGTAATTAGTAACTGTATTTACTGTAATTAAAGTAATTGTTGCTAGTGACTTGTTTCTTAAATTACACAAAAATAAAATTGGTATTACAATATGTACATTTTGTAGGGGGTGACGGGACTTTTCGAACACCACATGCCACCACACCACATAGTACATGCCAAAATGAGGGACATACGGGCATGTCATTTCTTTTACCCTTCAAACTGTCACTGACACCAACCAGGTAACTTCGTTCTTCCAATACTTTCACTAATTCTTCCCCACATCCGCCTATCTGGTAATATTTACTTTATATTTATGCTCTTCCAAAAATGTGAACTCTTTCGTCTCCCCATTTCACCTCTACGTGAGCAGTTGTCAGCAGTTAATAAGATTTCCTATTTTAGTCCGGTTGCACGGGGTGGGAACCCTGCATTGTTTGTTATAAAGCAAATTTTTACATATTTTGAAAGCTTATACCACCCCATTCAAGAATCCATCGGGTATACACCTGACCCCCGCTTGGCTTTTTCAATATGGCCGGCGAAACTGAAAAATCACATATCCTGGTCAATACTTGCATGGATTTTGATGATCTTGGTGTCATTTCTAGGGGTTTTTAGGAGTCGATCTGGAGGGGTTGCAGATACTTTGGGAGTCGTTTTGACCCACATTCGTCAATACTCGAGGTCATTGGAGGTCAAACGCCCCCCGAAATAAGGAATATCCCATATCCCGGGCAGTCGTGGAGATATTTTGGATCTTACTGTCGTTTTTATGGTTTTGGGCGAGACTGAGTAGTTCTATAGGCACATGATAACAGTAGGATATCATTTTGGAACTCCATGGGTCAAGTCAAGGTCATTTGAGGTTAAAGTTTGGCCTTGAAATATGATAATGCCACAGTTGACATCACTGTATTTGCTTTATTTCAGTGATAATTTCTACAATCTAGCTAACTGTTGAGCACTTAACATCTTTTCTGCAGATAAAACCAGATCATAATGCTTAAATGACATAACCCACATTATATAGATATGGATATTCGGATATAAACCACAATTTATGCTGAAGTGCAGGGCACATGCATTTTATGGAAGGTTGCAAAGCTACAAGATATGACCTCGTAAGCAAAACAAAGCTCACGCCTAGCTGGGGGATTGGCATTGACAACTTTGATGCAGTTATTCACATTAGGTAACCATTTATTGGGGGCAAATATCAAAAGACATGGTTGTGTCAGGATCGTCAATATCATCAGTCTGCTCTTCGTTTGCGTTTTGGGTCAATGGATTGTTGCAATCCAAGCCGCTGCCACATGCACAGAACATTGTGCAAGGGATTCCGCGTCCCATGCAGCCGCAGCGACTCCCCCTGCATGCTGATTGTGATTCACACCCACATCTGATTAGCTTCAAAACTTCATTTGGAGCTAAGCACACTCCTTCACCAACTGTTTTTGGGATGAGAACTCTGTTTGTTTTGTCTCTCTCCCACCCATAATGCACAGGATCAAGTGGTTGTGAGTCACACTTTAGTGCATCGAGCCAGTTCGCCACAGTGTAGTGGGCTCTGAGCACATTTTGATGGAAAGCTTCAGTTGTTGGTGGTAGAGAACATACTGTAGTTTGGGTGCAGCAGTTCCCGACTTCCCTGTCTTCTGAGCCCATACTCGCTGACGACACTCAGTAAGAGATGAGGATTTCTTATCCCCATAGCATGCAACAATGAACGCTGTTGCCTCTTTCTCGATATGGTCAAAGCATGCATCAAGGGACCCCAACTTGTCTAGCTTCCGACCCTTCTTGGCTGTGGCAATGGCAGTGGCTTTGCCGATGCCATGTATTGCTGCAATTGTGTCACAACCACTCAAAGCGTGTAGTTTGAGGATTTGTGAGATGATGTCTTTGTGCTGGATTACAGTTGCTTGGATGTCCATTGATTTTCTGCCACGGTTTCCATGGTTTCATTTTGTCTTTCGACAATTCTACACACAAAGCAATGAAGGGGCGGTCTTCAGGTTCAACCCTTGACTTATTCTGGCAAGCTCTCTCAACCTCAACATGAAAGGTAGACATACAATCTTTATGGTATCGGGTTTCTTTAGCCGGTAAATCTCCTTTCATGCCCAACAACCTACTGAGTACAAGTTGTCCCTGCTCATCATTTTTCAGTTTACACTTTTCTATCAACACATCTTTGTAATTTGTTTTTTATCACCAAACTTATCGGTCATAAACCTAGATGCTGGAATGCGGTATTGCACCGGAACTTTGATGTTATATTTCTCGGGTAATATACACTCACTGACTTTCAAACAAAAGAGACTGTTTTTTAGGGTCATATACTGGGCCTTCACTGAGAACAGCACTACGTAGTCTTTTTGGCTCCACTGTAGGGGTATCACATTCTCTCTTTTTCATGAATGCTGATAAATTCCGCTTGGACACATAAGTGGAAATACAGTTCTTGTGACAACAAAGGATTTTTGCTCCATCTTCCAAGAGAGGCTCTAGTCTCGCTCGAACATCTGGCTGTCCTCTGATGTCGCTGCTCTCTATGATTTTCTGAATCCTCCCACAATTTGAAAGACCTTTCTGACCTCCAGGACAGCTACGCAGGAAATCCTTGAAGAAACATTCGTCTGCAGCTTTTGTAGAACCTGAAAAATAAGAATTTTGTTTACCCATTCTTCAGAGTACAAATCGCATTGAAATAATTTATCCTCAGCAACTGAAAACTAAACAATGCTCACCTAGTATATTCTCAATATTCAGCAGTCAAAAAACAATTTTGGAATCAGCACAACCAAGACGTCATCAAACCACCAGGTGGGCAGCACCATCAGCAATAATCTCAACAACCTGAAAAAAATAAGAGGAATAATTAGACATATTGGAATTCACCTTACCATGGGGAAAATAATCCCTGATTTCATTTTAATCCCTATAGAACTACTCAGTCTCGCCCAAAACCATAAAAACGACAGTAAGATCACCAAAATATCTCCACGACTGCCCGGGATATGAGATATTCCTTATTTCTGGGGGCGTTTGACCTCCATTGACCATCAGTATTGACGAATGTGGATCAAAACGACTCCCAAAGTATCTGCAACCCCTCCAGATCGACTCATCATCCTAAAAACCCCTAGAAATGACACCACGATCATCAAAATCCATCAAGTATTGACGAGGATATGGGATTTTTCAGTTTCGCCGGCCATATTGAAAAAGCCAAGCGGGGTTCAGGTGTACAGTGACTGTACACCCGATGGATTCTTGAATGGAGTGGTATAAGCTTTCAAAATATGTAAAAATTTGCTTTATAACAAACAATGCAGGGTTCCAGTAAAATCAGGGTCTGTGCTACCGGAACCGGACTATGTGAAAATTCCTCAGTTTCAGGTACGGTACAACTTACGCATCTCACATTGTCATATCTTTCTTGCCGATAAACGGCACCCAAAATACATGTACTTCTAGTTTTAGCCTACAATAATTGCTGTATATCTAAAAATAAGATTAAAATTAATATATTTTTAAATCATAACTTTTGAAAAAATATATGCTTTTGAAAACAAGCAATAAACAATTATTAGTTTAATGCGAATTCCTAAAAATTTTCAACGAAACAATAAATTCTAAATTTTGAAGGGGTACCTAAATTAAAATAAATAGTAGCGTTTCAGTTATTTTTAAATAAAATTTTAATTTAAAACTTACGATAAATACAGTTCGGTTATTTGAATTCAAATTAAATCCAGATTAAAATATGATAATGTAGGGAATTGTTTCTGTTAAAATAAGACTCGCAGGAAAAGTATACATTTGTTAGTCATTATACGTAGACTAACTAGGCCTAGCTTAACTTAATCTATGTTAATCAACCCCTAACCTAATTTAACCTAACGCGAAAAACACTAACGATGGAATGTCTGGCTAACAAAATGTTCGACAGCAAAGAAAATCTACATTATGAACCAAGATGAAAATCAGATTTAAAAATTAACAAATAAACAGTATAGCGTAAATCGGTTAAAAAAGATGATAAAACTTAAATGAATATTAAAGCATTAACAAGTTAATAAGTTAAACAAAAGTGTTAATAAATAATTAATATTACTAAACTTATTAATTAGACGAAAACAAGTGCATTCACTTACACCAACCAACTAAACTTATTTTTTTCCAATATTTTCACTAATTCTTTCCCATCTTAGCTTATTTCGCAATATATGTCCTTCATTTTCGTGTTCTTCTCGTAACACTGTTAACTTATTTGGTGAATGGGTGGATCAAAACGACTCCCAAAGTATCTGCAACCCCTCCAGATCGACTCATCATCCTAAAAACCCCTAGAAATGACACCACGATCATCAAAATCCATCAAGTATTGACGAGGATATGGGATTTTTCAGTTTCGCCGGCCATATTGAAAAAGCCAAGCGGGGTTCAGGTGTACAGTGACTGTACACCCGATGGATTCTTGAATGGAGTGGTATAAGCTTTCAAAATATGTAAAAATTTGCTTTATAACAAACAATGCAGGGTTCCAGTAAAATCAGGGTCTGCGCTACCGGAACCGGACTATGTGAAAATTCCTCAGTTTCAGGTACGGTACAACTTACGCATCTCACATTGTCATATCTTTCTTGCCGATAAACGGCACCCAAAATACATGTACTTCTAGTTTTGTAGCCTACAATAATTGCTGTATATCTAAAAATAAGATTAAAATTAATATATTTTTAAATCATAACTTTTGAAAAAATATATGCTTTTGAAAACAAGCAATAAACAATTATTAGTTTAATGCGAATTCCTAAAAATTTTCAACGAAACAATAAATTCTAAATTTTGAAGGGGTACCTAAATTAAAATAAATAGTAGCGTTTCAGTTATTTTTAAATAAAATTTTAATTTAAAACTTACGATAAATACAGTTCGGTTATTTGAATTCAAATTAAATCCAGATTCAAATATGATAATGTAGGGAATTGTTTCTGTTAAAATAAGACTCGCAGGAAAAGTATACATTTGTTAGTCATTATACGTAGACTAACTAGGCCTAGCTTAACTTAATCTATGTTAATCAACCCCTAACCTAATTTAACCTAACGCGAAAAACACTAACGATGGAATGTCTGGCTAACAAAATGTTCGACAGCAAAGAAAATCTACATCATTATGAACTAAGATGAAAATCAGATTTAAAAATTAACAAATAAACAGTATAGCGTAAATCGGTTAAAAAAGATGATAAAACTTAAATGAATATTAAAGCATTAACAAGTTAATAAGTTAAACAAAAGTGTTAATAAATAATTAATATTACTAAACTTATTAATTAGACGAAAACAAGTGCATTCACTTACACCAACCAACTAAACTTATTTTTTTCCAATATTTTCACTAATTCTTTCCCATCTTAGCTTATTTCGCAATATATGTCCTTCATTTTCGTGTTCTTCTCGTAACACTGTTAACTTATTTGGTGAATGGTTTATAAATAGCGGTTTAGCACCGGGAACCCAATAGGCTATCACGTGGAAATAGGGCTAGGTTAGGTTACATTAGGTTTCACGTATCGTATGATCACTTACAGTAACGTCATTCATTTTTGTTATCTGTTCAGCCGTTTGATCACAAACGACACCAAAATTCCTCTAGTTAAGAGTGTTTTAAATCAATCTAGTCTAGGCACCCAAAATGCCAAAGCAAAAGTACAATTCTAAATATATTTTTAAATAATTATGTTTAAATATATATATGCTCTTAAAAACAAGCAATAAGCATAACTATTAGTTTCATGCAAATTCCTGGAAAATTACGATAAAACAATACATTTCATTACTTGAAGTGGTAACTAAAATAAAATGGATTTATGATGTGTGTGGTGCCTCGCAAAAATTGTGAATTCTTTTTTCTACATTATTGTACTTAGTCTATCGTCGTATATTCTACAAACATTGGCTAAAAGAAAAAGAGATAGACTTACAAGGAAATGAGGGAACCACAACGGCCTTACAACCGACTTTAGGTGGTACCCGTGGGTTTCGTTCAAACACAGACAACTCAGGGAGAGAAGAGTTACCACGGAAAAGCAAGAAGGGTTAAGTTATTATAATTTGATCTGGATTTAATTGGAATTCAAATAAACCGAACTGTATTTATCGTAAGTTTTAAATTTTATATCAGTTCATTAAAAACTAAGAAGTTTTTTAAAAACTTTGGTGCAATAAATAAGGTAAATTTATAGTATTACACCCGTCTCCCTTTGGAGGTGAAATTTATGTTTTTCCTATGGTTTTTGATGTGCTTTGAACGAATCTGACCTTCAAAACCGTCGGAAATGACTCGTTTTTGAGATAACCCCCCTCCCCCCAGCCGGCAATCGAAAACGAGTCATTTCCGACGGTTTTGAAGGTCAGATTCGTTTAAAACACATCAAAAACCATAGGAAAAACATAAATTTCACCTTCAAAATTGACCTAACCTAAATCACTTATAGTCTTGTAGGCAGCCCAGGAATCACTATAAATCACAGAGCCAGGCCTAATGTACTTCTGAATGAGTGGAATGAATGTTCCATTCCGGTACGAAAGTAATTCAAATTCGAAATGGATGGAGCGCAGTGATTGGGCAGACATGTAACGAACACACAAACGAACGTACGAACACACAAACGAATGTACGAACACACACTAGATACACACCAAAAAAATGTTTATATCTTGAAAACGAAGCATTTGCGACGGAAACGCTATAGAAGGAAAGTGTCTTAGAATTCAAAAAACTTAATGAACATATAATAATTGCTGGACGTTAGACGGGTGTAATACTATAATAATACCATAAATAATTTAGGAACGTTTAAATAAATTAAATAAATGAAACGCTACTATTTATTTTAATTTAGGTACCCCTTCAAAATTTAGGATTTATTGTTTAATAACTTTAATTAAACATTTTCAGGAATTCGCATTAAACTAATAATTGTTTATTTGCTTGTTTTCAAAAGCATATATTTTTTAAAAAGTTATTATTTAAAAATATATTAATAATTTTAATCTTACTTTCAGAAGTGGAGCATTTAATTGTATATTAGCAATATTTTGGGTGCTGTTAATGATCAAACGGCTGGAAAAAAAAATTCTAAATTAATACTTTTTTGATTAACTGTAACATACTTAATTTTATTATTCGAACATATATTGTAATTAAACATCACTTATAAACCATTTCGACTCTTAAATCTGAGTAAAGCCTATGGTACGCAACTTCCTAGACACCCTGTATACACGAGTATATAAATATATTCAATTTTTTAGCCGAATTATATGAATCCGAAAAGGCGAAGAAGAGAAAGGCAGGAGAGAAAAGAGAAAACTTTGAAAAGAGAGAACCTTGAAAAGAACTGTAAAAGTAGGAAGAGAGGAAATATTTCCAAACTTAACCAGACGCGCTCGATCAGGTTTCTCTAGGGGAGAGAGAGCAAGTTCGCTTTACAGGCTCGGTGATCCGAATCCGGGTCCTATTAATCCCACAAAAGAATGAGCAAGCTCTCAAAAACTTGGTAACAGATGCTAACAACGGAACGCAAATGCTTTCTCGCTGGGCGTGGAAGAGGAACTACCACCCTCCACAGAAGAGATCGAGGAGGGAGAACAAAAGGCAAAACGCCGATCACTCTCCTCTAATTTTCCAACCAACTTGTCTCCATCAACTTTAAAGTTCAATCACATATTACGATGACTTAACATAGCCAGCAAACTCGCATGCCACATATACATTCTAGATCAGTGTCTCTATACAGCCAGTCCGCGGAAGGAAAGCCACCGGTCCTGACAAAAACAGAGCCTTCTATCAACAAACTTGAGAGAGAAATGCATAAATTTTCGGTTGTGAAAATGTCTTTCTGCAAATGCATACGTTTGTGTAGGCCTGTGGATTGTTTGTTTTTAAGTTTATGCATCCTATTATCAGTATCGATTATGCCCTCTTTATGTTTTGACTGTGTATTGTATGTCTGTCTGTGAAGTTGTGCGCGTGTGAGTGTACATAAAGTTAAATTCATAATTGTACCTGTGCTATTATCAGTTTTTGTTTTGATTAGCATTTGCGATTACTCTGATATTAGTTTCTATATTTTCCGTGTTATTATACAATTAGGAGCAAGTAAACAACTTATTAAAGGGTATTCCTTGATTAATGCTGTTCACGTTATCGTAAACCTTTTTTTTTTTTACCAAAATATTACTGAATAAAGCTGTTAGTCTAGAGATGTATGACGTGATGAGATATACAGTATACAGTAACTTTTGCCAGTCCCTGTTGTGCCGACGTTTAAGAACCAGTCATCAAATAAATTAATATCTAATATTTTACGTTTTTAAACTGCTCTCTAATAAGTATATATATATATATTTATTTAATGAAAATGAATGAAAATACTCACTTTTAATTATTTTGCATTGAAAACTTTCATTTTACAGTAAACCTGATAATTTTTATACTTATAATGTCTTTTATGGTGACAGTAATGTGGGGAGGGGAATTTAAAATCAGTCTTTCCTTGTGGGCGGGGTGATCAGTCTTTCCTTGTGGGGGTGATCAGTCTTTCCTTGTGAACAGACGTGTTTTATCGAGTGTCCTGTTATCAATTGAATAAGTGGTTTTCGTTGAAGTGTTTAAAAAAAAATAGTGTTCGGTGCATTCATAACTAAATTACTTCGTGCTACTAATCATTCATTAACGAATATATTTCATTTATTGTCGTTATTCAATACTATATTATTTGATCAAACGTGGCTTGCCGTGTTGTTTTTCAAATCTATCAAAAAACGTGCTGACATAAGGTTCATTTTTCCTTCCTTCGAGAGGACAGGTAGAGTGT
The DNA here is from genome assembly GCA_023014485.1 of Bathynomus jamesi. NCBI lineage: Eukaryota > Metazoa > Arthropoda > Malacostraca > Isopoda > Cirolanidae > Bathynomus > Bathynomus jamesi. Next base: position 649,871 of record JAJOZX010001693.1, read on the forward strand.
TGTCCCGCACCGTGTGAAGAAAAGGGAAAAAAGTCGGGTCAAATCGCGGACAGATAAGTGTTATAAATACTCTTCTTTTACAGATATTTTGTCGGTAGCTTAATTCTATATGCATTTAGTATAAATTTGTGTTACAAGAACCTGTTTCTGCGTTTCAAAAACGCGGTAGACCTACATTGTAATTTATTAATTTCCAAACGCTCGTATTTTTGTTTTTGTTTTTTTTTGTTGTTTAACTAATTAAAAGCATGGCACCCCCGTCAAGTACTTGCAGTCGCTGTGAAGGGAAATTTGCCGCTTACGCGTTTACAATGGCTAATAATAATGAACAGTTAGTTTGCAGGTGGTGCTCAAACTTAAAAGTGCTGAGGAACGAGTTAGAACGTGAGAAGGAGACCAGAGTAAGCCTTGAAGAAAGGGTGATGCTCCTGACGGCAAAATTAGAATCCCTTGAGACTCCAGTTGCGACCCCTCCTGCCTCAGTTTCTATTAATAATATAAATAGTATTAATAGCCCTCTCTCTTCTCCTAGTTCCCAACCCTTCGTTCGAGTGTGTAATGGAGCCCCATTCAGAAAACCTAAGACATGTCTACCAGTAATAACAAACAATAAGTTTTCTGTTTTAGGTTTTGAAGATGATGATGAACCGGAAATACGACTCGTTGGCGATTCCATTGTTCGAGGACAGCTCGAGGAATTCTGTGGGAGAAACCCTCGTCGTAGGCGCCGTTACTGCTACCCTGGTGCAAGGGTGGAGGATATAACTAATAGTGTTGACCAATTTACAGATGGTACCTCCGAGGACACAACGTATGTTATTCATGGCGGTACTAATAACGTTTTAAATTCTAGATCGGAAGAACTGCTGGCTAGGTACAGGGACTTACTAGAGCGATTAAAGGAAAAAACTAATAAGATTGTTTTAACAGGTATACTTCCTCGAATTATCCATCGTAACGATTTCTACAGCAAGGCGACCTATATTAACAATAACCTAAAGTCTCTTTGCCAACAGGAAGGACTGCATTTTGAGAATTTTTGGAACAGTTTCTGCGGCAGGAGGGACTTGTTCCTCGGAGATGGACTTCATCTTAATGACGTAGGAGCTGCGCGTTTAGGAAGACTATTTCATAATACTGTCTCTTCTTTTCAGGCTGCCGTAACTCGAACGGTCCCAGCGTAAATTCCATAAATTTCCACTGCGCTCGCGAAGTTGTCGCAATTACAAACAATTTGAAGGTTCTATCCTTAAATGCTCGTAGCCTACGAAATAAAATAAACGAATTTTTTTCTTTAATTGCTTGTAAAGACTATGATATAATTGCGATAAATGAATCGTGGCTTAGCACTGAAACTCGTGACTTTGTAGGGGAGTATCAAATTAAAGGTTATGGACTTTTTGTTAAAAACAGAATAGGTAGGCGAGGAGGCGGTTATGTTGTATATCAAAGATAATATAGCGAACGTTATAGAAGTAAAGCACACAATTCCAGAACCGATAGATTCGACTATAGCAGAACTTAAATTGAACGATTTCAAACTTCTTGTTGCGGTTATATATAGGCCCCCTAATCAAACAGCTGATACGGACGAAGCGTTATATCGTGAACTAAAGCGAATAATCGGTAGTGAGCAGGCTTTAGTTATGGGTGACTTTAATTGCGCTAACGTAAATTACGATACAATGCAGGGAGACGCGGAAGGTAATCGTTTAGTTAATTTTCTGGAGGATAGCTTTCTTATTCAAAAGGTTGGGGAACCTACGAGGTTGGACAGTATTTTAGATTTAGTAATAACTACGGATGATAGGCTAATTACTGATCTTCAAATAATAGAACCGTTGGGCAATAGCGATCACAATATGGTAGAGTTTGTCCTCTCAGTAAGTCACTCGAAACCAGCTAACTCGACGAAAATTCCTAACTTCCAGCACGCAGACTTTAGTAAATTTCGAAATAAATTGTCACACGTCAATTGGGAAAACGTGATGGGGAACTCCAACGCAAAACTAATGTGGGAATCGTTCGAAACAGTATTTAGGACTATAAATGAGGAATGTGTACCGTACAAAATTAAGCGTGCGAAAGTAAACAACAAGCCCTTGTGGTTTACTTCTAGAGTAGGAGACATTATAAAGAGTAGAGATAGGGCTTATAGGCTACATAAGTGCGATAAAGACAATTTGTGGTTACGAAACAACTACATATCTCTAAGGCGTGAAGCGAAGTGTAATAAAAAAGTCCAAGCGCGAATTTGAAATCTCCATAGCTCGTGACGGTAAAGAAAACCCCAAGCGATTCTTTCAATACGTCAATAATAGAAATCCAGTAAAAAGCGTCTTGGGGCCTTTGAAATATCTAAACGGAGATCTAGTTTCTGAAAACAAGGAAATGGCTACCTTGCTAAACGAATTTTTTACGTCAGTTTTTACTATAGAAGATGTAACAAATATCCCTACGGTCACGGACATAATACCGTTTGATAATGGTAATATTTTGGATAATATAGTGGTTAGTGAAGGGGAGGTAACGCGCTATATTCATAAAATGAAAACGCGTAAATCACCGGGCCGGATTCCATATATCCCATACAACTAAAAGAATTAAAAGATAGCATTGTTGTGCCGCTAACAAAGATTTGTAATGCGTCTATTTCTGAGGGGTGCGTACCAGATAATTTCAAGTTAGCAAACGTAACACCTATCTTTAAGAAAGGCGATAAAGGTGCGGCGGGAAATTATAGACCAATCAGTTTAACGTCTGTTGTAGGTAAGCTACTGGAATCAATAATTAGGGATCGTATAGTCGAACACTTAGAATTCCATAAGCTAGTTAGAAATACGCAGCACGGATTTAGACGAAACAAATCTTGCTTAACTAATCTTTTAGAATTTTTCCAAAGCGTGGTTGACGTTTACGATAGACATCGGGCGGTTGATGTAGTGTATTTAGATTTTCAAAAAGCGTTTGACACCGTGCCGCACAAAAGACTCATTGAAAAAACTAAGGCTCATGGAATCAGGGGTGTAGTAATAAATTGGCTAGAAGAGTGGTTGCGAGGCAGGAAACAGAGGGTGGTCGTTGATGGAGCGGAGTCGTGTTGGGCTAATGTAGCGAGTGGCGTTCCTCAGGGTTCTGTATTGGGCCCCTTGCTTTTTCTTATATATATTAACGATTTAGATGTCGGCCTAGTCAGTACAGTTTCAAAGTTTGCGGATGACACGAAGCTGGGTGGTAGGGCGATCAATGACGAAGATAGAGGTAAAATTCAGGAAGATCTGAATAAAATCGTTGATTGGTCAGTCACATGGCAAATGAGATTTAACGTTGATAAGTGCAAAATTTTGCATATAGGTTCGCGTAACGGTAATTTTGCGTACAGTATGTCAGGGAAAGATTTAACAAGCGTAGAGCAGGAAAAAGATTTAGGAGTTATAGTCACTGGTGATTTAAAAGTAGCGAAACAAAGTACAGCAGCGGTCAATAAGGCGAACAAAGTGTTAGGTTTTATAGCTCGAAATTTTGAGCACAAATCGCGCGATATTATAGTTCCACTTTATAAATCATTAGTTAGACCCCATTTGGAGTACGCGGTCCAATTTTGGAATCCGCATATGCGCAAAGATATAGACAAAATCGAAAGAGTTCAAAGACGAGCAACTAAGATGATTCCGTCGCTTAGGTCAAAGTCGTACGAGGATAGGCTTAAGGAGTTAAAATTGACAACACTCGAGACTAGGAGGTTAAGGGGTGATCTAATCCAGGTTTTCAAAATTATGAATGGGTTCGATAACGTAGATAGAGATAGCTTTTTCGAAATATCTCAATATAATAGGACTAGAAATAACGGGTGTAAGTTGACAAGTAGAAGGTTCGAGACAGCAGTTGCGAAAAACTTTTTTACGCATAGAATAGTAAATAGCTGGAATAGTTTGCCGGTAGAAGTAATTAGTAGCACGTCTATAAACATGTTTAAAAATCGATTAGACGCATATGTTGATAGAAAGGGTATAGTTTAAGGTAGTAAAATTAAGGCTTTCTGGGGATAGATCCCACAGCTCAACACAAGTGTTGTGGGATATAGGGAGGCAGCGTCTTGGGTTAGGGGATACTCTCTGTCCTTACACACCCCATTTAAAGAGATTCCTCTGCCGAGCGGTGCCCCCCATAGTACTGTGATGTATTGCAAAACTCATGATCTTCACTTGCCCCACAAACACCTTTAAATGGGAGACCCAAAATGGGTGCCCACACATTTCTACATTACTGTACAGTCTTTACAGCCACACCTACACTTTTTCTCGTAAGTGTATATATTGTAATGTATATGATTGTAAATTTTGACTTGGTTCGCAATCGATATGGACCGTGACTTGATGGATACCGTAATGAAATTGACTGGATTCTTTGGATCTGATATATTTGCATGTCCGTTATAAATAGATATAGAGTGTAACATATTTGTGGATAGTAGTCTATTATGACTAGATCCTCTGGATCCAGAGATTCTATCTTTAGTTTTAAATCGATAATTAATTGGTTTTAAATTGATAATTATTTAGTTTCGTAAAAATTGGTCGTTGCCAATTTACCGGCGGTTTTTACATAAATGTCTTATGTTCTTGTGGTTCGGAACCCACGTAAAATTGTAGGTCCCCTCCGCCACCACGGAGGACATACACAATACACGATTACGAACACAGTTAGGTAGACCAGCCATGAGTGGATCCTAGGGTCTTTGTTGGTCTGAAACATTATAACATTATTATTTTTTGGTGAAATTCATATAAGTGTATATGTAAATTTCATAAATTACATAAATAAACTGCAGTGAGCATAAATTGTTTTATTATCATTTGCCTTATACCATTACAATTTTACCTGTTGGTCGAGGTTTCGTGAAATTTTTTTTTTTTTTTAAATAAAGGTTCCGTGGCTTCAAAAAGTTAGAAAAACTCTGGTATAGAGTATAGACTCTGAACTTAATTTAAATCGAGGCTTTTAATCTTCTAAATAGGACTAACAGCGTTAATTATTCTTAACTTTTGAGCTAAACACGAACTTAACTCCAAAAAACGGCTGTAAATTAGAACCAAAATGGTACAGAACAGAAATTTGGGGCCATTCCTTCACGTATAAAATTGTTATAATATCGTTCAAATAGGCTTCATCCTGAAGTCGTTTCCAGCACTTCCCATCTGTGTTCAAAAACAATCTTGATCTTGGATTAGACAATCTCCTTGCGTGAATCGATGTACCAATATGTGAATGATGCTCGTCTCCATATTTCCATTTTTCTGCCGTTCTAGAAAATTTATCGGCACTTTTTTTCTCTGCAAGTTGCCGAGTATTTTCTTCTTTTTTATTTCGAAAGCTGCCCATTTCTGAGCTGAGAAAATGAAGAGTAGGCGGGCAGAGCCTTCTTGCCTTTCAGTGCCAGTTCTTCTCTCTGGGTGGCCTGCGGCTGAATATAATAATAATAATGAAATGTGAGTGGGGTTAACCGCTATGTACTGTATACCCGTGAAGGCTTTTTCATAGCGTCATTCCCTTGGCTTAAAATTTTAATAAAAACGTACTAAAATAAGTGTAACCAATTGTCATAACGCCGTTAAAATAATTGATTTAATCAAAAACAACTACAACAAGTGTCGGCTGAATATAAGCTATGGGTGCTACCCCGAGTTGGCTATATATATATATATTAGGGTGATTCAAAACAATCAAAGTTTTTTTTTTTAATTGTTCAACCTGTATTTTTGTTCCCTATGACAAAAAAGTAGTGTATGCCAAATTTGGTGAATTTTAAATAAAATTTACTATGTGCTACCAGGCGTCAAAGTTTCCCTTTTTTTCAATTTGTTTGTTTTTACAACTTATGAGTTTATGTTTAATTGTTTGAATTTCAGAATTTTTAATTAATGGTTTATATACTAGCTTGCTTTTAATTGATGTTTGGCACTCGTAATTTTGATACCAATTAATCGATTATGGAAGCTAGGCCTAACTCACCATCACCTAGTTGCTCAGTTGGGAGAAGTTCTACGAGAAAAGAAACTGAAGTATGGCTAATTGGGCAGCCGTCTGCAGTACTAAAACATCCGTATTACCATCAGAGAAGGAAATGATGGCCCTATTCATGCACTACAGAAATATTAAAAAGCGAGGCATTAGAGAATCATGCTACTCTACTGTGGATGATGTGCTAGCAGTTTGGAAAAAAACAGGAATCCCAGCAAAACAGAGTACATGTAGTAGATAAAATTCAAGGAATACTGAAGGAATGGCAGCTGCTTAAGAAAAACAAAGCAAACAAATTGAAAAGCTCACAAAATTTAAATAATAAAGAAGAAAAATGGAAAGATAAACTGGAAAACTTATTTGACATTGCTCATGAGAATGCTATGCAGCTTATAAAAATAGAAGATGATAAGAAATTCTTGAAAATGCAACGTGAGAAAGGACGTCATGGAAAAATGGGTACCATTGATAAGGCTGTTGCTAAAAAAGAGCAAAGAGCAGCAGAAAAGCAACAACATTATGAAAAGAGGAAAGCAGAAGAAGAGATCAAAAGAAAGAAGAATGAAGAGGCTGTCATACTCACCAGTCCATCATCAGAATCAGAAGCAGAGGAGAGTAAAAATGATGAATCTGGTTTCTGTGCTGCACAACCTTCAACATGGAAAAGTAAGGTAGGCAAACGTAGAAAATTGTTTGATGATAAATTATTATGAAGTCTTGATGTTGCAAAATTGAGTGACAGAAATGCGTCTCTAGTTTTAATGCCAACAATCAGACATCGCTTGAATGGGGCATCTGCGAACAAATAAAATGCGTGTGTTTCGATACAACGGCAGCCAATAATGGTCCTAGAAATGGTGCAGCTATTCTTCTAGAACAAAAATTTGACAACGATTTATTGTGGCTGGCATGTCGACACCACATATTTGAAATTATGCTGGAAGCTGTTGTTTCAAAGTCTTTATCACCATCTTCTGGCCCAGATATAGTCCTTTTTAAGAAGTTCAGAGAAAAATGGTCAAGCATTAATAAGGAGGACTACGAAACAGTATTATCAGATCCAGATATCTATGAAAATATTCATGACATCAAAGATGACATAATTAAATTTGCAGCAAATCAACTAGACACATTCCAACCAAGAGACGATTACCTAGAACTATTGCAGTTAACAATTATTTTTTTGGGAGGTGAACCAAAAGGTGGAGTCAAATTTAAACATCCAGCGGGACTTCATCGGGCTAGGTGGATGGCCAAAATTACATATTCATTAAAATTTTTTGTTCAAATCTCAGTTCAAAATTTCAGTAAAAGACAAAAAAGGACTAAAAGACATCTGTCTATTTGCTACTCGGTTATATGTAAAGGCATGGTTTACAGCTCCTGTGCCATCTTGCGCTCCTCGTCTTGATCTGGAATTATTACAGAATCTTGTAGTCTACAAACAAATAAATGACACAATTGCATTTGTTGCTATTAAAAAACTGTTAGGTCACCTCTGGTACCTATCAGAAGAACTGGTAGCGTTGGCCTTTTATGATGATGAAGTGCCTACTGAAACAACAAACAAAATGGTAAAGGCCTTGCAAAATACAAAAGAAACTCTTCCTGCAAAACGGGCTTTTCTAGATCACATCAAATACTCAAAGATTCTTTACAATAACAGAATTTAGTTCAAAATTTTTACTCAAAGATGCTAAAGAATGGCATAATGATGAAGAGTTTAACTCCGCTAAGAAATCTATCAAACAGTGGAAAGTCGTGAATGATATAGCGGAAAGAGGAGTAAAATTAATGGATGAATATAATAAAATACTAACACATGACGAAGATCAAAAACAATTCTTGCTACAAGTAGTGAAAAACTACAGGGTTGTTTACCCTGATAGAAAAAAGAAACATTGATGAAGTAAGGACAGCTAATGTCTCAAATATCATGCTAGTTTAATTATGCATGCTTGTGGTTATGGTAGGACCTACGGGGGAGCTTTCCACATTAAAAAAAAGCAATGCGCCTTGTACTGTACCTCCTTGGTGGTGTGGAAAAATTTGACAATTTGAGTCGTTCTGTCAATTTTTAATTGCTGGTAGCAACCCTTAAAAATTAAAAATTTGCTAAAATATTTTAGGATAGTTATTTTTATGCTGAAATGAACCTTTTAAAGGGTTGAACACATTAAAATATAAAAAAAAATGTTTACCCCCATATTTGAATCACCCTAATATATATATATATATATATATATATATATATATATATATATATATATATCTTTTCAAATGTTCCGTGTGATGATTTCTCACTTCACGAAGGTCAAGCTTGTCGCCCCTCCTCTCGAGTTGGCATGGTAAACTTGGGAGTTGGTTTCTTTTGCTCGCCACCTCACATAAGCCAGGTACGCCGGCTCATCGGGGATTGTTCTGAACCAGGCGTCTAATCTTCTTTTGAAGATATCCACCGCAACACCACTCGTGTTCCTTAGTTCCCTGGGCAGCTAGTTAAATAGTCTTGGTCCTCTCACAACAAAACTATTTTCCTTCAGGGTTGACGATGTTCCCTGTCTAGCCTTTAATTTGGGAACACGACACATTCTTCCTTTCCTACTTTCCACTGTTGTTTGAAAGGTTGTACGTGTCAAAGTAAGATTAGGGACTAGTTCGTCCATTATTTTCCACGTGTAAATAATGGTGTACCTCTCTCTTCTTCTTCCCAGTGAATATAAGTTTAATTCACGTACCCTTTCCCAGTAATTTAGTTTTTGCATCCATTGATCTTGGCTGTGAAGCTTCTCTGAATCCCTTCTAGCTGATTAATGTCTTTTTATATGTGGAAGTTAGGATCGAGCAGTATTCCAACTTGGGTATGATCAGGGTTCTCAATAGAGGAATCATTATATTCCTATCCCTTCGTTTAAAGGTTCTTAGTATCTGTCAAGTTATTCTTTTTGCTCTACTGCTATCTTATTTTGTGTTTCAAAGTTCGCGTCATCAGTCATTACAACACCTAAATCTTTTTTTTTACAATTTCTCTGAATTTCCTGTCCATTTGGGGTATAGTATTCCATGGATTTTAGGTCCTCCTTCTTCCGTACCTTAACAGTTGAAATTTCTCAGTTTTAATTCCATATTGTTGCCTTCCGACCAATTGTAGATTCTGTTCATGTTTGTTTGTAGGGATCTTATATCCTCTGGGTTTCTTATTTTTCTACTGATCTTTGTATCACCGGCAAACGATGTTAATGTGCTGTCACTGGTAACGTCCTCATCTATGTCAGTTAGCATGATTATGAAGGGTAATGGAGCTAATACTGTTCCTTGTGCTACTGATAGGCATGATCTGTCTGATCGGAATCCATGTTGGTTATCATTTCATTTTTTCCGAGTTTCCAAAAAGTCAAATTTTTTTCTCTAACTATTCTTTCAAATATTTTAGTGAGATGAGATGTAAGCGACACCGACCTATAGTTTTTGGCCTCAGATCGATCTCCTCCTTTAGTTCTATGTTCGCTCTTTTCAGGATGCTTGGTATTTCTCGTCTAGTGATCGTCTCCATATCCAATATAGTGGCTTAGCGATTGCATTCTTGCAGTTTTTGATCAGTGTGCCATTCCATTTGTCCGGTCCTGCCGCCGAATGTGCTTATATATATATATTAGTGATGTAGCGGATGTCATTTTTTTCACATCCGCGGATGCGGATGCGGATGAGGATGTTTGATTTCAACATCCGCGGATGCGGATGCGGATGTCTACATTTTCGTTATTTTTTAGGATATATTCGAGATTTGTTGTGTTTAACGTATATAATAAGTTATTATATAGAGAGAGCTGTAGCTATAATGTAGTATAATTGATTAATTGTACAATAATTGCTGTACTTTTCTCTGAACATATAAAATAATATCAAGCATCTAACTAATATAGAAATCAATCAGTGAATTCGTCTGCAAATAAATTCGTTATATTTTGTTGAGTTTCAGCCACAATTAGAAACCATAATTGTGTTACCAGGATGCGGGACGTGAACCCAACTCAAATGCACCCCACCGACCTCTTTCCCCAACCTGCACCCTTATAGAAAGAGACCTTTAATTAGCTTGATAACTATTTATATTAAGTTTAAAGTTTTATTAGGCATATTTATAAATGAGTAATTAAAATAAAGTAAACTAAGATGTTCATCGTTTAATGTTCAAACTTAATTATAGGAAGGTTATGCTTAAGGAACATTAATTTTTCTGCCTTTTCTGCTGCCAGTCTGTTTCTCTTTTCATCATATATTAATCCAGCACTGCTAAATAATCTCTCGCTTGGTACGTTTGTTGGAGGACAGACTAAATGTTTCCTTGCAAGTTTACTCAAGTATGGATAGATATTCTGCGTATTTTTCCACCAACTAATAGGATTGTCACATGCAGCCAAGCGTTTTTCTTGGTGATAGCTCTCGATCATTTTTACTACATCTTTTGACATCGCGTAGGTCTCGTCATTGCTGCTTGACTCAAGAAACTGAGAGACAGATTCTGTGATAGATTTGCTTGTTGAAGGTGTTGGTTCTGTCACTGAAACTTTTATTCTTTTGGTGGGTGGCGAAGCGACAGATTCAAGAGATTGAAGCTCTTCAACTGCTTTGCCAAGTGATGATTTAACTCGTTCTAATGTACTAGGTGAAAATAACTTAGCTTTGTAACGTGGATCTAAGTAGGTTGCAAGAGAGTAACTTCATACAAGAACAGCCTCTCGTCTTGTCGCTTGCATCACTTTTGCGCACAATGAACTAGTTCTATTAATATAGTAGAATTTGATAATTTCCGCTTATTAATGACGTTTTATCTCAACGGTCCACATCCGCACGACATCCGCAGTCCAAAGTGCGGATGCGGACGCGGACGCGAGAAAATGTGCGGATGTTCCGCGGATGCGGATGCGGATGTGACCTACATCACTAATATATATATATATATATATATATATCAAATTGCTGATAACACTAGGCAACAAATTTCAACCTTTTTTTTGTTACAGACACGTGAACTACTGATTCCTACTAAAGCGCTGATGCTGATTTCAGATCTGATATCAAAATTTCTCTATCACGTCCAGATTTTGTGTAACCGAAAACCCCTATTTTTCATTTTTTTTCTCACCCGCTTCTATTACGAAAGCCGTCTAAGCTACTTTTCCGTGCCACGTTTATGTTAAGCATACTTAAATAATTAGTGAACAGGGATGTCTTTCCTCCTTTATTCTGGCTTAAGACAGACAGCGGAATTCCGCTGGCGGAGTTACCACCCCTGCGCCCAACCATCCACCCAAAGCGCGTTAGTATTTTGTTGTTACTACTGAAAGGCAAATTCCTGTTCTTAAGTGAAACTTTGGTGTGTCCTCTTCCTTTGTCGCTTGTAGGATGACGAGCTCTCCTTCTGCAGGAACCAACAATAATCTCCCATCATATTTGGGTTGAAATTACCTTGGTATCTGTTTTCCATAACTGAGATCTGTTGGTGGTGGAAGGACTCACCATGCTCGTCACTTACAGCCCCAAGGTTGGCCGGGAAGAAGTCAAGATGAGAATGTAAAAAATGAATTTTCAAAGACATTCTGCATCCCATTATTTCATAAGATTTAAGCATGTTTTCTACGAGTTTACGGTGGTTTTCAGCTTTGTGGTTTCCAAGAAAATTTTTGACAACTTCAACGAAAGATGTCCATGCTCCTAGTTCATTCTCATTTAGGTTAGATGGAAACGATGAGTCGTGGATGACACTGCGGATCTGTGGTCCAGTGAAAACTCCAGCTTCTAGCTTAGCATCTGTCAATATTCCTTTGAATTTATCCTTTAAATATTGGAAACCACTACCTTGATGATCCATACCCTTCACGAAATTAATTTTTCATAAGGCCAAGTTTAATGTGAAGTGGTGGAAGATGTACTTTCTGAGGGTCAATAAGTGCTGGGTGTTTCACATTGTATTTACCAACAACATGTTCAGTTCTAGATGGCCAATCATGTTTTTTGTAGTGGTTCTTGTCATCTCTGCTGTTCCATAGACACAAAAAGCACATATGCTTTGTGTAGCCCAACTGTAACCCAAGAAGTAATGATACAACTTTAAGGTCGCCACAAATATTCCATGTGTGGTCCTTATATTTGATGAGTCTTAGCAGCAGTTTCATCGATTCATAAGTCTCATTAAGGCCAGTGGCATGTGCTACAGGTATTGAAGGTTTTTCATTGCCGTTGTGCAGTAATACAGCTTTAATGCTAGCTTTACTAGAGTCAATGAACAGTCTCCATTCTTTTGGATCATAGCGACAGCCAATCCCTTGCATCAGACCACTGATATCGTGGCAGAAACAAACGTTTTCTTCCTGTAAGTAAAATGATGAAAACTGCAAATGGCGATGGCGGAAATGGGAAACTTTGGTGTTTGGTTGGAGAAGATTAAATTCTTGAAGTCTTGAACCAAGCAACTCTGCCTTTTCTTTTGGTAATTCCAAATCGCGCACTAAGTCATTTAACTCCGCTTGACTTAACAAATGTGGGGAAATATTTGCATCTGGAACATATATGCCATCTTTCCCTGTTTCTATATCACTAGCAGAATCTTCAGATGAACTGCTGTCTGTTATCGTTGCTGGTGGAACTGGTGGTGGATTTGCTTCATCATGTGGTACTGGTTTCATTGCTGATCGCAGTTTGGGTACGTGATCTTTGATTTGTTTTTCTTTGTGAAACCAGCAATCTTTGTCAAACAAAAATAACAATCATTGAAGTGATTTTTCGGCTCACGCCAAACCATGGGGACTGAGAACGGCATAGCTTTTCTTTTACCATTCATCCAAGCTATTAACATTGCATTGCACTGTGCACAGCAAATATGTGGTGCCCAGTCCCTCTGTTGGTCTCCTAACTTACAGTCAAAATAACACTTGTAGGCAAGTTTAATCTTTGTTGTTATGTTTCTACGTTGTGGCTTAGGTGTATATTGTCCACAGACAAAGCAGAAGTTGTCTGGGTGATTTACACAAGCACGTCTATTTGATGCCATTTTGAATTACCATACAATATCTGAAAAAACGTAGAAAGTAATTATTACGATGTGCAAAATAAAAAGAAATACACACCGTAGTACAAAACAAATGCTATAAAAACACACGAGTCACCACAACCTGTCACTTGCTCATCAGCAGAGAGCTTCAACAACCGTTCTGCTTGACTGTCACGTAGCGACTGACCGTTGGGCCGTTGCCCGTTACTATGCTCTTGACTCAGTGTTGCCAACTCGGGATAAATTTTATTTATCAAAATTGTTCAAATTTGTATATAGTTGGCAAAAAAAATTGCTTTAACCTTGAAAAGCAAGTTTCATATTACTGGCATTAAGCCGATTAAAACCAAAATCTGGACGTGGTAGAAAATTTTACTAAAAGTGATTTGCATTTTACACAAAATCTAGACGTGATAGAAAAAATCTAATTATAGATTTGAAATCAGCATACCGAAATTAGCTAGGAGCACCTATTTGGTCTTCTGTAACAAAATCTTTGTTGCCTAGTGTAATCAGTGACGTCCCTCTTGGGGACCTGTTCTACGCTAAGAAAAAAATTTCATTGGGAACCCGTGAAAGGGCCACTAAAGCCTATATAGTCCAGTGATGTAGTCGAGACCACCATGGCCGAGACCGAGACCTAAACACCCGAGAACGAGACCAGAAAAAAATGTCTCGAGTCCTACATCACTGCTGTATACCTACTGGAATCTATATTTTCCCATTGGCCGAGGGTGGAGGTCTGACCTTTTTTTTCTTTTAAGGTCGTTATCTCCCCTGAGGCCAACCAGTCATGATCAGTTCGATGACAGCAGTGTTTGGGCGAATCCTTGCCTGTGTTTACTAGACTTTATTTCTTGTACTCTATATTAGTAGTAGCAAAAGAAAGAAGAAAAAAATTAACTTGATATGAATCTAATGCCCTTTGAAATTTATAATAAAATGCTCATAATAGTAAATAAACAAAGGATAGCCGCTTTTGTACAATAAAGTGTGACATCATAAGCGCTAGCCAACATGGTTACCAATTTCTCCCATAGGGGCCTATTCTACATTTCACATATTCCACTACAATATCACAGCTGTTTAACTGAAAACAACATTCAAAATATGGATTTCATTCAAAATTTGGACTGTGTTAAATTTTTATGAAAATTTTGTCACTAGTACAGTTTTTTATGCTATTTTAACTAATAATGTTTAAGAAAAAATACTAAATATTTACATATTTACAAATTTACCTAATTATTAACCATGTGGATTTCTGAAAATTTCCCTACAATAATAAATTTTAAAGTTTGAAGGGGTAACTAAAATTAAATAAAAAGTAACATGTTTCATTCATTTAATTTAAATTTTCCCATAAAAATATGGGTACTTTCCTGTTATCCCGAACCCCAGACTTCAATTTTGACACAGAATATTTTCGTTAAAACTAACGAAAATATCACGACTTAACCTAACCAATTATAATTATCAAGGGCGTACAGTTTACCTAACTGGGCATTCAATTAACCTAATTAGTTGTTGTTGTTGTTGTTTAGCCGATCAGCCCACCCTGATCGAGCAAGCCGGCGGCACGCAGGTAACCGATCGCCCTCTCCGGAGTGGACCAGAGGTTCAGCGCACTCGTGATGTTGTGTTGTGTTCGTTGTTGTGCTAGAGCGGTACAGTCCGTCATAATGTGTTCAATTGTTTGTGGTGTGTCTTGGCACAGGTGGCAGGTGTCGTCTATGGAGTTGTCTAGTCTGTGTTTATATGTCCATAAGTTGGGGTGATGTCCACATCGGAATCGTGCTAAGTTAACTCGATCCGATCTGCTCAGGCTGATCTCTGACCTGTTAATGGGCGGCGGCTTCGCACCTAGGACCGCATTCGGACCGAGTCGTGTCAGTGCTTTGTGGGTTAGGTGTGTGTGTATGTGTTTTCTGTACTGTGTGATGTCTGTGGGGCGTGGTATGGAATGGAGTATTTGGTTATAATGTCTCTCTGGTGTTACCTTAATGGTGCGAGGTGTTGGTGCATGATTGTACATGTAGTGGCAAGGGTGTTGTGGGTTAGTTGTCGCTGCTGCCATGAATTGTGTTCCCCTCATGTCTAAATGTTCCCTAACTTTTAGTATTTTTGTTTCTGTGTGCAGGTGTTCTATTGGTGTTGTTTGAGTGCATCCTGTAATGATACGAAGTGCGTTGTTTTGTATTGTTTGTAAGGTGTTTATGTGTGTTTGAGATAATGGGTGCCCAGCATGGGCTAGCATAGTCCATAACTGAGCGAATATATTGTTTGTAGATGAGTGATGTTGTTTCCTGCTGGTGTCCAAAGTTTGTGCCTGTTAGTACCCTAAGCGTGTTAAGTCTTGACGTACATTTGTTTTTAATGTCCTGAATGTGGTTTGCAAAAGATAATGATGTGTTGTATGTGACACCTAGTATTTTGGTTCTGTGAGTGTGTGGAATGTTGATGTTGTTTAGTGTAAGTTGTGGAATTACCTGGTGTTCTTTTGTGTTGCTTGTAAGCAAGGTGATGGTTGATTTTGTGGGCGCTACTTTGAGTCTATTGTGTGTGAGCCAGTCTTGTATACTGTTTATGTATGTTTGTAGGTTATTTGTAGCGGTGTCGATGTTGTTGTGGGTGGATGTTAGAGTGATATCATCTGCATATGATGATAAGGTAAGCTTGTTATCTATGGGTGTTGGAATGTCATGCATGTATAAGTTGAAGAGTGTTGGTGAGAGAACAGAGCCTTGAGGGACCCCGTTCGGAAAAAGCTTGTTTTTGGATGACTTGCCATTAAATGTGACATGTGAGTATCTTCCTGAGAGATAGTTGCTCAGCCACCTTTTGGTGTTATTGTGCATGTTTGTGTTGAGTATTTTGTTTATGAGAGGGAAGCGTGGGATAGCATCAAATGCTTTACTAATGTCTATTGTTGCTAATAGTGTACGTTGAGCTGGTCTTCTAGAGTTGATGCCATCCATGATGTGCTGCGTCAGGTTAGTGAGTAATGTCGTGGTTGAGTGGTGAGGTCTGAATCCATGTTGAGTAGGCGATAGTGGTATGTGTGGGTTGGTGATTTGTAAGATTAGTCTTTCTGTTACTTTGGAAGGTGTGCATAGTAAAGTAATGGGTCTATAGGAAGCTGGTTCTGTTGGATTTTTGTTTGGTTTGAGTAGTGTAATAATTTTACCTTGTTTCCATATGTCAGGAATAATACAGTGTTGGTATGAATATGTGCTGATATTTGTGAGAGCTAGTATTCCTTGTGGGCCCAAGTGTTTAAGGTGTATGTTAGATATGTTGTCTGG
Organism: Bathynomus jamesi; assembly: GCA_023014485.1. Taxonomy (NCBI): domain Eukaryota; kingdom Metazoa; phylum Arthropoda; class Malacostraca; order Isopoda; family Cirolanidae; genus Bathynomus; species Bathynomus jamesi. The sequence continues at coordinate 666,248 of JAJOZX010001693.1, forward strand.
TCCAGTAGCCTTCGAATTTTTAATGTTTTTGATGATCTTGGTGGTCTGGTCTGTATTGAAGGGTGTAATGGTCGTGTCGAGTCTGTAGGTTTTCTTGTGTCTGGCTGTTTGTTTGTCTGCGTGTTTCTGGTTGTTGTCTCTGTTTAAGTGACTTATCTTTGCGTAGTGATTAACTAGAATGTTAGCTTGTTGTGTGTATGTTAGGATATTATTTTGGCTGCGACAGATAGCCGCGTGTGAGGTGTGAATGCCGCTGTTAGAGTGGGTAATGCTGTTTATAGTCTTGTATAGCCTGTATGTATCTGTGGAGTGGTTTAGTGTTGTTATGAATTCCCTGAATGTTTCTGTTTGTTTTTCTTTGAGTTTGTTGTTTATTTCTGTGTTGAGCTGTTGTATCTGCTGCTTTATGGCTTCTGTGTGTGGTGTTTGTGTGTTATGTTTGAGGTTGTTACGTTGCCTTATGAGGTGGGCTATTTCTCTAGTGTAATTTGGGTTGTATTTCCTAATGTTGCCCTTGGGTATGTATTTGTTTGCATTATTGATAATCTGATTAAATGTCTTGAGTGTTGTATCGATGTTTATGATGGGTGTGCTGTTTAATGTGGTGAATTGTTCCTCAGTCTGTATTTTGAACTGTTCCCAATCAGCTTTCTTGTAATTTCTGTAAGTGTGCCTAAGGCTGTTGGGGCAGAGTGTAGAATGTGTTGTAATGATGATGGGCAGGTGGTCTGATGACAGTTGTTTTTCTGTTCTCCATTGTGTATGTGTTGCTAGTGAGGGGGAACAGAACGTTATGTCTGGGGAGGAGTTTGAGTATCCTGCTTGATGTGGTATGTGTGTATGTTCTTCTGTATTGTTAAGAATGAAGAGGCTGTTTAGTTGTGTGGCTATGTTGGCGCCTCTGGTGTTGTTTTGGTTGTGCAGGTACCAACTAGTGTCTTTGGCGTTGAAGTCTCCTCCTAAGATGACATTAGTGAGAGAGGCAAGATTGTGTAACCGTGGATTGTAATTGGCTGGCACCTGAGGTGAACTATCTGGTGGGATGTAAATGTTGATTAGTGTGGTGTTGTGTTTTGAGCGTGTTTTAATGTTAACTGCCTGTATTTCTATCGTGTTATCTGCTTGGATTGTGTTTGTAATGTTTTGGGTAGCATCAGTGTAGCTAATGCTTTTACGTATGTAAGTGATGAGTCCACCCCCGTTACCCCCAGTACGATCTTGACGGATCGCCGTGAAGTCAGGGATGGTGGGTGTTTTGTGTGTGCGTTTTAGTTTTGTTTCTTGTATAAGTGCTATGTGAATGTTTTGTTTGTGTACGAATTCCCTAAGCTGCATGATTTTGTTTGTGAGGCCATCTACGTTGTACTGTAATATGTTAATATTATACTTCTGTATGTGTCTCATGGTGCTATTGTGTCTATGTCTTTGTGTATGGTGACATGTGTAAGTTGTAGTGGGGCCTGGATTAGTCTTAATGTCGCCAGAGAGTAAGAGTAGTTCGGGGAGCACGCAATTGTTCCCTGTAATTGAAAAAATAGCACGCTGAGAATAGGTCCGGCCCCGGGAGCCGATCGGCACTCTGACCGTGCCACGCAACAGGCCGTCGACTGCCAGTCTGGCCAACCGTAGACAGCCCGCTGCACGGAGATTTGAGGAAGTTTGGCCACCAGCGCGTTGATGTTTTGGTTTGACGTCGCCTCTTCGCGTTGACGTGTCCTGCGCTGGAGGATGCAGCCACTGTTTAGAAGCTTCCTCGTCAGCTGCTAACACTTTTTTCACGTTGTTCTCGCTACCTGTTGCAAGGTTAGGTTAAGTCGTGATATTTTCGTTAGTTTTAACGAAAACATTCTGGGTAAAAATTGAAGTGTGGCAACTGAAAAAAATTCTGGGGTCCGGTTTAACAGGAAAATACCAAAATATATTGTATCGAACGTTTAAAAAACAATATTTTGGTTGTTAATCCTCTGAAATAAAATTTTGATTTAAAATTCACCAGTAATTATTGTTCGGTTAACCTAAATTAAAATTAAATGCCGATTAAAATATGAAAATTAACGGCCTGCTAAAATACAGGTGTTCCCAGAAATAATGCGCAATAAATTCTTTTATTAACACCTTTCCTGTATCACCCTGTATATTAAACAAAAACAAATAATTCGGTAGACATTATTATATGTAAGCTTACGGAGACTAACAACCTAATTTAACCAATACGAGCAAAAGTCGGCCCAACCGGCCCATTTAGCCCACTTGCGGTGCTTCGTGTTGCCACCTTTCCATTCCAGTAAATCCCGACACCTTTTCCCACTTCCCAAAAATAAAATTATCCTCCCAACCCACAGTCCCTAACTGTCCCTTATAAGCGAAGTAAATCTGGACAATTTGTAATAAGCATATTATTTTTAAGAAAAAAATATTCCAGTTTCTGAGAAAATATGACATAAGAAAATCATACAAAAGGTTTTTTTTCCGTGTAATTTATTTCCTGCATAAGATAAGACAAAAGAACAGCGTAACAGAGTGGTGCTACAATGTACAAACACTCACACAGATGTATTTTATCATTTATATTCTTAAATACATGGCAGCTAATGTAAGACCATTAGGCAGGATAAGTCAAAGGTAAGCATCTGCTATATCATCAACTCCCGCATTACATCAACGACATACATTGCAAATTCATGTTAATTACGAGATTATTCCCTTGGACTCATTTTGCTTCCTGGTTCTTTCGACTTCCAATGTTTTCTGAGTCCCCACAAAGAATATTCAAAATAATTTATGTAGCTATACATATATCTGTAGAATTGTAAAACATGTTTTAGCTACTGCACTATTTAAGTCACGTCAAAATGTGGACATGTTGTTTGGCGCTTGCCTGTCCTCACACGAGATCCGAACAAACTGCGTCCAGATGAGGGTGCGATCTGGACATCGGACATTTCTACTCATTTCCAGACTGTCTGGACGAAATCCGGACGGGTGGCAACACTAGCGGTGCTGGGGCCTTCGGCCTCAGTAATTGGAGGGCCTGCTGCCCCCAAATTACTGGAGAGTCGATTATTCGATCAATAAAACTATGGAAAAGAACGCAGCCATAAAAATCTTAAGCTTCACAAATCTTGATACAATGGGTTCGGGTGTGAAGCGTTCTTTTCATAGAAAAGAACGCAGCAATGAAAATCTTGAGCTTCACATCCGCACCCATTGTATCAAGCAATGAAAATCTTAACGCGCTGCAGTAAAAAGTTAGGATCACCTGAAGATCAGGGCCCCCAGCCTTCGTTAGTTAGCCTTATAAGGGTAACTAACGAAAATATCACGACTTAACCTAACCAATCGTTACATCAACTGTACGCCCTTGACGATTGGTTACGATTGGTTAGGTTAAGTCGTGATATTTTCGTTAGTTAGCCTTATAAGGCTAACTAACAAAGATTGGGAGCCCTGATTTTCAGGTGATCCAAAAGTTAAAACAGAGCAAAGCGCATTTATTTCTATGTTCAGAATCGCTTAGTTGTAAATACACGGTGTTTACAGACAGGAATGCCTTTTTACAGTATAGATTAATCTACCCTAACGTAGGCCTAATCTCTTATTTCAGACTCGAGAAGAAGTACACTAAAATGGAACTAAGTTTTAATAAGAAGTCAGTTAAAATTATTGCGAAACAGATTCAGTGTTCGAGGTTACGAATAAAAAGTCTGAGAACCTTCCTTTGCAGAATCATACAAATTTTAATACATTACTTTAGTTTATTTTATCCTCCTGTTCTACAAGTCCCCGTTTTGTTTATGAACCATAGAAACAGTTTATGCAGAAAGAACAAATTTTGGATCACCTGAAGATCAGGGCCCCCAGCCTCAATTACCAAATGATATCTTCGTTAAAACTAACGAAAATATCACGACTTAACCTAACCAATTGTCAAGGGCGTACAGTTGACCTAACCTGGCATTCAATTTAATTTATTATTATATTTGGTGCTGTAAAGCAAAAACCAAGAATACATGGGGCCCTGATCTTCAGGTGATCCCAAATTTTTGTATTCAGGAACGTACAGCTTATGTAATTTAATTTATGGAGGCGTTGCCAGTATGTTAGAATTGTTGGTACTTACGTATTAATTATCAAGACTACCAAACTGTTTATTATGTATTTTTGCTCTCGTCATTTTCGTTTAAACTAACGAAAATATCACAACTTAACCTAACCAATCATCAAGGGCGTACAGTTGACCTAACCGGGCATTCAGTTGACCTAACCGGGAATTCAATTGACCTAACTGGGCATTCAGTTGACCTAACCGAGCATTCAATTAACCTAACGGTTAGGTCAACTGTACGCCCTTGATGAGTGGTTAGGTTAAGTTGTGATATTTTCGTTAGTTTAAACGAAAATGACGAGAGCAAAAATACATAAGCAGTTTGGTAGTCCCGATAATACGTAAGTATCGAATTGTTTAACTGTATTTAATATGGAGTATTTCTAGAACGAATCTGTAATCTCCATTACCATACTTACCAACCCTACCGATTTGAAGGTTATTTTACCACAAGCCTACCAAAATAATAATGTCAAACCTTTTATGCTCAGAATGCACTGGAGTGCATCATTTAAGGCATCATTTAAAGTTTCCGAGAGTGGGGAGGAGGGATGCTCCCACCTCCCCCTGGCATTGATTACAAATCCTACCGCTTTTACTTTTCGAAATGTTGGCAAGTATGCATTATTATCATTTATTAAAATTTCTGATTTAGCCCAGCCAGTTTGAAGGATTAAAAGAATTAAATATTCAATTAAATTTACCTGTACTCATCTCTCAACAATCTAATTAGTCCTGTTTGAAGAAAGGATAATTTTAATGAAGTCACAACCCACAATGTTCAACAAGGTAAATACCCCCAAAGTAAATACATGAATAAAGTCAATTTTTTCAAGAAATAATTAGCCTCAATTTTGTCGTCTCATTGCTAAACTATTTAGGTACACAATATCATTTTTCTTACGCCCACGATTGATACACATATTATTATTTACTTCGCTAACTGGTTTTAAAGTAACCAATTGTAGATGGCTTTCCCTTTTCTTGCGTTAAGTGCAGATTTGTTTGCTAATTTCAATATTTGAAGATTCTTCACATACGCTATCCGATCATATTAACAAAATCCACCAAATCAATTGCACTCACACCCAAAGGTGGGCAGTTGCGGCGCAACATTTTTGGTTGCGCTTGCGCTTGCGGCGCAACTTTTTGAAAAGGGTTGCGCTTGCGCGTGCGGCGCAACTATTTCAGCAGAGTTGCGGTTGCGGCTGCGGCGCTACAAAAATCGTTGCGCGTGCCCACCACTGCTCACACCAACCTCTATCCTTCCTCTTACACATTCACTACTTCTCATTTTTCACGCAAATGATCATCTCGCAAGGACATGTCATTCCTCTTATCCTTTGTATTATCTCTCACATCAACCAACTAACTTTAATCTGCCAATATTTTACTAATTCTTTCCCACATCTGCCTATTTGGCAATAAATTTCCTTTATATTCGTGTTCTTTTTGTAAAAGTGTCTACTTCGCTTTTGGTCTCTTCATTTTACGTTCATGTGCGGGATTTACAACATTTCCTACTTTGCACACTTGTGAAAATCTTTATGGTATAACCACTTGTGTGTGTCCCAAATCATTATCTGTAATATACATGTATAAGGTGTGAGGTAATGATGTGATTGTTTAACCTCCTTCGCAACATCTAAGGTCATATAACGGAGGGGAACAACAGCTTTACGTGCGATCCGAGCCTAACTTGACATATTAGGCCTACTAAGCTTAATTACGAACTCTGATTTCTGAAGTGTGTTTGGATCCTAGAATTTTGCCTTTTCAAGTCTATTTAGTTCAAGTTAAGTATCCATTCAATATCATTTGCACTCGTAGTTCTAGACTCTAGAGCAGTGGTTCCCAAACCCGGGGTCGCAAGCCTCATCACAAAGGGTCGCAGGGAGCCAATGTGGTCGATGGGGTCGCAAGTGTCTTTGCAATGACAATGAGGCAAGGGTGAATTTTGATATCTATGATGACGTAGAAAAGTTCTGGATTACTTTAGCAGAGAGACATTCGACTGTTAAAAATCGAGCTATCAAAGTTCTGGTACAATTTGGAACCACCTATATCTGTGATGCAGCAGCTTTCTCGTCAATGGTATTTATGAAAAATGAGTACCGTAACCGTATTTCAAACATCAACTTAGAAAATTGTATGCTATGTTCCTTAACCTCATATACCCCCAGGTACAAAAAATTAATCAAATCATAATGTACACATGTCAGATATGAAATATGCCACTGTTATAGCATATCAGACATATGATAGAGTAGGAACTTAGAATATTGATTGATATGTTGTTTTATATTAAATATTAAACATGAGAGAGTTGTAAATAGTTTCTGACAATGTTTACTTTTACACTCTTGAGTTATGTAATACATTTCCTTATTTGTTTTTACAGTTAAATAAATACGTATAAAAATATGTCTCTATTTATTTTAAGATTCTTCCTCACTAGATAAAATTATATATACAGTATATATACAGTATATATATATATATAATATATATTATATATATATATATATATATACTTGTTCTTCGTAATGACTTGGGGTCGCACTGGATAGGCAACAGCGCTAGAAGGGGTCGCACTGGAATATGCTTGGGAACCCCTGCTCTAGAGCCTCAGGCTAAAAGGCTGCACGGGCATGGGTAAGCCCGGAAGCCCGTGTCCAGCCCATGGGCCGGGTATGGGCGGGTTTGTTGAAAGCATGGAGGACACGGGCCGGGTATGGACTGAAAATATAGTTTTTGGCTACGGGCCTGGGCAGCTACGGGCTTCAACATTTTTTCAAATATGTAGTGAACGATAAAAAAATAAACAGAGTTTAATTTAAAATATTTGTAATTTTTTAAAAAATGCTGCTAACATTAATTTTATAGTTGCTACTTCAATCCTTGTATATACTATATAGAAACGATCTATAAGTATCGCGAATCAATTTATTATATTTAGGTCCAATATTACATTAAAACGGCTACGGGTCGGGCAGGGTAAATGTTTTATAAAATTCTAACGGTCCAGGCAGGACACAGGCTTCAAAATAAAAAGAGCATAACGGGCTGGACTAAAAACCCTACAGATACGGGCTGGGCAGGGCCTAGAAAAATAGGCCCGTGTAGACCTCTACTTTCGGCCCTAAATATCATAGCTGACTTAACAAATAAGAATAACAAATAAGATGGGGAAAATAAGAGGAACAAATAAAATTAAGTTAGAACCTTTTTCATTAAGGTAAATGTCATATTCGAAAAGTAAACTTACCTTGAGTAGGCGTGCCAAAGTCCTGCGAACTACATCACTTCAGTGGGATAACTGTTGCTGCATTCCTCTTTCATATTGTGGATCCTGGGTTCATGCTTTGTCGGAGTACATTGGTAGGAAACTCCTTCAACAATTACATTTTCTAAACTTAAACACTCCTTTTCTTCACATCGATCACACACTATTTATTCCAAATGCACAATTAAGGTCGCTGAACTTTGCTTTCTGGACCTTGTTTTTTATAATTTCAGCGAGTTCCATTTTTACGTTGTTAGACACCCAGGCAGTCAAATTCTTCTAGGTTTTGATTACCAGATTCTATCTTATGAGAGCTCCTCATTATCGATAATGTTCAGGAAATTTTAGCAGCTTTTCACACATTTGTTTTTGCACAATGATAGCTAGTCACGCTCGAGATGTTACATACGTGTTCCCATCGAAGCAGATTGAAAGAACTGATGTATTTTTTAAATCAAAGTTGTTCCAAGTCATTCGTCTTTTATAGTACTGTTACATATGTACATATGTACAATTTAGGGTTATGACATTTTTATAACCTCATGTTCCTGTATCATAAATCGATGAACTTTTGCCCCCTGACAATGAAATAAGTTTTTTCGATATATTTTGAAAAAACTTCACCCCAAAATAAAAATAAAAATTAATAAAATAAATAGAAATTTGCATGTTTATTTCACAATTATTATACATAAACATATATTAATTATACAACATTATACCTATACAATACATATTAATTATACAAATACAATATTATACATTTACTCTATTATTGTTTTAATTGTTTTACTTATTGCTTAAAATAAACCTGTAACTAATATACTATATTTGCTTTCGGGGTGACATTTTGTTTTTAATTCTGAAGAATTAGGCCCTTTTTTATTGTTTTCAAGCAAACGTTCATCGATTGATGATACAGGAAACAATATTTATGACAAAAAATTAAAAAGTCATAACCCTAATTTGTACATATGTCTTTGATTTAATAATTCTGTCCCTCTCAATGAAGTCACGAAACAAAGATCTAAAAGGGGATTACCATGTTCAGCAATGCACTGTACTATATTAAAGCTGACTACTGTTAAATTATCTGATAGTATTGTACATCAAATAATGCCTTCATAAATTTATCGCAACATGCTGATTGGCATGGGGAAGTTCTTTATTGTTTTTGCCAAAACTTTTCTGTTCCACGTAACACAAAAGTAGGCTTGGATCTTTTCCGTTTGACTGCCGCCATTGAAACATAATTAAACTTTTTGTATTTTAATTGAAATGTCTTGATGATACAAAATAAGTTACTTTATAAAAAAGCTTTTCTTAATTTCCCCTTCAAATTTTGTTTCTTATAAACAATTTTAATTACTTTCAAGATCCATGCTTAATTTTTAAGTTTAATAATCGTGTACTCAGAAAAATAAGGGATCACCTGAAGATCAGGGCCTCCAGCCTTCTTTAGTTAGCTTTATAAGGCTAACTAACAAAAATATCACGACCTAACCTAACCAATCGTCAAGGTCGTACAGTTGACCTAACAATTGTTAGGTTAGGTCGTGATTTTCGTTAGTTAGCCTTATAAGGCTAAGTAAAGAAGGCTGGGGGCACTCACCTCTTATGTTTCAATGGCGGCAGTCAAACGGAAAAGATCCGTAGGCTTTTGTAATTTATTTCGAAGTGTCGATTTAATACTCGACATTATACAAACGTGTACTTGAACTCGACGAACACTTCACTCCACCGGACCATACTTAAGCGAACACACTATTTCGAAGTCCCTAGTAACGATACTATTGTTTAATAGGTTCATTATTTTAAGTTTGGAGAACGATATTGATAACGCTTCAGAAACACTTAATTGAAAAATATTACAACTTTATTAAAGTCATTCACTCTGCGAAATTACCACATGAAACACGCAACACGAGGTATTCAATTATCCTATTTATAGCTCCGCGAGTCCGCTGTGATATCTAAAAATTCATAACCAAACCTCTCGTACATCTGGCTACTCATTGGAACAACTATAAAATCAGAAATAATAAATCATGTGGTAAATTTTAAATGAAAATTAATATCGTACATCTGGTAGGTGTACAGAGATGTATTATGGATTATACATTTTCTTGCTTTGATAAATCATTCTTAATTAATATTGCATATATAAACATATCTTTAGTTTTAATTATCTGTGCGAGTGGTCAAGAAGCTTTGGGAATAAGTCTCTCAGACATTATTCATAGTCACTGAATCACTGACGTTATGTTAAAGCCAAGAAGTAGTGCTTTATTTCTTAGTCCAGGATATTTGTATTAACGTGCAAGCCTACGAAGAAATTCAGTATTAAAATTTGTTTTTAGGATCCTGGACCGCTTTGCTGTATTTACAATTGTCTTTCCTTCACATGAAGCCATGCCTAATATAAGATTTGCATTTCATATGACGAAGTTCAAATTCGAGCGCTTGAATGTGAAGTGTGTATAAAGTATAATAATAATAATATGCTAATTGTTTTGTTGAATGTAAGATTATTACTAGAGCCCGGATGTTTAGGCACTAAAAACTCTTTAAAAAGGCAGTAAAAAAAACCAAAAAGGCATTTATAAATTTGTTTTCAAAAAATGTTTAATCAAGAATAACACCTTTAGATACGCATAATATTACAACGCCCTCATTGAGGAAACCAGTAGGTAATGCAAATATTAGTTACACACACTAATAACAATGATTTCATTTCCAAAAATAAAGTTTAATATAGAATACCAGCAAAGGTGGGCACCCGGGCCTCAAAAAGGACCGACGCTCCCGGTCCCGGTCCTTGCCTCAAACTGGACCGACGGTCACGGTCACGGTCCTTTCTGAAGATAGGACCTAGGAACGACTCGGTCCTCGGTCCTTATATATAATATAAGTGAAAAATTTGATTAAAATGAAAAATTGCCGGGATTGCCGGGTTCAGTTCTTCCGCTAGGAGCTCCAGTTGCTTGACTTGAAGTTGAAGCACTAACATCAGTAGATTCTTCGTCTCCTCCAGGTGTTGAAACAAGTTTCAGTTCAGTCTCAGTCTCTTTCTGAGTCTTCTGGAGGAAACGATCCATCTTCTTTAGAACTTCAAATAATCACTAAACACACTAAAATCACTAAAAAAGACCGTCCAGAATTGTTTAAAAATGGACCGTCGCTCCTCATTTCGGTCCTCCTGAGAAAAGGACCGACTTTCCCGCTCCTTAAAAGCTGGAGTTCGGTCCTTTTGGAACTCGGTCCTGCCCACCTTTGAATACCAGTATATACATATAAATAATGCATGTCACAACGCCATTAGAGTGAACAAAACAACAGATACTGAAAATGTTCGTTACACAATACAGGCAGTCCTCGTTATACGGAAGGGTTACGTTCCTGAAAAGTTGTCCGTAAACCGAATTTCTGTATAACGGACCCTATTTTCCCATTAAATCCCATTATATAATGGGAGATGCGTTCCTACGGAAGATTTTTCCAACCCAAAGCTGCATAATAAACATAATTTATGACCTTTTTTAAACACATTTAAATAGAAAAAAATATTGTAATATATTTTTATAAATTATATTTTACTGGAGGAAATAAACTGCATAAATAGTTGTAGTCACCTCCCAAAACTGTTGATCGGTACTTGGTGGCAGTGTGACCACTACATTTTTAATTATCCCAAGAACACCCAACAAAAATTCCCCAGAATTCCCAAGGTTATATAAATATTCAAATTCTATAATTTTTTATTGAATTATATTTTGCTTTAACGAAAATTTGACAGTTGTATCATAACTGATATAAAATGCATAAAAAATATAAAAATACAAAAGAAAAAACAAAATAGGCTTTCTTTGTACACCACAAAAAATATATAATTGTATTCAAAACTGAGTTGAAATAAAAAATCAATAATCATCAACTACGTTACTACATGGTAAAGCACTGTATTTATATTTCTTCATCTGAATAATTAAAGTATTCACTCACTGTAATATTTATTATATCTGACCAGTGGCTTGCCTTGCCTAGTACTATTTAGTAGGCTGCTTAGTTAGGCCAACATTTATATATAATACACAGATATCACTAAGCTAGCCTAGTGCTATTTAGCAGAGTTGGGCACCGCAAACTCAAAATCACTTCCGCAATCGCAAATCCGCAAACTCAAACCTTACCTTCCGCAACCGCAAATCCGCAAACTGCTTGCCATTTTTGGTGCCGCAAACGCAAATCCGCAAACGCAAACCATATTTCCAATTTTTACAGTGCTGGGCACTTCCGCAAACACTTCCGCAAACCGCAAATTCCGCAATCGCAATTTTAACTATAAAAAGTATCCAAAACATTAAAGAGGTATAAAAAGTTTTTATATCTTTTTAATGTTTAATGTTTTAGCCTTGTTTTTATTAAAAACAAGGCTAAATAATTTATTACAATAAATCACTATTGTAGAAGAAATAAAAATACTACATATATTGATATATTATATTGAACAAAAACACCTGCAAGTAAATAGTAAATAAATTAAATAATAAATTTAATCATTTGAATTTCATAAATTTTGAGACTTAGACACGTTAGAGAAGACTGTACTGTAACTGTAGTAACTGTACACACATTACATTACACAAGTTAAATTAAGTTAACACTGTGACTGTACACAACTTGAACTCACTGTACAACTCAACCCCTCTAGCCTCTACAAGTGTACGCCTCTGGCTTTGTCAACAAGTTCAGTCGTCCTCCTCCAGTAACTGAGCCAAATCCAGTTTTAATAAGTCCATGTTCCCCTTCATAAACACGAGACGTTCGAAGTTGTCAGAGGTCAGGCTGGCCCTTTTGGGCTTCATTATATCTGACCCCTGGGAGAACAGTCTCTCCACGGCCGCAGAGCTGGGGATGGCCGTGTTATACTTGAGGAAAACATGAACCCAGGCGTTGCGGTGAAGTTTGGGGAACATGCTCTGCTCCAGCTCCTTGTTCTTCTCCTTGTCAGAGGACCAACTGTCCAACTCTTTCGCCAACTTGTTGGAGAGGCGATTGGAGTTGCGGGCTTGGCCAGTGGCCACGTGGGAAATTTGCGGAAAGATTTGCGTTTGCGGTCTTAGTTCCGCAACGCAAATTCACTAATTTGCGATGACTTTGCCGCAAACGCAAATCCGCAAACAAAAAACATACTTCCGCAATTGCGGAATTTGCGGTTTGCGGTTTGCGGAAGTGCAAAAAAAATGCATACACATTTAATCTGTGTAGTAAAATAAAAAGTACTTAGATACATTAATATAACCCCGGGCCAAGTACGAGATTCTTTTAAGCAAGTCTATTTACTGAACTAGGCCCCCGGGGGCAAAGGTAATTAATCTTTTAGTGGTGGAGTTCTGAGTTCGATTAGGGGCTCGGACTTTAGATTTCAATGATTAAGGTGTTGTTCTGCGCGTTCCTTGGAGCAGTGGTTCGGGTCCCACGTAAAGCTGTAGGTCCCCGCTGTCATATGACCTTTATAGTTACGAAGGAAGTTAAACCAACACCAAACATTGTTTATTGACCAAGCCTATTTACGCATAGCCCGTATTAGGCATATGTAATAGACTAGCCTGGACAATTGCAATAATAATAATTCCTGCTGGAAACAGTTAATACAGTTTTACTACAGTATAAAGCCGCATAAGAGAAGGTCCTTCGCAAATTCTTCTGCGGTGAGGATGAAGCTCAGGAAGTGAAATACAATAAAAGCTTATGACTGTACACCTTTTAATGACTATAGGCTTCGAACTTGCTGTTGAGACCATAGTTACCCCAAGTAGTTTTGTGTTGAACTTAAATTGTACACTTTAATTAAGGTTGAGTACTGTATTCCACTTTCGAGAGTATAATTTTTGTAAGATATTAGGATATTTTTATTAAGAAGTGTTCGTCATCCAAATTTTTCATCGTAAAGTCAATTTTTCTTTCGCTACAAAAAAATGTAAACTCTTCGTAAAATCCAATCTCATTTCCGTTTGCTGAGTCAGGTCCTTCATCTCATTTCTGTATGCTGAGTCAGGTCTCCTTCATCTCATTTCCGTATGCTGAGTCAGTTCCTTCGCAATCTGCAAAAATTTTGTTGTTGCAAAAAACCTGTTTAGCTGTTGATTGGAAATTTAGTTGTATAATATAATTTGACACTTTGTGTGAATAATATTTCACAGTCGCTAAAATAATATATATATATATATATATATATATATATACATATATATATATATATATAAGCACAAAATTTAAACCTGTTACCATTTGCACAAAGTCCGATAATTCCCTCCAACAAAATAAATCTTTATATAGCTGATTCACGCCGTACGAAAACTGTATGGTATTGTAAAAATCAATATTGAGTTTTAGAAAATTATTGAGACGGTTTCTGTAGCCAGACGTAAGACGGAAGAATGAACTCTGTATGAAAGGAATGAAGCGCGTCACTTGTGAAAATATTTGTACAATTCATTAGCATTACAATTTCAGAGCTGTGCGCGTTAACTGATAAATATAGCGACGCTAACGCTAATGCCAATAAATTCTAGCGCCGCTAACGCTAACAGTTTTTAAAATTAGCGGCGTTAACGCTAATTTTTATGAAATGTACAGCTAAGTACTATTTTTTAATAATAATAATAATGCATTTGTATATATTTATATGTGTTCGCTATTTGCTATTATCTTTTATAGTGTCAAATGGGAACAAAATTATATCTTTAAAATGATTATTGGGTATTCAAGAAAATTGGTAATTTGATATTTATAATTAAACTTATTTATTGGAAAGACATTGGCCTCCTTTACATACTCAGTTCAGGAAACTTTATTATTATACATTCTGCGTTCAGCATTATGCACAAAAAGCAACGTAATATAGAGAGTACCATTCTGAGACTCTATTCATTTTAACCTACGTACATATATTAGCGCTTAGTGCCTAACATTGCCTAAAAATGTAGCGGCGCTATCTGTTCCGCTAACTATTTTGAAAAATAGCGCCGCTAATGGATGCGCTAATAATTAACTAGCGTCGCTAACTAGCGCTGCTAGGCACAGCTCTGCAAATTGTTCTATAAACGCTTTCATTCGTACTTTATCGGTAAGTCATTCGACAAATATATAATGTATTCTCGCAATATTTTAACGTCATACCGTATCAAGCAAAACATTAACAAAGTTTACTGTTATAAAAACCGAATCATTTTGTATATATCTGTCGTATATTTATTATTCATGTATATTACCTAACCTAACCTAACCTAATCTGCCATGTTTAAAATAACCTCTAGAATAGAAATAAAAACAAAAATTAATTTGCTACTTTTAAACACAATTTAAAAGTACACCCACCTAATTTGCGACGTTAAAATACAAGATTACCTAAAGGCCTATAATATAATCAGCTTTTACCAACTTGATGACATCCTCATTCGCAATTCTCTCTCCATTTATTAACATTGGCAAGCTGTGGTAAGGTCTTCCAGCTAATCATCAAATTTGAATACTCACATTAACACATTTAGTTTCGCTGGATTGTGTAGTTAGGATCAAGGAATGTGTCAGTATAGCCTCATGGTGCTTTGAACAAAGCACCACAAAATATATTAGCAAAAACTATTTTTATGCAAAAAAAAAAAAAATCTGCCGGCGTGTTTTCAATATTTAGCCCCATCTACATGGGGAAAGAGGTACATCGCTCTGTGCTGAAATAGATTGGGAATTAGGTACACAAACCTCTTTGATCCCACTAAAGTGCTGAATAATATTTTGCCTTATTCGTACGAAATCAAGTAACGTTATAAATAATAATAATTATAGGAACTTTCACCGATTATTTGAATTAACATAACCATTTTTATTTCGGTCGGATCGGTGGGAGCGAACCAGACACCTGAATGCCAGTTTTAAGTGCATTGTTACTTGTTAACCCTGAAGTTGGACACTGGTTTTAAACAAGACTGACAAATGCTCACTTTTTGCAAGAAACTTAACTGATTGGTTAGAAGCATGCGGTACAACAGTGAAAGACTTGGCAGTTGAAAGAATGAAGAACTCTCTCACGACATTCAAGAAATTTGCATACATGGCTGAAGAGTGCACCGATGCGAGTGTACGTCAAGTATTAGGTCATTGCGTACGCTATCTTGATGTCAGTGGTAGTCAGTAGATGCATTTCTAGATGTTCAGATTCTAGAAGACACATCGGCTTAGGCTGACCATACGTACCGTTTTGAACGGGACAGTACCGTTTTGTATGGGCTTTTGTATGGGTTCTGTCACTGAAGAATAATTGTAAGCTCAATATGTTCATGTACTTACTTTTTCATGAATACAGAATATTACATAACCCCCGTCCCTTTTTTGCCATCCCAATGTCCCGTTTTTGTCTCAAGGAAATATGGTCAGCCTACATCGGCTGCAACTGTGACAGACCACATCTTAGAAGAGTTAAATGCTTGTAAACTCGACCCCAAACAGATGGTTACTTGTGCATTTGATGGAGCTATAAACTACACTGGAAGACATGGTGGAGTACAAATTTGCTCAGAGAAAGTGTAACCCTAATTTCTCCTAAACACATTGCAGAGGCCATCTACTCCCACTAGCATAAGTACGAGCTTCAGAATCCTCAAATTATATATAAAAAAACAAATTAATATCTTTGTTATACTCCTTTTCAACAAGAATACAAAACGACTGAACATCTTGGGGGGAAAGGGGAATAGAAAATGCTCAGGGACTGAAGTTCAAATTAGTCCAACCTGGAAAAACCTGCTGGCTTTCTCATGAGCGATTCTTGGCTAAAATTTATTGAACCGTTATTACTGGTTTTGAAAAGTATCTTAATGTAATGATGGGGTTGTTTAACCTCCTTCGGATCATCTAAAGTCATATGAGGGAGGGGGACCTACAGTTTTACGTGGGATTCGAACCACGGGTCGCTACATAGTCTGAACGCAGCGAACGGTCTCCCATCAAACTACTCTCCGGCCCAATGTTGCTTAACTTCGTTGACCAGCGGGAAGCGGTGTTACGACATTGGCTACGACGTAGCCCTTGAAAAGTAACTACAAGCTATAATGGCTCTAAGTAGTCGGCTGCTGGACTACTTTTGCTACTACGTTCAGAGAAAATAATCATCATTCTCTCGCAAGTCTACTGTTGAAACCATTTGAGTCATTAACCATACCATCCAGGCATCTGCTAAAATATTGCTGGATCTTTGTTCAGCAATAGAAGCTACATTTGGATCAATCAGAGAGATATTCATTGAAAACGGACTGGAAGAAGCAAGGACTTCAGTCCAGAAGTTGACTGATGAAGGAACTTGTATTGAATCTTTAAGTGAAGGGTACAAGAGGTGTTTGTACATCCAACTGAAAAAGTACCCAGACTTGATTCGTACCAATCTACAACAGCGACTTCTGGCTTCTACTCAACCTCTACGTAGCTTTTATAGATGCCTGTCCTATAAAACCGATAGATGACTGGAGTGAGGCAATACTAGCAGCCGGGCTCCCATGTGATCAGGACAGAATAGAGAATTTGAACGTAGGGTGGAATATATGGCGAATGAATGAATATTTGACTTCCTTTTTATCATCACTAGTGATTCGACTGATCTTTGTGCTATGTTTCCTGGAATGAATCGCACGAATTCATCTTTTGTTGCTTTCAGTCACAATAGCTACAGTTGAACGTTCTTTTTCGTCATTGAATAGAATTTTACGTTCTGGAAGAAGTTGCCTGCTGCTTGATCATGTAAATTAACTAATGAGTACAGTATATCAAGTGGAAGTACCGGATACTCGGGGAAACCACCAAAGATGGATGTACTGCATTTGAGAAGTTCATTAACAGAGTTGTGCAGAATTATAACAAGAAACAAAGAAGGATGTAGCTGTAGTGCTTCATAGAAGGCCTGAGTAGCGAACTTTTAATATTTTCAACCTGATGGTACTTTACAGTCTCACTGGAAGTAATAATATAAATTGTACTACAGTGCACCATTACTATAAATGGTTCTACATGTTTATGTGAGTGTCGTTTTTAGTTGTCGGAAAAGGAACCTTTAGTGTGTCAATTCAGTGACTAATTACTAAAATATTTAGTTTTGAATACAATAAAATCTATACTTTTTGGTTTAATGAAATTTAAACCCATCGTGAAAGGGTTAATTTGTGTGAGGATCTTGAAACAAGAGTTAATCTTATAAAATGGTCGTTAAACATACAGTATTTCAGTTTTTACTATGGTGCCATACAGCCCACCTTCACCCTCACGGTCTCACCCCTCGGCCCTTACTTCCCCTGAAAATTGGAACACCCCCCTCTAATTTCACTTACTGGAGAGAATAATGGCGTAGATCAGCGGTTCTCAACAGGGGGTCCGCGGATCCCTAGGGGTTCGTAAGTTGTGTTTAAGGGGTCCGTGAGTTGACTAGATTATATTCAGCAAAACAATTTTTTTCCCTTTTTTTGTGGTGGCTAGTTTTGACCTCTAACCGATAACATTTTCGGTTATTTGAAACTTTAAAGTTTCTATAAATTTTTTTTTTTTTTACGACCATCTTATGTTTCCAATTCATGAACTGTGAGTTTTTGGCACAAATGAGCCCCTTCCCTGTTTTGATGCTGGTTTTTTTTTTATGTAAACAGAACAACGGTAAGTTTTACTCATTTTTATTACATTTTCACTCCGACTTTAAAGTATAAATCAAGACTAAAAAAACTATACTAATCTGGATACCTCAATTTGTCTATATGCTACTTAATCATAATGCAAAAGATCATTTTTGGGGAGGGGACCCCAAAAATATCAAAATTTTGATAAGGGGTCCGCAGTACAAAAAAGGTTGATGAACGCTGGCGTAGATAACAGTCTCTCATTCAACTACAACCCAAGCCACTATCACGTAACTTCACTGATGAACAGGAATTGGTATTACAATTTATGACATGCCACGATGGAACTACATAAAATACAATTTATCATTCATGTTTTAAACAAAAACACTCCAAAATAAAGAAGTAAAGACTTTAAATCTGTTTCTTTTATTAACAAATTATTTAATGAGAAATTAAAAGATTGTAAGTCAAAATATATTCCTCGTATAGAATATATTTTCTTTAATAATAAACTATTGATATTATTTACATTTTTATGTAAAATAGTTTGATACATGATAATAATTGTAGTATGGGTAACTAAGTTATGTTTTCAAAGACAATTTTTTAAAATATTTGGAATTTTAATAAGAAAATAAGTTTCCCCACAAATTTAATACCTTTAAATATTAAAATATTAATAGAGAAGTGTTTAAAAATGTAAAAATATGAAATGGTTACGGTATTTTTATGGTAATTTTAAATTAAATAAAAATTATATAATTCTTTTAGTTTTATTTTAGTTATCCCTTTAATCTTCAAGATTTATTATTTTATTTTAAAATCTCAGGTATTCATATGAAAATAATAATTTATTTTTGTGAATTGTTTGTTTTTAAGAATGAATTGTTTCCTTAATATTATTATTAAAAAATATGTTTGGTGTTATAATTTAAATTAGCGAGTAGAATGGTACATATTAAGATTTCATTTAAGGAGTTTTTGTACGGTATCTATGGTACCGTAAAAATATTATATAAGTCAAGATTGAAGTTTTTTTTATATTTCATATTATTTAAAGCTTTAGTTGAAGTTTAGTTCAACAAATAAATATTAGATACTCGTCACCTAGGGAGGGGATGGAGTGATCGAGTGAGAGTTAAATCAAAGCCTACTAGGGAGTCTTATCATGAAGTTTCATTTCATTGCTAAATGTTAATACAAAAATTGACTCGCGGCGCCCTCTGAAGTGATGTATACAAAAAGTAAATCCCATTAACGATTTTTCTGGTCAGTTTGTGTCACGTAGTTCAGTCGGGTAGGTGTTGGTCTGAAATGGCTCCTAACTTTGTCTTCTAATTTTGGTTCATGTTTTCCAAATGAAATGTAACTGTAAATAACGTCCAAATAAAAAGAAATCCGGGTACTATCCTGTTATCTCCCGACCAAATTTGCTATGACGATGCGCATACAAGTATAACAGGACATAATTATTAGGTAAAAGTTGCTTAAAATAAATCGAAACCTACAGGAAAATGATTGAATGCCCGGTTAGGTCAACTGTACTCCCTTGACGATTGGTTAAGTCATGATATTCGCGTTAGTTTTAGCGAAAATATCACGACAACCTAACCGATCGTCAAGGGCGTACAGTTGACCTTACCGGGCATTCAATTAATCTAACCGAGCATTCAATAATTTTCCTGTACGTTTCGATTTATTTTAAGCAACTTTTACCTAATAATTATATCTTGTTCTATGCGCTATAACAAATTTGATGGGGAGATAACAGGACAGTAATGAAATCTGGACAATATAACTTTTCATTGCTTTCCAAAAGATAAATAGGTACTTACGTATTATCGGGACTACCAAACTGTTTATGTATTTTTGCTCTCGTCATTTTCGTTTAAACTAACGAAACTATCACATCTTAACCAAACCAACCAATCATGAAGGGCGTACAGTTGACATAACCGGGAATTCAATTGACCTAACTGGGCATTCAGTTGACCTAACCGAGCATTCAATTAACCTAACGGTTAGGTCAACTGTACGCCCTTGATGATTGGTTAGGTTAAGTTGTGATATTTTCGTTAGTTTAAACGAAAATGACGAGAGCAAAAATACATAATAAACAGTTTGGTAGTCCCGATAATGCGTAAGTACCGATAAATCTTTGGTACGTAGTAAATAGTCGTAATAGTAAGTTCAGTGCTCTCAAGTCTCACGCAGTGACCGTGAAACTCAATATTTGTATCCACAGATTCAAAATGTCAGACTGCGAAAGTTCCGACTCTGAGCCTGTGTTGAAAAAATCGAAGTATTCCGGTGCTCCTAAAGTAGGGGTGAAAGTGGGACGTAAACTACACTAGGATAATGTAGGGAACGTAAACTACACTTGCTCCGTTAACAATTAAATTAAATATTACTTTAATTAATATATGATTGATATTGTATTCAATGAATACGGTATTATAATGCATACTCTGCCAATTTGATAACATCTTTGAGTTTCAATACCTTACCTTAAATTTACCTTAAAGCGCTTCTGCCTCAAGGGTGCGCTGCTCCCACGAAGTCCACTCAGCGCCTCCTGAGGCGGGGCCACGACGGGGTCGCCACCCTTCTTTTCTCTTGCTCCTGCCATACGATTTGGTCCCCTATTGAATTTGTGGGGGCTGGTCTGGCAGAGGAATACCCTGACACTGTGGGTTGGTCGGGTATGTTGGCTAAAAACGTGTCCAAGTGTTTTTTAAAAGTATCTACTGGGACTGCACTTATATCTCTAAGGTACTGAGGCAAGGAGTTAAACAGAGATACTATTATATTGAAGGGTTTGAATCCTTCTCAGACTGTTTGGTGGGAGGTGATATTTTTTACACATTCTGCCAGTTCTTGTTAAGGTGGGCACAATTGGTTCAGTATTTGGGGCAACTAAAAGCCCTTCTAGAATTTTCCAGGTGTAGATTAGGATGTATCTCTCAAACCTTCTCTCTATGGAATAAAGGTTGAGGCCTCTAAGCCTATCCCAGTAGTTTAATTTGTTTTTACTCACCTGTTGCCCATCAGGTTGTTTAATATACGAGGTAAAGGTTCTTTGTAGGCCCTCAATTTTTTGCAATTCATTCTGTTTGTGGGGAAACCATAATTGAGAGCAGTAGTCAATGCGTGGAAGGACAAGTGATTTCCACAGGGTAAGCATGGTCATACTGTCCCTAGTTCTGAATGTCCTCAGTATATATCCTATTAGTTGTTTGCATGATGAGGTTACTTTGTCAATGTGCCTGTTGAATGTTGCATCTTCAGATAATATAATCCCTAGATCCCTGACATGATCAGTTTGTGCAATATCTTTTCCTGTGGGTCCAGTGTAGTTGAATTGTTCTTTCAGGTATTTATTTGGTCCATACTTAATTAGTTCAAACTTGTCTTCATTGAAGGCCATATTGTTTGCATCTGCCCATGCATATATAGTTTGTAGATCTTTTTGTAGCTCTACACAGTCTTCTTTTTCTGTAATTGGTCTTAGAATTCTGGTATCATCTGCGAATGACAGGAGAGAGCTTCCTAGGTTACAGTTTATATTGTTTAGCATTATAATGAATAGAATTGGTCCTAGTACTGTGCCTTGCGGCACTCCACTAATCACTTCTTTTTCTATAGATCTTGCTCCATTTACAGTTGTTATTTGTTTTCTGTCAGAGAGAAAGGCATGAATCCATTTTCCTACTTTTCCACAAATACCAAGTTCTTTTAGTTTATGGAATAATATACCATGGTCAACCTTGTCAAAAGCTTTTGCAAAGTCTAGATAGATGACATCAACATTGTGGTTTTCTCCCAAGTATTGTAGGATTGTATTGCAATGGTCTATAAGTTCAGTAAGGCAGGATCTCTTGTGTCTGAAGCCATGTTGAAAGTCTTCTAAGAGATGTTCATTTTCTATAAAACTGACAATGTGCCTTTTCAGGACTTTCTCAAATATTTTAATAATATGGGAAGTCAAAGATATGGGTCTATAGTTCTTGGCTTCCTTTCTTTTGCCTCCTTTGTAGATTGGGGTAATATTTGCTTGTTTCATGATTGGTGGTATTCTACTGGTGTCTAGTGAGGATCTCCACAGGATTTTCAAAGGCAGAGATAAAGTATGTTTGCATTCCTTAAGAATCTTGGCTCCAATTCCATCTGGACCAGGGCTGAACTCCCCGGTAGCTCTGTTATTGCCTGTTGTATATCTCTAGTGGTTATTTGTATATCTTCCAATAATGGTCTGTCTTGGTCATTTTCTTCTCTATCAAAAAATGCTGTAGTTTTTATTTTCTTTGCTACTACAGGGGTACTCCAGCTTAAAGCATATTGAGATTGTAAAATGTTTGCCATTTCCTGTGTATTAGATGTGAGAGTTAGTCCATCTTTAGCAAGCAATGGGCCAATGCTCGTTTTGATAACTGCTTTGCGTTTAGCATAGCTAAAGAAGAATAGTTTTAATTCTTTAAAAATCTCGCTGGTATGAACCTAAATCATCATCAGTCTAGCTCCTTATAGCTTAGCTCTGAATAATATAGATACCATTTAAATTCTCGACAAAAGCCCTTAAATTTTAAAAGTTTTTGTTGAGAATTATCTCCGACAGAGAAAAATATACTCATGTCGACGAGTGTAAAACTATTTTGTTTTTTACTATGAGCCAAAAAATTTGGCTGGATGTCTTCATCTGTCATTATTTTGGGAGTTTTGTGAAAGGAAATCGAACTGTTCTCACTTGCCAAATGCATAACGATTTCGTATTGTATCGTGGTTTTTTTAGTATACATTAGTCTTTTTGTAGATGTTATTGTAAGAGGTTAGAATTGCTTTGTACATTTCAAACTAGTCATAATTTTGGTTTCGTAGTACTTACAAAGTTGCATTGTGCATTTCATAGGAGGTTATAGTCGCGTTGTATTTTGAAACTCATATTTGAATAGTTTAATCCTGTATTACAATATAGTGCATCTTGTATTGTTTATTTAAAGTATAATGAAGGTCATACTGTTATTAATTTATTTTGACTGTACGATCGTTCTTAATTTAGTAATTAAATATCTTAATTAAGCGTTGGAATTACTCTAACGACTGGGCTAATATTAAGTTTCAGGGACACCAAATTTCGGTGATCCGCCTATTTCATCCATCGGACCAATCAAGACTAGTCTTGAGTCCGGAATAGGTTTTACTAAGTTAGGTTGTCATTTTAGGTTGGTTAGTTATTTCATATGTAACCAACTTTCGACCAATCAGGGGTAAAAAAACTGGTGCCTCCGAAATTTAATATTTCCCAACTATTGTTTAGCTTTCGTTAGCTTACGTTTCTTTAGGTAATGGAATTAAAAGAGAGGCTAATATTAAGTTTCAGGGACACCAGGTTTTGGACAAAGTTGAAATTTGTTACAAGGATCCTGACTGGCTGAAAATTGATAACGTTATCATGAGCTTTTTGCCAATTATGGCAAGTCATTTTCTTTATCGACCAATCATAGCAAATCTTTTATCCGTTATACGTAATACGTTACGTTATATCAATGTATGGTTCTTAGTTTTATCCATACAAATCCACTGGAAACAAAACAGACCAAGTATTTCGGTTGATTTATTTAAGTTTTTCCCAGAGTTTTTGTTTTTTTAAGAAAACAAGCCGCACCTTCAGCCTTCGTGATCTTTAACGCCGTTCATCTTGATAGATCCGACCCTAACGGGCGACTGAGCGAGAGACATTAGCTCCACCCACTTTACGCGAGACAGCCAATCATAACAGGCGACTGAACGAAAGAGATATTTGTTACTCCGTTCAACTCCGCTCAAAACCGCGCAAAGTTTTTCATTTATAGATAGATTATTTTGTATTCGGGTAAAAGAGAAGTAATAATACGAGTTATATTTAATTAATGCAGTTTTAAAGTAATACAAAATTTAATTTAAGTTTGTGTGAAAAAAAGCCTTTAAAAATTCACTGCTTGTAAACTATTTGAGAGAACAAAACAAAAAAGAAAATCAAAATAGAAAGAAATTCAAAACTTACATAAAACAAAATGGACGATATTGTATGAACTCTAATAATTAAGCCTATTAGTTTAATTGTATTTACACTGTATGAAATTCAATAGAATTGGTTTTAATTTTAAATTGTTTAGTGAAAGGCAAACATTACAAATAGCTTTTGTAACTTACTCTTTCGGTACAAAATATCGTAGATGCTGTTATCAGTAATAAACAAAATTTTCAACAAAGCAGGAGCAGGCGGTCGGAATTTCAAACACATCAACAATCGGCTTCCCACCGGGTCTCAAAGGATCAGCGCACAAAAGCTTCTCGGAACTGTACCTCTGGACACAGGTAGATTTGTAGCAAGGCGGCAAATACTCGCATCTTCGTGTAGCGTATCTGGCAAACAAGTTTTAAGTCTATGAAATGAGTCCGCGAAGTGGCATGAACAAGCGTTCATCACGCACCATTTTTTCGAAATGAGGAAGGATCGATGTACAAAATCGTTGAAGAACAGATTTTAGAAGCCTATAGTTTTACTCTACTTAGGTTAATCTAACCGCATTTGCAAGGCTAGAACAGATCTGGTTACGTTAGGTCTGGTTAGGCTTTTAAAATTTGGTCTCTTTTTATTTCGATAATTTGGTCGTAGCTCCTAAAAAACATTTAAAAAATTGGGTCACCTGAAGACCAAGGCCCCCCAGTCTTCGTTAGTTAGCCTTATAAGGCTAATTAACGAAAATATCACGACTTAACCTAACCACTCGTTTGGTCAATTGTACGCCCTTGACGATTGGTTAGGTTAAGTCGTGATATTTTCGTTAGTTAGCCTTTTAATGCTAGCTAACGAAGGCTGGGGCCTCTGATCTTCAGGTGATCCAAAAAATTAAATCAACAGTCCGTTTGGTAACTCGTCAGACTTCATGCTTTGGATTCAAGTCGCTCACTAGCAAATTAGAAACATCCAGAGAGTTTTATTCTTAATAATAACTTATTTTTATTTATTTCAACAGTTTTTTAAATTATTTTAATGAATTTAAAAAAAAAGAAGTTAATTCTACATTTCAGTTTGTTTTGCTGTCAGAACCTATCGTATTTGTGGTTGAAAATATATTTCAAAACGTCTTACTTGCATTCCTCTACTCTGACGACCTGTGGAAACTTATCCGTGTTTATAACAGCTAACCATTCCCCCCTTATGTTTCTGGCCCATCCTGGTCGGATGTACTGCACTTGGGATTCACAGACGAAATGGCCACCTTCCCTGAAATTTATTCATAAAGGAAATAATTACCCTCAATGCAGTGTTTAATGCAATGACGATATTGTATTTAATTCTGTGCTGAGCTGCAAAATTACCTGAATACCTTCCCTCGTAGATTATTTGTTCACTAAAAGGTATAAGAATAATAGAATTGTATGTAGAAATCAAAGTGGAGGAGTTTTTAATTATTAAAACAATAATATTACTAATATTAAATACAGTTAAGTTTCTTAGCTTGCTTTTCTTACCTTAAATTACTGTATGTACTCTATCCTAATCACCAATGTCGATGAAAGAGGTAACCAGAAACCATATTCATAAGAAAGATTTCGATTTTTGAACAGGGTGATAATTTCCACAGAAATAGGAATGACATACCAGTATGGGTATATTACAGAAATAATTGAAAGTATATGTACAAAAATAAAGTTCCAGAACGGTATAAGTACGGGTATAGAAACGTGTAATCAAACGGCCGTAATTATTCTTGGTAAATAATGTAAAATAACCCAAATATAGTAACTGACCTCTACATATATTCCTTTACTTTCCACTTAATTTCTCGTAAAATAATGAGAAGTATCCAGCTAACAAAACTATGTCTATTACTTTTAGTATTTTACTTCAAATTGATGCATTATAGGTATAGAAATGAAAAATAAATACAAATATAGGTGTAGAAAAGAGTTTCAAAGGTCATCCTTGATATGAAGAATGGAAATTAGAGATTTTAAATGAAATTTTAGGTTGAAAGCAGAGAACATTTATATTAATTAAGCTCGCCTTCCTTTTCGCTAGAAACTCAGACGAAACCCTAAATCCGGTTTTAGAACATTCTATAAGATGTTGATATATAAATGAATGAATGTCGTCTGTATAAGACTTTCCTCCAAACTGTTCTATTTGACATTTGATCCCATAACGCTGCCACCACGAAAAAGATTTCACGGGCATTTTTCCCGAACCAAGAATTATCTTACCGATATCTGTGAGTGATGTTGTCGTGGTGAAGGAGGTCATTGACGGGAATTCGGTGGAGGGAAGAGTACATATCTCGAATTTCGTTGTAATACCGATCCACGATTAGATTCATTTTGTCCCTGAAAGGTCATCAAAATGGTTTTACAGATTTCTTCTCAAAAATCTTTCCAAGTTACCTTCAGACGATTGTCGATAATTCGCCAAGGGAATTCGACACAGACGCTTAATGGTACATATAGACATTTCATTGACACTAATAACCTAAACTTAACCTAAAGGCCTAACCAAACATAACCGAACCGGTCGTAACTTAACCTAACCAACCACTTAATCTAACTTTAAACTTTACCGAACCTAACTTAACCTAATCCTAAAAGACTGTCAACAAAATGTCCCATGGACAAAATGTTATCCCAACTTAATGATAGTATTTTACATCCCTTTGTACAACTGTGATGTCAAAAAGGTTCACCAACTCTCCACTGTCTATGAAAGAGGTTCAGACTTAGTGTAATGCTGTTGGAATGAATAGGAATGAGGTTTTCCATTTCATGGATCATTTATTTTTTATAATTGTGTTTGAGCAACGAACTTCGTCACCGCATCCTCCTCTCCATTTCTTAGAATGGCTTGGGACAGTCGACGGCTGGTTTTTTTTCCTGCATTGTGTACGCGTATATGTTATGTGCCATAATAATATTAATTTGTTGTAAGGGTGTCCTTTTAGTTGGTCAGACTCTGCATAAATTACATGTTCATTGCTTCAGGATTAATAGTTCAAATTTAAAGTTTCCCTATTTAATATTTATCAAGACGAACTATGTAATAATCTCAATTTCTTCATTAAAAATAATTGAAAATTACTTAAGATAATTTTTTAGAGGTGCTATTTGAAAATCTTAAAATAATTTAAAGCTATTTAAGGTAATCGAGACTTAAAATCTAAATAGGAAGTGTAATGCCCTTAACAGAAGTAAACAAACGGAAGAAAAAGAACAAACTGTGAGTCATGTCCTTTGTTTCCTCAACACCAACAGGTTGATGTTATCATGAGTAAAAGTCTTAGGATAACGGAAAGTATGTATTTATATAAAGGGCGGTGTCTCTTTAAGCAAAGCTGTGCACCATTTTTATAGCCTCGTGTTAAGGAACTATGCTTGGCGAAAGTAAGGTACATTTACACGGACAAAAGTACTGGTTTGGAACAACCACGGCTGACTTTGATAAACGTATGGTTATTACATCAACCATGCTTATTTTCTGGTAACAAATTTGAGTGGTTAGTGTAAAATGTATAATTGAATTAATCCTTTAGATTTGTTGACAAAGAGTTAACAATTTAGTGGCTGTAACCAGTGCCGTATTAAGGGTTTTTGGGTCCTGGGGCCAAAATATTCTTGGGGTCTCTCAACAAGACAAATCTTCGAGTCATGTAAATTAATAAAACCATTTATTTCTAAATCAAATAATGCAAGTTTTACATAAATACCAAGCTGCTACAATTACACCAAACCAATTACACAACTACAAGTCCACTACTAATCTACCAAAGTTGGTCACAAAATCATCCACCACCAGTATACAAAAGTTTTTGAGCTGCTTCATATCACTAAATTTTTCAATCACAAGCTCAGTATTTAAATTCTGCAAAATATTATTTTCTATGCATAACAATGATAGACTTTGCAATTTCTTTTAGGTTAGCATTTGACGTTTAACATTTTTAATCATGCTCAAATGAGAAAAAGAACGCTCCCCAGTTGCATTTGACATCATCAAACACAAATAAATGCGATAAGCAGTGAAAGCATTTGGGAAAACAGCCCTCAATTTGTGAATTTCCTGTAGTACTCCTAATGGGCGAGTGTCACTAAAGCGTTTTGTTTGACAACCAGTACAAAATGCTAAAACTCAAATGGGAAGCTGTCCTCAAAATCATTTGGGTAATGGACTAGCCAGATTGTTTTGTTGCTTTTGATGCTTCCTCTGAAGTTAGTTGAGAGATATTGTTGAGCATTCCAAATTTATCATTGGTATCATTATAAACATCGGCCCCTAAAACAGCTGGGCCCTGGGGCCTGGCCCCCCCTGCCCCACCCTTAATACGCCACTGGCTGTAACCAATTAGTTTGTGTCCTGTCTTTCAGCCATACCTAATTTTAGTGTGCAGTGATAACCAATTTGTGCAGTAATAATTTCAATTTGTGCAGTGATAAATTGAAAATTGTGCAGTGATACATTATGTTCTATATCTAATATAGAACCTAATTTAGCACTGCACAAATTGAAATTATTACTGCGCAAATTGGTTATCACTGTACACTAAAATTAGGTATGCTTTCAGCAGCTGTCTTTCAGGATAAAAAACTTTATTTTGTTTTTAATAACAAATTGAACTTTTTTTATGAGCTTTTTGGTGTACTCTTTCATTCGCTTCTTTACTGCTCGGACTTTCATCATTCTTTTCCATTTTCATTTCCATTTATTTACGCAAGGCTACGTCATAACAACATTTCCCATCGATCACCAAAGTTAAACGACATTGGGTTTGGAGAGTAGTTGGATGGGAGACCGTTCTCTGTATCCAGATTCGGCTTTACGACATCTGATCGACTTGACAGTCTATCGACAAGTTAAATTAGGTTAAGTTAGGTTTAAGTTACGTTGTTAGTTTTATTAGTGTGTCGATGTTTTGGTCTTGTCGACGAAATGTGTATAGGTCCTCCAGATTACGTAGCGACCCGTAGTCATATCCCACACGTTCGGTCCCTTCTGTCATATGACCTTAGGTGTTGCGGAGGTACAACAACCCCATCAAAGCCAAAAATATAAAAAAATTACGCTTCTTATAGCAATTCCTTTTCTTTAGTTAGATTCCAATTTTGAAATACCTTTTATTGCACATTTGTGTTCACGAAGAAAATCATCTGTTGTCTTGTTTACTTTAAGTGAATACCCTATCAGTAGGTCGCTCGCACTTTCTCAAATACATATTTACTAACAAAATATAAAGTTTTAAGTTTTCTTCCTTATTCTTTGATTTCCACTTAAAGTTTTTTGTACTAACCTGCAGTGGACTTTGTTTCGCTATAAACTGTGAAATTTAAAGCAACCAGACTGTGATAATTACCTTGGATAAGCGTCGTCATACAAACAAAAAAGTCCGTTTTTGGCGCAATTTCGTGATCCTTCAAAAATAAAAAAAAAAAAAACATTACCGTAAGTTGAGTTAAAGTTACGTTAAGTTAAATCAAGGTCAGGATAAATTAAATTAAATTTAGGTTACAATTAAAGTTAGGATTAATAATTGTTATTTTCTTTAAGTTCAAATTGGGTATAAATTAATACCAGTACGTAGTGTATACTATCCAATTATATATATATATATATTCTTACGGAATAGTGAGAGAATGACACGTAAAAATGTTTGTTACTTTTACAGAAGTCTCCACTTGAGGAAGCAGGACCTGTACATTTCTCAGCAATGTATATTCAAGCTAAGTTGGATTTAGATGTGATACAACCGGTAAAGTAAATGAAAAACGATTTCGAGCGCTTTCGTCTCTTGCAAGATCTCCCTCGAAAAGGTCTTGTAATATGTAATAAGCACTCGGAATATTTTTTTTATTCTCCTTGCAGGTTGCAATTTACATATGTGCATATATCTTACCTTTAAAACCATGATGAAGTTGGGGAAGAACTGGGCCTACTGGAATTGGCTGCTGATGTATGTTCAAAGCTAATAAGGGACATTAGAAAAACTATTAGAAGAAATTAGAGATTTTCATGAAATATCTAAGTACCCGTTAGAAAATATTATAGAAAACGATATCAATAAGGTAAACTTTAAATTCTAAAAAATACGCCTTATAAGGCTAACTAATGAAGGATGGGGGCCCTGATCTTCAGATGATCCCATATTTGCAATAAATCATTTGTTATATGTTAAAGAAACGAAAGAATATTCTGTTTATATATTTTAAAATATATAAAATGGATTTTTTTTTCAGTAATAAACTTAGACCTCAAGGCTACAACCTAGGCTTGATAACTAGTTTCAGCTTTCTTCATATTTTAAATAAAAAAATGTCGATAATTATATAGCGAATAAAATACTTGCTAAATGCTATAAACACAAAGAGAAATATTCAGCACACGTGTAAAAATTACAAAATATTTTATATTAATAATGTTAGACCGAATATGTTAGACCGATATGGGAGCGAATAGTGGAGAGTAGGTTGAGAGACGAAGCGGAAGTGTCAGTGGAACAGTTTGGATTTATGCCGGGAAGGAGAACGACAGATGCAGTTTTTGCATTGAAACAGTTGGCAGAGAGGTACAGAGAGGGGCAGAAGGCGTTGCACATGGTTTTTATTGACTTGGAGAAGGCATATGATAGGATACCACGGCAGGAAGTTTGGAGATGCTTAAGGGAAAAGATGGTACCGGAGAAGTATGTTAAACTGATCAAGGGGATGTACAGGGGAGTAACAACTAAGGTGAGGAGTAGCGTGGTGTGTCAGAGAGCTTTGGGGTGGAAGTTGGTCTGCACCAAGGATCAGCTTTGAGCCCCTTCCTTTCAATGTGGTATTCGATGTGTTGACGGACAGGATTAGAGGGGAGGCGCCGTGGTGCATGATGTATGCAGACGATGTTGTGTTGAGTGGGGAGACGAAAGAGGAGGTGGAGCAGCAGTTGGAAAATTGGAGAGAGGCGTTGGAAAGTAGGGGGATGAGAATTAGCCGAAAGAAGACCGAATATATGAGATGTGATGTGCAGCAGGACCGAGGAGGGGAAGTGACATTGAGTGGAGAGCGTGTTAAGACGGTGGAGTATTTTAAATACTTGGGGTCAACAGTGGATGCAGAGGGGGGAGCAGAGAGAGAGATAAAATGTAGAATACAGTCGGGGTGGAAGAACTGGAGAGACGTATCAGGGGTGCTCTGTGATAAGAGGGTCCCAGTGAAACTGAAGGGAAAGGTATTCAAAACAGTGGTGAGGCCGGCAATGTTGTATGGAATGGAGACTGTGCCAATGAAGAAGAGCAATGAAAGAAAATCGATGTGGCTGAAATGAAGATGTTGAGATGGATGTGTGGAGTGACGAGGAGGGATAGGGTCAGAAATGAGCATATAAGAGGAACAGTGAAGGTGGCGGAAGCATCTAAGAAGGTGCAGGAGGCCAGGCTGAGGTGGTATGGACACGTCAGGAGAAGAGAGGAGGAGTATGTGGGCGCAGAGTGCTGGAGATGGAGTTGCCGGGACGGAGAAGAAGAGGAAGACCGAAGACGAGATGGAGGGACTGTGTGGTGGCGGACATCAGGGAGAAGGACTTGGAGGAGGACGTGGTATACGACAGAGGAGAGTGGAGAAGACGAACCAAAAACAGCGACCCCATGTAAAGATGGGATAATAAGCTGCGGAAGAAGAAGACCCATAGGCCTTACAGAAGGGGTTACTAATTGATTTTCTCTTGAGGTCCACAAAGGTGTTTCTGTTCTTACCGAGGTCTGGACCCACATTTTTTTTTCTAAGGGTTTTCGTAAAGTAGACATTATTTTACTAAAATCAATTTTAAATTATACCTCTTTTGATCTCTCGAATGAACGTGCATTTAAACAAAAAGAATTAAGATTAGTTTTGATTCTTTCGAAATATGAAACAAACAAACAAACACTTTATTTTCAGACTCAATCGGTACAAACATTATACAAGAGGTCCATAGAAGATTAAGAGATAGTTGTCTGGAGCATTGACTAAGTAGGCCAGTAAATCACTGTGCATAATGAACATACAATTGCCAACGCCAATGCTTCCAGAATTGAGATCAAAGTTTGCCAATATTGTAAATTAAATCCTATAATCAGTATATGGGTCTATTCCTGTATTTCCTATAAAATCCGCAACAAACAGTCCGAATTCGGATGGAGGTCCGCTTGTTGGTGATCCTTGCTTGGGAGGATATTTAATATTTTCAATTCTCGGATCAATGAAAGAAAGCCACCCCCAGCCTTCTTTAGTTAGCTTTATAAGGCTAACTAACGAAACTATCACGACCTAACCTAACCAATCGTTAGGTCAACTGTACGCCCTTGACGATTGGGTTAGGTTAGGTCGTTATATTTTCGTTAGTTAGCCTTATAAAGCTAACTAAAGAAGGCTGGGGGTGGCTTTCTTTCATTGATCTCAATTCTCTTCTATATTTTTAATATTTAGCAGTAATCAGGGACAGAAAATTATGTATTCAAATTCTCAACCATACCATGTTAGGTTATTAAAATTTTTATTTATATCTAATTGATGTCATACATTAAACTAATAACTTATTTTTAACCATCATTAACTTTAGTTAACATGATCTTAACTCATCAACTCTAGTTAATGATCTTAACTCTAATTAATATGATCTTAGAATAAGGCCCAAGAAGGTTTTCTGTATTATTTGATCCCTCTGAAATTAGTATTTTATTCGGTATTTAATTAAATCATATTTTAGTACAATTGTAGAGATCTTCATAGTGTTAATGTAGGCCCTATATTAACAACAATAGAGTATAATAAGTTAATTTTAATACATTTAATATGTATTAAAAATAAAACAAAAGAAGGTTTTTGCATTGTTTGATCACTTTTAAGTCATTTTTAAATAAAATTAGGCCTACATTTTACCATTCATATCATACATCATCAAAAATCTCATTTTCCAACGAACTGGGGTGAGAAAGCTGAAACAACTCCGATATAAAATAACAGAAGGTGGTGAAGAGGAGAAAAAGCAGAAAGTAAAGCTTGCACATTCCTTAGTGTGTCTTTTTTTTATGCAGGAAGGAGGGGCCAAGAGCGATGCCCGCAAAAGCGCCCCCCCCCCCATAGAAGAAGAAGATGAAGTCATCGACAGGAGGAAAGATGGATTGAGGAAGATTGTTCCAGAGTTGACCGGTAATCGATTACTAAGGAAAGAATAATTGTCGAGAGGGTTATATTTTGCACTTTGAATAATCAATAAATATTTCTAATCTTATTATAAACTTTTTACTTTGTTTGATTTTTATATTTTCGCTTTAATTATAACCGATTGGGACTTATGGGTCACCCTATATATATATATATTATACTCACGATTTAAAAGAGGATCCAAGAAAGGCAAAATCCTTCTCTGAGAGAACAAAGCGGCTCGACCTAAAAACAAAATAAAAATAAATGTTTTTAAAACAAAATTTGTAAGTTAAAACAACGTTTTAGATAGACATAAATAGATAGATAGATATAATGAAAATTTATATATATATATATATATATCTTTTTTTAATTAATTATCAAAATGAAAAAGACATAAAAATAATTCAAATGTACCAAAACAATCCGATAAAAAAAAAATATTTATAGTTTATCTTAAAAAATATTGAAGTAAATAGAAAATTATATTTCAAGGGTAAACCATTTTATTTCTTCATTAAGGAAATGTACTTTTAGAATAAGGTGTATTGGCGGAAAAAATAGTGGATGAAATTTATATATTCACTAATAATATATTCACTATATTAAGATTTTGCTATTGATACAGTTAAGAATTTCTATGCGAAAATTTTCAGGTGTGAAATGGACTTTTGTTTTTGCGCGATAAAATCTTCAAAAATTAATATAATGCCACAATTGATGTAATTGTCTTGCCCACGTCACATCACCGCTTCCTGTCGAATTAATAAGGTGAAACGATGTCAGGATGGGTTTGTTCATTCTGTTCAATAGGTGGATGAGTGGCAGGGCTGGCGAGAGTTGCCACGGGCCCCGGGGAAGGATTGGTATATGGGCCCCCCCTGTTACCTCAGTATTTTATTATGAATGTTTTGTGTGTACATAATAAGCAAACTGATTATATGTCCAAATCACTATTCAAAACATACAGTATGATAATCTCTTTAAAATGTATGTTCATTAATTATATTTCCTCTCTTTTATTTAATCAATTGCTTTATTAATATTTTTAGATTTTATCCCCCCTCTTTCCGGGTCCCGGGGATTTAACCCGGCTTCCCCGCCCTCTCGGCGGCCCTGATGAGTGGTGGTGGTCTGCGTTCAAATGATGTAGTGACTCTTAGATGGTTCGAATCTCATGTAAGGTTCCTTGACTCCCTTCCGTCACATGACCTTCGCCGTTACGAAACATGAACGTATAGCGTAACTACTGCGGATTTGATCAGAACCAAGATGAAGAAGGGAAGAAGAAGGAGACAGAAAGAAAGGCTAAACCATGCACGCCCCCTTGGTCCTTGCATTGTATTAGTCCTGATCTCTCTCCTTCCAACTTTCACTCGTTTGCACCCCTGAAGAACTGAAGCCTTACGTCCTTGCCGCAAGAATTTTTAGTATTCCCATGAACAATTAGGGGAAATGCAACAATTGAGAATGTGTGATACTTGTACGAAAGTTTGTAGGAAAAAAAGCTAAATTCGTATCTGAACTAATCTCATAGTATGATGTACAGGGTGATCTAAAAATCGTGTTCCCCAAAATTATGTGCAATAAATTATTTTTGGAATACCTTTTCCGATCGCCGTGTATATATATATATATATATATATATATATATATATATATATATATATATATATATAATAAAATAACGGCAGAGGTATAATAACAGTATAGAAATAAATGAAGGTATAGGTATAATTATTGGTATAGAAATAAATATATTTACAAGTGTAGATATTGGTTTAAATATAGAAATAAAATATTTTGAAAGTATAGCTATGGGTATAGAAATATTTTTCCTATTCTTTTCTATAATTGTGAAGGTATAATAGTGAAAAATGATGAAAATAATGTGACGCATTAAGCACAGTTATACCTTTGGACATCAGTATCATACCATTCATATATGAACGGTGTAACTTGTAAGTGACTAATATAATTTAAGTTATCGGTATTTGTTATTTAGGTCTTTGGCCACGCGGTTTCGTACTGATTTTCAATACATTATCTATTTAGCTTTTAAAGGAGTGTCGCTGGTGTAGTGTATAAGTAGCGATTAATTTGCATTTAAATATAGGCTAGGCCTATACACTAATATGTCAACATATGGTGTATTAATGTCCGTAGGACTGAGTTCAAATTTAACCCGTTGTTTTTAGCGCGTTCTACTTGCTAAATATACAATTTTAACTTGTCAGGACAGTGTAGTAAACAGGTAACCAGAGATGATATTCAAAAACTTATGAATTTTTAAACAAGTTAAAAGATGTTCCTAATCTAATGATTAATACAAACGTTGGAGGTAATCAGTGAACTGTAATTCTAGCAATATGCG
This sequence comes from Bathynomus jamesi, assembly GCA_023014485.1. Lineage (NCBI taxonomy): Eukaryota > Metazoa > Arthropoda > Malacostraca > Isopoda > Cirolanidae > Bathynomus > Bathynomus jamesi. Next base: position 701,857 of record JAJOZX010001693.1, read on the forward strand.
AAGCTCATACCCTTCATTTAGTTATCCATGACATTCTGAAGGTACACACTCAATGCAGTACCCTCGCGTAAGCGAAACTTATGCCCCAAATATGAGATTCACTTTAAAAACGGAGTGCTTAAAGGATACCCTCTCTCGAAATTGAAAATCGATGGTGGATTGTATATTTGAGGCTAAAATCAGTATTACCATTAAGAACAACTGTACAAAAAATGGCTGAGGCTGATGAGGGCGTGTTCTTCAGTGAAAATAAACTATATATACAGTGACTCAGTTGTTAAAGGTTTTAGATTCAGTATACGAAACAATTAAAGTACTTCAGAAGAGCACTCGCTGAAAGGTAAGATAAACACTGTTGGTTAGTTTTATTTATTCAGATTTGTAAGGTTTACATATTAGCCTATGATGTGCGACTCTCTCTCTCTCTCTATATATATATATATATATAATAAAAGAGTTCTATTTTTATCATGTATTAAAATGCAAACGTAGAAGTATGACGTCACGTGTATCGTCAATACATCATTTGATCAGTATCTTGTATCAAATATCACTGATCCACGACACATAACTATTGAAAATTCATCTTTTAATTTGAATACTGAAGCATTTAAATAGAAAATGTTGAAAAATTACTCATTGGTGATATAAATAAATAAATATAGCAATATTTCCAATACTGTACCAGCAATACTTGTAAATATAGAAATAGCAATATTTCCCATAGCAATATTTCCCATACTAGCAATAGATATGGAAATATAACCTTTACTATTAGACTATTAACTTAGTTTCATTAAAAAGTAGACGATACATATTATAAAAAAGTATTTTGTATCAAGTAATGTATTGTCAATACTTGTATCTTTATTCTGATATCAAAAGTATCGTCCGAGAGTATCTTGCCCTTCTGTGCGCATGCGCGCGTACACACACACACAAACACACACCCGTGTAAAAGCTCGAATGAAGTCATGATTTGACAGAATAATGGAGACAATAATAATAATAATATTATTATTATTTATCTCGCTATCGAGCTGTTTCTGCCCTCTCATCCCAATTCGTTGGGAAAAGAGATATACTGATAACGAGAAGGTGATAAGGGAAAGTGATGTTACGTGCAGTTTTCCAATAATTTTGATTTGTGTCTTTGAGATGTTAGTGACGTGCGTGACAATTAATTCTTTGACTCAGGGAAAACAAACTTCTTTGATTTAAAATTTAAATAAGACTATTTTGTATTTGGCAACTCGTTAGGGTAATTCTTACCATATATTCCCTTATTATTAATTTTCAAAATCAAGGAACAAAAATTTTTGAAAAATGCACTTAATAACATCACTTTCCCTTGTCACCCTTCAATGTATGTATGTATGTATTCGTATGTATGTATGTATGTATGTATTTATTTATTTATGTATGTATCGTATTGTTGTTATTATTGTTATTCCTAATATAATACGCGTCCACATATCGAATCAATAATGTATAGGACCCAGATACCTGAAAATACAGCATTGAAAAGGAGTGTTTCAAGTTTATCTCATCCCACCCATATATATATATATATATATATATATATATATATAGGCCCTCTCAGAGGTCCAGAGAGGCCCGGGCCACTTCCAGCTTTTGAGGCCCATAGCTAAACCCAATTATTACTTTCACTGCAAAACATTATATTCAAACCTGAAAGTTTCTAAATTTGAGGCCCCCCTTACGCTTGAGGCCCAGGCCAAATGGCTCTCCCAGTCCCCCGTCTGATAGGCCCTGTATATATATATATATATCTTTTCCTAAATTTAACTTGTTAAAGGGTTCTTCTAGTCCGTGTCATGTGTTCATTTGTCGGTTTATTTGCTTGTTTTTATTTTTATTTGCTTTGATTTCATCTTCTTTTTTAAGCCTTTAAATTCTTAAATTGAAGGTCAAAAACGGAACCAATTTCACCTTTCAGTCACTCAACCTTCAACTTCTTCAAAAACAAAACATTTTTATTTTTATTCGTGGAAAAAATTGCTTGAGAAAAAAGAGAACAATTTCTTTTTTTGATTTAGGGATAAATTTTGCTAAAATAAAAATTGCAACGTGTTGGTAGGAGGGTGGGGGTGAGGGGTAGGAGGAGGAGGATACTGAGGGGTTAATGGGAGATAGTTACGAATGAAAAGAACGGGGTTCTGAGGGGGATTAGGAGGGAAGAAGGAAGGTATTAGAAGAATACAAAATGGAAAATATATTTCGAAGTATTCAAACTAAATTTATAGATATTTTGGATTTATTTTTTACTCTCTCTCTCTCTAAGTGATTCAAGGGACTATTCTCTATCGGTATAAAAGGAATGAGAAATGTAATTCAGGAGGAGGAAAAAGTTTATGACGTCACAATGGAAGGAAGTCTTCTCTGAGATCAGAATAGAACTTTATGTCATGCGATAATTCCTTAGACGTTTATATAATATTTAAATATCTTCTCTGTCAAGTGTTGTTATTATTACTTTTTTATCAATATTAGTTTATTTATTATTATCAAATTTATTTATTTATTTATTTTTATTGTTATTATTAATAATAATTTACTTATCATTATTGAAAACTCTTTAGTAAACAAACTTGAAACTGAAAGTATATTTAAATATGGTAATAAGTGTTGATACTCATTGTATGGTAATGATCAAATAAGAGCACTTATTTTTACGGGAAATGATTTCCTATTATAAATGCGGCTTTCGAAAAAGGGAAGTGAATCTGTCACTTAATTGCTGTGACGTAATAAAAAACAATGGTTTGACGCCAAGGGTATTATATATATATATATATATACACACAACTTCATTCGGTTTACTTTAAAGAAACTACCTTTTATCTTTCACTAATTATTAAGAGGTTTATGAAAGTCTTTTCAATCAGTGTCACCGTGTCATCATCGTTCATCAATACAGAATTGGAGCGAAAGTGATTTATAATGAAATTATCTTTCAAAATGGCGTTACACACATGAAGGAAATATTTATGCTGCATCTCTTTTTCTAGGACAAACACGTCGTATATACGAAATCCTTGAAAATAACTAATAATTTGATGAGGTACTCCAATACGTAAACGTGAAAAATGTCAGTGTAGGCATATATATATATATATATATATATATATCAAAAGTATCAGAGAACTTAAAATTCCTTTGTATATATGCTTATATTAAGGTGGTACGGCTGACAAAGCTTTAATAGTTTGTTTCATAGTGGGTGTGTATCACTAGATCTAGTAATTTCGTAACTTTTACCTAATGAAAGTTTATATCAGTAATAAGTTTTTGAGATGACCAAATCATTGTCAAGTAGCATTTGGAAAAGACTTTTTGAATACATTTTCTACATTCATTGAGTATTGCGTTTCATTCACAATGCACAATTCACAAAAAAATGTTGGTAAATTATTGTAAAAAAGGGTAAAAATGAGATAATTAACTGAAGGTGAAAGAGTTCAAATGGTACTGTCATTTCGAATGTTTTCCCCAAGGGTGTAAATGCGAAGCAAATAAAACGTTAATGATATGTGCTCTTTAACCATATTAATTAAAACTTTACACTGAAAATAAAAACTGGTTAAATTGATCAATTTAAAGTGGTTTTACTGGTGCCAATTTCAACCAGGCTTTAGAATGAATGACGGTTCAAAGAACCACTTTAAACTATATGAGTCAACCATCTTTAGCCATTACCAACTCTTTTAACTAGTAAAAAAAACCATGTCATAACCAATCTTTCAACGAGGTTTTCTCAATTAGTTGGTTGAAATTGGCACCTTTGTTCTTTCAACCAGTGAGAAAATGCAATGCAGAAAATGACCAAACTAGCTTCATTTATTGTATATAGAATCGACTACAAAAATCGGGATGTACAGGGCCGTAAAGTGTATCTTGACTTTCGTAATCGACTGTATATACATACGTTAAATATATGAACAAAATATAAATCAGTAAATTGTGTCATGGACAAAAATATTTTGAACTAAAATTGTTACGTAATTATTTACTCTTTCGAAAAATAAATTACGAGCGTGTTTGATCAACATTAAAAGTTTGAAACCAAAGCAATGAATACCTTTGCTGCAAAAAATATTACTTCAAAATGCTTTAAAGCTGCACGTAACCACAATTCAACGGTGTTCCTACCTGACACATACTTCAAAGTATTGTTTAAGTCCCCGCGTTTATTGCAGTTTTCTCTTAATATCATTTCGAATCAATTTTTACGGATACTAAATTGCAAATTCACAGGTCATACGCGCTTCATACTGATTTATCAGATAGACATAATAATTAAAAGAATAATGTCTCATTATCTGTGAAACTGCAGTTCATGTAACTGGTTAGTTGGTTTGTTTTTCGACGTCTCTTACAACTGCAAGTAACACTGATGAGACCTATTTGAGACGACGAATTTGATGATGCACTCCAGCCGTGAAAATATCTCTCGACATATGTCGTATATAAAGCTTTAGTTCAAGTCCCCATTCCCCGGAAAACAATAATAATAATAACAGGGGTTCATCCCCATGTCTCAGATCTGGTTCTGGACAGTTCTTAAGTGGGTTCTTTAAGTAATTTACTTAGGAAACTACTCTTTTTACCTTCTGTCCTGTTTTTACGGTCTTGATCATCAATTGAATTTGGTTTGACGTTTTTCGATTCCTGTGCAAAGATTTCTCGATAACGTAAAAGAAGAGAGAGAAAACTCAACCAACCAACCAAGTGTCTTAGCGAATTCTGAAAGTGAAAGAAATGTGTTCTAATGGTGAATAATAAATATTATTTAACGTTCTATAGTTAAATATTAATAATTTGAAATGGAGACCAGTCCACTTCCCGCAGGGCCTAGAAAACAACTCCAGCCATGCAGGAAGGAGGACACTAAAAACCCGATGCACGGTTCCTTATTATTATTTTTATTACTGTAATAGGGAAGAGTTCAGCAACGAATGTATTAATGTAGGGAAAATGACGTATCTGCACAAAATTATTAATAGCAGATAGAATAATTTCCCTTTCGATTAAGTCTTAATTCGCACTTTTGTAGCAACTAAACTGCTATTTCTAATTAACATTCTTAGTTTTGAATCGTGCATAAAACTATTTAACAATATTTTAACCAGTGATGTAGGACTAGAGACCTTTATTTCCCGGTCTCGGTCTCGGTCTCGGGTGCTTAGGTCTTGGTCTCGGTCTTGGTGGTCTTGACTACATCACTAATTTTAACTATACAGGATCTTTAATAATAACAACCATTTAACACAGTGTTACAGTACAAAAACCTTTCAACAGCAAATATAAAATAAAGTTATAGAATGAACTGTAATATATTTCAAACAATTATAAGCCCTTCATCGAAATTTTTAGACGCAGTCCAATCATGAAGTCTGTACATAAGCATTATTTTAAAGTTTAACTGTAACATTTTTTTAAATTAAACTGTAATTGCCTTTTATTATATTTACAGTTGAATTTATACATTTAATTAATAATAAATGTTTCAGGCTTAATTACTTTTAAATGAGTTTTAATTCTTTTATCTCGATTATTATTTGTCATTTTGTGATTTTTAATTTTGTTTCGGCCAAAAAATATGTCCATTTATTATTTCCATTTTCGCGAAGAGTAAAAAATAAATTATTAATTTAATAAATATATTCTTAATTAATTAATTTAATGCATTTTAATTACTTTAATTAATGTATTTTTAACAAATAATTTTAACAAATAAAAATATTGAGGAAAGATTATTATTAATTTACAGGTTCAGGTTATTGCTGTTAAAACACTTAACTAAGCAATATACTTTTATAACACACACACACACGCGCTGCGCGTTTGGCCACCCTACAAAACCGCGACATTTTTACACATTTTCAATCCTTTATCGCGACATTTGACCAATCTAAAAACCTAATAAGTTTACCCTAACTAACCTTAATTATATACCCTTTTTCATTATAATTTTATAAAAGATACGGATCACCTGAAGATCAGGGCCCCCAGCTTAACCTAACAACTTAACCTAACCAATCGTTAGGGCAACTGTACGCCCTTGACGACTGGTTAGGTCAAGTCGTGATATTTTCATTAGTTAGCCTTATAAGATTAACTAAAGAAGGCTGGGGGCCCTGATCCTCAGGTGATCCAAAGATACCATTTATAAAGATAGGATCTTTCCCGTTTGACTGCCGCCATTGAAACATAAGAGGTGAGTGCCCCCAGCCTTCTTTACTTAGCCTTATAAGGCTAACTAACGAAAATATCACGACCTAACCTAACCAATCGCTAGGTCAACTGTACGACCTTGACGATTGGTTAGGTTAGGTCGTGATATTTTTGTTAGTTAGCCTTATAAAGCTAACTAAAGAAGGCTGGAGGCCCTGATCTTCAGGTGATCCCCTTATTTTTCTGAGTACACGATTAAAACTTAAAAATTAAGCATGGATCTTGAAAGTAATTAAAATTGTTTATAAGAAACAAAATTTGAAGGGGAAATTAAGAAAAGCTTTTTTATAAAGTAACTTAGTTTGTATCATCAAGACATTTCAGTTAAAATACAAAATACAAAAAGTTTAATTATGTTTCAATGGCGGCAGTCAAACGGAAAAGATCCTAAAGATAAACCACCGAGACACTGCTAATGTCGTGATACGTATGTTTCGCGATGGGCTGTGTATATACTCATAATTGTCGCGATTCCGTAGGAAAGACAAGACCACACACACACACGTAACTATGAGGTCCAAATTCGAAATTACTTACCATATTTCTGAATTGAATTTAACGTCCACAAAATAGTTGATTCTTTATAATTAAAAATTTGCGCACAAAATTATATTTTTAATTGAATTATTTTTAATAGGAATAAATTTTAATCGCATTAAAGTTCAATAATTTTAAAATTATTTTAAGTTCGTTACTTATTATAAAGTATTTCAAACATTAAATGAGGAAACAGTCTGTATATATGAGTGTCTGTTTGAATGTTGCCTTCAATTTATACATTTGCATATTTTGTATATCTGTTTTATACGGGATAATTCTCCTTGCTCCTCCCCTTTTACCTATGGAAGCCACGCCTCTTTCTTTTCTGAAAAACCCCGCCCACAGGTATTTTTATTTATATATTTAAAGAAAACTCGAAAAAATGCATTAAAAATTAAGTTTAATTATTTTTTAAACTAGTTATATATATATATAAAATTTATTTTATATATATTTGAATTCTGTAAGAAAGCTTTTTCACGATGCGTAAAAATGTATTTTAAATATATATTTTATATATAAAAAAACCAGAAATTAAATTGTTATATAACATATAACTAACTTCCTGTTCTCATTTTCACTGGAATTTGGTTGTTAAAATTGTAAAGTGATAATGAAAAAAGTGTTCGTCAGAAACATTAAAAAACTTTTTTAAATAATTTCTTAAACTCAAATATATTTAGGAAAAAGGTGACAACATCCATTTTGAAAATGAATTTATTGATTGTGACTAAGAAATGGGAGGAACAAGTTAAGAAAATTACTCATTTTTTTACGTACTTTGATCAGTTTTTGGATCGCCTGAAGATCAGGGCCCCCAGCCTTCTTTAGTTAGTTTTATAAGGCTAACTAACGAAAATATCACGACAAATCGTCAAGGGCGTACAGTTGACCTAACGATTGGTTAGGTTAGGTCGTGATATTTTTGTATTATTTAAGTAATTGAATAAATACTTAATGTTAAGGCTTTCCCTATCTTGTGAATTCCTATATGGTGTTAATTCTGACCAAGTACAACGGCTTGTTCGCCTTTATTGAAAGGTTTCGCAACATCAGAGAAATGTAAACGAATTCCTTATTGTGGATAACATTCGGAGGAGTTTCAGTTTTAAGAGGAAATTGTTTGATTAAGCCGCCTTTATACTTTTGACGATAATACACATTATTCGGTTGGTTGGTTGGATTTATAAGTAGTTGGTTGGAAAGTGCATTTATAGGTTGGTTGGTTGGAAAGTGGTCCTTGCATTTATAGGTTGGTTGGTTGGAAGGAGATCCTTATATTTATAGGTTGGTTGGTTGTCTCGGTTAGTTGTCGCTCCACTCTCTGCTCATTTTCGTCAAGTCAAAACATCGTGCAGATCTTACGGACTAACACCTCGCGGAGCTTCTTCTCACAGCTCTGACAACATTTCAGCCAGACTCACACCCACAATGGAAACCCAGAAGACGTCCAGCAGCAATTAGTATGTTTCTTTAAAAATTAGAGTTAGGGCTAAACACCATGTGTCTTGTGGCTCTCGGCCATATGATGATTTAGGTATGCGGCTGGTAGGGTTAGGATCTTCGGTCACCCTGTTTAAACTAATAATAATAATAATAATAATAATAATCTTAAATAATTTCAGAAATAAATAAATCTACAAATAACTGATTCGCTTTTAATTAAAGAATTTAAACCAGAAATTAATATTAAATATAATAAAATGCTAAACTCCGTAAACATCTTCCATTAAAATATGAGTTCAACATCCAACATCAGCGAAAAAAACTGTCTATAATTTTATTTTAAATTCTATATTCTTACGTAAATGTGATTAGCTTCACAGATTTTTTTTATTTAGTTGTATTTCAATGTTATTTTCTATTTTACATTTTTAAAAATGTACCATAATATGTGTTCCCTTGAAAAAGTGTGAAACTTGCAGACGAAACGTTGATTTGAAAATCAACAAAGTAGTAATTTTGGTTGATTTAAGAACAATCAAAAAGATTTATTGAAATATTTTTTGAACTTTGGTCAAGGACACAAAAAGTATAGTGAAATAATATCTTGTATATTCCTTTTTGTTTAATAATAATAATAATAATAATAAGTTATTAAGTCGTTTAACTTCATTTTAATGTCTTAGAACGTTATATATGACAGAGGGGAACTACAACTTTACGTGGGATCCAAAGTATGTATTTATGGGTTGCTACATAATCTGAACGCGGAGAAAGATGGTTCACTCATCCAGCTACTGACCAGACCCAACGTCGCTTAATCTCGCTGATCTAACGGGAAGCGGTGCTTCGACGTGGTCACGGCGATGCTCCGTTATCCGCAACGATAAGCGAGACATTGGGTGAGAATTATGCTTATGAACCTTATGTTCTTTCGTGCGTTGGTCTCTCTTCACACGGAGGTCAAGCTGGTGGCCCCGCCTCTAGGTCTGGCTTGGTGGAGGAGCTAGTTGCTTTCTTGCGCTCTCCACCGTACATAGCCAAGTATACCCGGCTCATCTGGTGCCGTCCTGAGTCAGGCATCTAGTCTTTTCTTGAAGACTTCAACTTTGACCCCCCGTTACGTTTCTGAGGTCCTTTGGAAGCTGGTTGAAAAGTCTTGGCCCCCTGACAAGTTGACAACCAAGCTATTTTCCTTCAGAGTTGAGGAGGTCCCTTGTCGGGCCTTTAATTTGGGAACACTACACATTCTTCCTTTCCTATTTTCCAGTGTTGTTTGAATGGTAATTGGGTTTAGTTTTAGGTTTGGTACCAGTTTTTCGATCATTTTCCATATGTAGATTATGGTGTACCTCTCTCTTCTTCTTTCCAAGGAGTATAGATTTACTTTACGTAGTCTTTCCCAGTTGGCTGTGAAATGCCTTTGCGTTTCTTCTAGTTTATTAGTTTCTTCCTTTTTATATGGGGACGTCAAATTTGAGCAGTATTCAAGTTTTGGGATAATCAGTGTTTTTAGCAGGGGAATCATTACTGTCCTGTCCCTTCTCTTGAACGTTCTTAGTACCTGTCCGGCGACTCTTTTTGCTTTATTTATCGCTATCTGATTTTGTGTTTCGAATTTCTCATCATCTGTCATTATTATCCCGAGATCGATCGCTTTCATGCTTCTCTGAATTTCCTGTCTATCTGCAGCATAATATGCAGTCTGTTTAAGTTCTTTTCTACCATATCTCAGGAGCTGAAATTTCTCGGTGTTAAATGACATGTTGTTGTCTTCTGACCATTTGTATATTTTGTTCGTGTCCCTCTGCAAGGCCTCCACGTCATGTACATTGTACATCGCTGATTTTTCTGCTGATCTTTGTATCGTCTGTAAAGGATGTTACTATACTGTTGCTGTTTACTCCGCTGTCTATGTCTGTTAGCATGATAATGAACAGGAGTGGGGCCAGTACTGTCCCTTGTGGTACTGAGCTACGTACTTCGGATTCTGATGATGATATACCTTGAATTTTGACGACCTGCAGACGTTCTCTGAGGAAGTTGTAGATCCATTTTCCCACTTTGCCTGTTATTCCCATATATTTAATTTTATGTGCTATTGTACCATGGTCACATTTGTCGAAAGCTTTAGCAAAATCTGTGTATATAACATCGTAGTTATGCACGAATGCACGAAAAATTCAAAGATAACATTTAATAGTCTGCAAATTAAAGTTATTACTGGATGAGATCAGTTTGCTTCAAAAATGAACTGACCTCTTGTCTGTGTTGTCAGTGGATGCTGCCATCACCTGAGAGAGAGAGAGAGAGAGAGAGAGAGAGAGAGAGAGAGAGAGAGAGAGAGAGAGAGAGAGAGAGAGAGAAATATATATAATGAATTAATTAATAATAACATTGATAAAATTTAATAAAATTTATAATTAATGAAAATGTAAGTGAACCAAATAATACATACTGTATATTAGCATTCTTCTTTAAAGGCCATTCTATTTCCACATACTATGTGCATTTCTCAATTATTTTCATAGTAATAATGATAATAATAATAATAATAATAATAATATTATTATTATTATGATCTCGAAATAACTTCCCTGAAAGACAGAATATTATTCATGTATTGTTTCATTGTTTCATTGTTTTGGTTGAGTTCCTCCTCATCCTCCTTTTAGGTTATTTACAAGAACTTCAGAGCTGCCAACCCGTCCGCTGATACATAGAGATAAAGTTCATATTAAAAAGGTTACACAAGTAGTTTTATTTATTTATATATATATATATATATATATATGAAAATTATTTCACGAAAGTGACACGTGAAAAATATTTATGAAAAAAAAAAATTCCCTTCGTGGTTTTATTCATCATATATATATACAGGGCGTCCCAAAAAAATGTATACACACTTTAAATAATTATAAAGGCAGTGTTTATTAAAATACATTTCATTTTCAAAATGTAATAGAATCTACAGACATTATTTAATTGTTTTGTCAACGCCTGTTTTCAAACTGACGTCCGTTCTGGTCCAGGCACTGCTGATAACGCGAAGCAATGGAATCGCAAACATCACGAAACATTTCGTTTGGTATTTGTGTGCATTCTCGTTCAATGGCTGCTCTCAATTCAGCGACTGTTGCAGGTTTTATAGCGTAGACTTTGTCTTTTAAGTATCCCCATAAAAAAAAGTCTAGTGGTGTGAGGTCTGGTGAACGCGGAGGGTATTCTACGAAACCCCTTCGTCCAATCCACATCCACATCGTGCCAAGTACCACTCGCAATACTCCACTCTTCGGTCCGGATCATCATCATCTTCATTAATAGCATGGACTAATCTTGGAATGTAACTTTTCCATTGACAGCGCTTCAAAATGCGTTGGACAGACGATTCTGAAATTCCTACCTCACGACTCGCTTGCCGCACAGATTTTCTTGGACTTTGGTGATACGTTTCCAGTACTCTTTCTTGCTTTGTGGGGCTTGTCGATGTCCGTGGTCTTCCGGAACGCTTCTTGTGGACATTCTGAACAGTTCCATCGGCTTCAAACTTATCTCTAATTCGAGTGATGGTAAGTCGCGTTGGTGGATCTGTTTGAAACTCCCTCCTAAACTGTCTTTGCACTTCAACTGCGTTTTCACACTTCCAGTAGCATTTTAGAATGAATTTCCTTTGTTCAAAGCTTAGTCTGACTGCCATTTTTAATTCTAATGGGTTTAACTTGGAAAGAAAGAAACATCAATTGAGCTATCAGCTGTTAAAGTGTGTATACATTTTTTTGGGACGCCCTGTATATATATATATATATACAGTGGTGGGCACCGTTAACCAAAAAGTTAACTTCGTTAACCGCTAATCCGTTAACCAAAAAGTTAACTTCGTTAACCGTTAATCCGTTAATTCGTTAAACATGTAACGGAAGTTACCGATAAACCGTTAACGTTAACTTTTATTATAAAAAAAATGAAAAACACAATATATATATAATTTAATTTTCCCTCTTCTTCTCGTTCTCCATTTTGTCCATGAGATGCATGTTGCCCTTCATGAAAATTAGCATATCAAAGTTTTCATCAGACAGGGATGATCTCTTGGCCCTCAGGATGTCCTTGCCCATAGAGAACAAACGCTCCACTGCAGCACTGGAGGGGATGGCAGAGATACTAAAGAGTAAACAGCCTCTGGCGCCACACGCTCACATTTACTTCTCAACACCATCTATTATCTCATAAAGAAACTAATTCACATTGGGACTTGAAAGTACCGGCAGGATCAACCGGGTAGAAAAATAATTATGGAGATTTTAAAGATGTGGTACCTAGAAGTACCGCCAGGACATAAAGGGTTAAGGTGAAAACGCTCCCATTGTAAGACATCAATTGACTTAATTTATGTCATCAAAGTGACATGAGAATTGAAATCTTACCTGATCAGTTTTATGGTTCTTGAAATGTATCAAGGAGACTACTAATAAGGTACTCACAAACATATTATAAATATACATGACTTACTTGACAACGATTATTTTTAAATATTCACTAGCACAAACATGTTGCGCAAGAGACAGACTGCAAATTAGGGGTTAAAACCGGTATTGAAATACCGGTATTAATACCGGTATTGAAGAAGTACAAATAATACCGATACCGATATTATAGGTTTTCGGTATTGACAAAAATTGCTATTGTAAAATTTAGGCAATTTAGTCCTCCGATAGGCAAATAAACTGTTTTTGGAGGATTCGGAGAAAAAAAAAGTTTCGGGGTATTTTGCAGTTAACCTCTTTTTTTCGTTTTCTATTCCTTTCTATCAAAGAAAACTATTTATTGCACTAACTTTTATAAATATGTATGGATCATGAAAAGAGGTTATAACAAACGAACAAAACAAACAAAAACTCTTTATTGCAGACATAAATATATATATATATATATATATATATATTATTATTATACATAATAATTCTTATAAACCAGATTTATCGTGTTCTAGGAGACTTTAATAAGTAATGCTTTAAACTGTAACGTATTTTGGCAATTTTTTCGCTTCAAACGTTTTAAAACGTATTAGATACGTTCAAATGGACAAACTAGGAAAAGTGCCATCTAAAAGAAATTCCATTGATTTTGATGTTACTAATGAATTTAAAAGCTTGGAAGTTACTTTACAGAGAAGTGAGAATTTAGAGAAGCTGTACAAGGCACTGCTTTCAATTAAACCTACAAGTGCAGAATCAGAAAGAGCCTTTTCTGCTGCAGGCCTATTTCTGACGAAACTGAGATCAAGTCTATCTGAACAATCTCTAGATGCTCTTTGTTTCCTCAAAGCATACTTTCAAAATCAAACTAAGAAATAAATATTTAGATACTAATAATTTCTATCTACCCCAGTAGTTGTATAATAATATGCTAAAAAAAAATTCAAATAATATTTTTATTACAATTTAGTAATTTACTGTATAAACTTTTTCGAATAGAATGCCATCTATTTGGAGTTGGGTCATTAATTTATAGTAAATATGGTGAGTACTGCAAGTCCCTCAGACTTGTGGGAGGGTTGGTAGGGTGGCACGGTGGCACCATAATAAATCAAAATAAATTATTTTTTTCATAATACCGGTATCAATACCGGGATTAGCATAATTGCCTCCAAATACCGGTATTGAAAATTTTCGGTATTATGCAAGCACTACTGCAAATGAAACGAATGTAGTTATTTGTTGTAATTGTTACATATATATTATTGAAAGTGCCTTAAAATGCTCGTGATATTTCTTGAAAGAAGTTGAAACATTCAACTCAAATGGCAAATCTTTCCGCCTGATTTTACAGTCGACCATGTTTTGCTCAAACCAATGCCATAAATAACTACCATATTTGGTAAGACACAAATTGTGGCGACGGAAACAAATATATCGCCTGATTTTGCACTGCGGAAATGGAAATTCGTTCATCACTATTAACAGTGGCGGATTAATTGCGCACCTGGTCAGCACTGAAAATAATAGAAACTTTTAAACGTTTATTTATGAATTTTTTGGGTTAACGGACTTGAGTTAACGGAAGTTAAATGTAACGGAAGTTAATTAGTCCGATAATGATTTTCAAAGTTAACTTAAAAGTTAAATCGTTAACGAAAAAGTTAACTTCGTTAATTAACGATTAACGGATTAACGGTTTGTGCCCAGCTTTGTATATATATATATATATATATATATATATATATTTAGAAAGAGAGAGAGAGAGAGAGAGAGAGAGAGAGTTGACAAGTCAATAGATACCACGATGTTTGTCCTCAAGAGCAAATAGCATAGCTCATCAATGGAATGCCAGAATGTGTGCCAGTTTTACATAATGGAAAGGGAAAAGCAACACGATTCTAAATATAATGATTCACTAAATCTGTTATTGTTTATTGACTTGCTTATTGTCTCTTTAAGCTGTTGTATACTACTTGCCATTACTCACAATATTGCTAACTCTATCAGTAGAGACGCATCCCTAGATGATAGAGCCACCTCCATTTGAAAGTGTTAGTGAGACCTTTCTCCTTGAACTTCTTGCCTCTTGACTCATTAACTAAGTTTGATTGTATTTTTAGTACCTTTTGAACATTCTACATATATATTAACTAGATATTCTATTAATTTAGAATGTAAATACCGTTATTAAAACTTTAAACAATTTGTAGTAGCGTAGATTTAAAATAATTGAAATTTGAGCTTCAGGGTGCTGTAATGGAAATGCCTAATTCATTAATGAAGTTTGGTTGTATTTTTAGTAGCTTTTTTATATTTATTTGCATAGTTTGACTAGATATTATAATGTTATAATGTTATAATGTTTCAGACCAACAAAGACCCTAGGATCCACTCATGGCTGGTCTACCTAACTGTGTTCGTAATCGTGTATTGTGTATGTCCTCCGTGGTGGCGGAGGGGGCCTACAATTTTACGTGGGTTCCGAACCACAAGAACATAAGAAATTTATGTAAAAACTACCAGTAAATTGGCAACGACCAATTTTTACGAAACTAAATAATTATCAATTTAAAACTAATTAATTATCGATTTAAAACTAAAGATAGAATCTCTGGATCCAGAGAATCAAGTCATAATAGACTACTATCCACAAATATGTTACACTCAATATCTATTTATAACGGACATGCAAATATATCAGATCCAAAGAATCCAGTCAATTTCATTACGGTATCCATCAAGTCACGGTCCATATCGATTGCGGACCAAGTCAAAATTTACAATCATATACATTACAATATATACACTTAGGAGGAAAAGTGTAGGTGTGGCTGTAAAGACTGTACAGTAATGTAGAAATGTGTGTGCACCCATTTTGGGTCTCCCATTTAAAGGTGTTTGTGGGGCAAGTGAAGATCATGAGTTTTTCAATACCTCACATTACTATGGGGGGCACCGCTCGGCAGAGGAATCTCTTTAAATGGGGTGTGTAAGGACAGAGAGTATCCCCTAACCCAAGACGCTGCCTCCCTATATCCCACAACACTTGTGTTGAGCTGTGGGATCTATCCCCACAAAGCCTTAATTTTACTACCTTAAACTATACCCTTTCTATCAACATATGCGTCTAATCGATTTTTAAACATGTTTATAGACGTGCTACTAATTACTTCTACCGGCAAACTATTCCAGCTATTTACTATTCTATGCGTAAAAAAGTTTTTCGCAACTGCTGTCTCGAACCTTCTACTTGTCAACTTACACCCGTTATTTCTAGTCCTATTATATTGAGATATTTCGAAAAAGCTATCTCTATCTACGTTATCGAACCCATTCATAATTTTGAAAACCTGGATTAGATCACCCCTTAACCTCCTAGTCTCGAGTGTTGTCAATTTTAACTCCTTAAGCCTATCCTCGTACGACTTTGACCTAAGCGACGGAATCATCTTAGTTGCTCGTCTTTGAACTCTTTCGATTTTGTCTATATCTTTGCGCATATGCGGATTCCAAAATTGGACCGCGTACTCCAAATGGGGTCTAACTAATGATTTATAAAGAGGAACTATAATATCGCGCGATTTGTACTCAAAATTTCGAGCTATAAAACCTAACACTTTGTTCGCCTTATTGACCGCTGCTGTACTTTGTTTCGCTACTTTTAAATCACCAGTGACTATAACTCCTAAATCTTTTTCCTGCTCTACGCTTGTTAAATCTTTCCCTGACATACTATACGCAAAATTACCGTTACGCGAACCTATATGCAAAATTTTGCACTTATCAACATTAAATCTCATTTGCCATGTGACTGACCAATCAACGATTTTATTCAGATCTTCCTGAATTTTAACTCTATCTTCGTCATTAATCGCCCTACCACCCAGCTTCGTGTCATCCGCAAACTTTGAAACTGTACTGACTAGGCCGACATCTAAATCGTTAATATATATAAGAAAAAGCAAGGGGCCCAATACAGAACCCTGAGGAATGCCACTCGCTACATTAGCCCAACACGACTCCGCTCCATCAACGACCACCCTCTGTTTCCTGCCTCGCAACCACTCTTCTAGCCAATTTATTACTACACCCCTGATTCCATGAGCCTTAGTTTTTTCAATGAGTCTTTTGTGCGGCACGGTGTCAAATGCTTTTTGAAAATCTAAATACACTACATCAACCGCCCGATGTCTATCGTAAACGTCAACCACGCTTTGGAAAAATTCTAAAAGATTAGTTAAGCAAGATTTGTTTCGCCTAAATCCGTGCTGCGTATTTCTAACTAGCTTATGCACTTCTAAGTGTTCGACTATATGATCCCTAATTATTGATTCCAGTAGCTTACCTACAACAGACGTTAAACTGATTGGCCTATAATTTCCCGCCGCACCTTTATCGCCTTTCTTAAAGATAGGTGTTACGTTTGCTAACTTGAAATTATCTGGTACGCACCCCTCAGAAATAGACGCATTAAAAATCTTTGTTAGCAGCACAACAATGCTATCTTTTAATTCTTTTAGTTGTATGGGATATATAGAATCCGGCCCCGGTGATTTACGCATTTTCATTTTATCAATATAGCGCATTACCTCCCCTTCACTAACCACTATATTATCCAAAATATTACCATTATCAAAAGGTATGTCTATGACCGTAGGGATATTCGTTACATCTTCTATAGTAAAAACTGACGTAAAACATTCGTTTAGCAAGGTAGCCATTTCCTTGTTTTCAGAAACTAGATCTCCGTTTACATTTTTCAAAGGCCCCAAGACGCTTTTTACTGGATTTCTATTATTGACGTATTGAAAGAATCGCTTGGGGTTTTCTTTACCATCACGAGCTATGGAGATTTCAAATTCGCGCTTGGACTTTTTTATTACACTTTTCGCTTCACGCCTTAGAGATATGTAGTTGTTTCGTAACCACAAATTGTCTTTATCGCACTTATGTAGCCTATAAGCCCTATCTCTACTCTTTATAATGTCTCCTACTCTAGAAGTAAACCACAAGGGCTTGTTGTTTACTTTCGCACGCTTAATTTTGTATGGTACACATTCCTCATTTATAGTCCTAAATACTGTTTCGAACGATTCCCACATTAGTTTTGCGTTGGAGTTCCCCATCACGTTTTCCCAATTGACGTGTGACAATTTATTTCAAAATTTACTAAAGTCTGCATGCTGGAAGTTAGGAATTTTAGTCGAGTTAGCTGGTTTCGAGTGACTTACTGAGAGGACAAACTCTACCATATTGTGATCGCTATTGCCCAACGGTTCTATTATTTGAAGATCAGTAATTAGCCTATCATCCATAGTTATTACTAAATCTAAAATACTGTCCAACCTCGTAGGTTCCCCAACCTTTTGAATAAGAAAGCTATCCTCGAGAAAATTAACTAAACGATTACCTTCCACATCTCCTCTGCATTGTATCGTAATTTACGTTAGCGCAATTAAAGTCACCCATAACTAAAGCCTGCTCACTACCGATTATTCGCTTTAGTTCACGATATAACGCTTCGTCCGTATCAGCTGTTTGATTAGGGGGCCTATATATAACCGCAACAACAAGTTTGAAATCGTTCAATTTAAGTTCTGCTATAGTCGAATCTATCGGTTCTGGAATTGTGTGCTTTACTTCTATAACGTTCGCTATATTATCTTTGATATACAACATAACACCGCCTCCTCGCCTACCTATTCTGTTTTTAACAAAAAGTCTATAACCTTTAATTTGATACTCCCCTACAAAGTCACGAGTTTCAGTGCTAAGCCACGATTCATTTATCGCAATTATATCATAGTCTTTACAAGCAATTAAAGAAAAAAATTCGTTTATTTTATTTCGTAGGCTACGAGCATTTAAGGATAGAACCTTCAAATTGTTTGTAATTGCGACAACTTCGCGAGCGCAGTGGAAATTTATGGAATTTACGCTGGGACCATTCGAGTTACGGCAGCCTGAAAAGAAGAGACAGTATTATGAAATAGTCTTCCTAAACGCGCAGCTCCTACGTCATTAAGATGAAGTCCATCTCCGAGGAACAAGTCCCTCCTGCCGTAGAAACTGTTCCAAAAATTCGCAAAATGCACTCCTTCCTGTTGGCAAAGAGACTTTAGGTTGTTGTTAATATAGGTCGCCTTGCTGTAGAAATCGTTACGATGGATAATTCGAGGAAGTATACCTGTTAAAACAATCTTATTAGTTTTTCCTTTAATCGCTCTAGTAAGTCCCTGTACCTAGCCAGCAGTTCTTCCGATCTAGAATTTAAAACGTTATTAGTACCGACATGAATAACGTACGTTGTGTCCTCGGAGGTACCATCTGTAAATTGGTCAACACTATTAGTTATATCCTCCACCCTTGCACCAGGGTAGCAGTAACGGCGACTACGACGAGGGTTTCTCCCACAGAATTCCTCGAGCTGTCCTCGAACAATGGAATCGCCAACGAGTCGTATTTCCGGTTCATCATCATCTTCAAAACCTAAAACAGAAAACTTATTGTTTGTTATTACTGGTAGACATGTCTTAGGTTTTCTGAATGGGGCTCCATTACACACTCGAACGAAGGGTTGGGAACTAGAAGAAGAGAGAGGGCTATTAATACTATTTATATTATTAATAGAAACTGAGGCAGGAGGGGTTGCAACTGGAGTCTCAAGGGATTCTAATTTTGCCGTCAGGAGCATCACCCTTTCTTCAAGGCTTACTCTGGCCGCCTTCTCACGTTCTAACTCGTTCCTCAGCACTTCCAAGTTTGAGCACCACCTGCAAACTAACTGTTCATTATTATTAGCCATTGTAAACGCGTAAGCGGCAAATTTCCCTTCACAGCGACTGCAAGTACTTGACGGGGGTGCCATGCTTTTAATTAGTTAAAAAAAAAAAAAAAATGAGAGTTTAGAAATTAATAAATTATAACGTAGGTCTACCGCGTTTTTGAAACGCAGAAACAGGTTCTTGTAACACAAATTTATACTAAATGCATATAGAATTAAGCTACTGACAAAATCTGTAAAAGAAGAGTATTTATAACACTTATCTGTCCGCGATTTGACCCGACTTTTTTCCTTTTCTTCACACGGTGCGGGACCACACTCTACCTGACCTCTCGAAGGAAGGAAAAATGAACCTTATGTCTGCACGTTTTTGATAGATTTGAAAAACAACACGGCAAGCCACGTGCAGTAGCCTTGGTTTGATCAAATAATATAGTTTTGAATAACGTCAATAAATGAAATATATTCGTTAATGAATGATTAGTAGCAAGAAGTAATTTAGTTATGAATGCACCGAATACTATTTTTTTAAAAACAATTCAACGAAAACCACTTATTCAATTGATAACACTTGACACTCGATAAAACACGTCTGTTCACAAGGAAAGACTGTGGTCTTATATACTGTAATAAGAATGACTCAACTTCAGTTCAGAATGATAGCACTAAATTCTATTGACTTAGTATGTAAACATAGTCTAATACAGGGGTGGGGAACCTGCGGCCTTTTGGGGTATTAGTTGCGGCCTTCTGCCTACTTGACATTCAGAATTCATACCGTACGATAATGGACAGCAACTGATACCCTTTTAGGGCTTTAGGCTATTTCATTAGATCATGGTTTCAGCTTCACTGCTTCTTACACATACAAGCCTTCTTTATGGCTTGAACAATAGGAAATATGGCAACGCTGCCAGTTGAAACTGGCAATGTTGCCCTCACGTATTATCAAGTTTGATTTAAAATTAGTAAATATGTAGATTGTAGACTAAAATATGACAGTTTGTTGTACTGTATATGTTAAATACTCAGCATGCGGCCTAATAGGGTCTTGGTTAAATGAAATGCGGCCTAATAGGGTCTTGGTTAAATGAAATGCGGCCTTCCAATGAAAAAAAGGTTCCCCACCCCTGGTCTAATATAATTACCAAGTCTCTTCATCTCACTGATGAAGTATCATACTGAAATGAAATCTACAACTTACGTTTACTATTTGCGATGGCAATAGTAAACAGAGAAACAAAGAACTGTTTTTTTGTCTTTTAGAAAGTAATGAAAAGTCATATTGTCCGGGTTTCCTTTTATTTGGACGTTAATACAACCGTAAGAAGTTCAGTATGTTACAAATCCTGGCCCTAATCCGAAATTAGCAGCCGTTCCAGACTGACGTACACCACTACTACATAACTAATACTGTTGAATGGGATTTTTAATTTGTACTGCTCACGTGGGAGGGCGCTGCTAGTCAACTTTTGTATGAACGTTTATGAAGGAGGTGAAACTTTGAGACTTGATAATTATATTAGACTATGATGTAAATACCATTATTAATTTTTTTTAAACAATTCATGGTACCGTAGAGTTAAAGTTATTCAAAATCGAGTTTAAAGGGTATACTATTATATAGAGATGTCATTCATTAACTATGGTTTGTATTTTTACTAGCTTTTTAATATTTCTACGCATATATTGACAAGATATTCTCTTAATTTAGGATGTAAATACCATTATTAGAAATTAAAAATAATGCATAGTATTAGTATGGTAGATTGAAATCTATTGAAAGTTGAGTTTGAGGGTAGAGTAATAGAAATTACTGTTTCATTAACCAAATTTGATTGTATTTTTTAGTACCTTTTTAATATTTATGAACATATTTTGACTAGATATTCTAACTTAGAAAGTATCAATACCATTATTGAAAGTTAAAAATAATATCTGGAACCGTAGATTGAAAGTTATTGAAAGTTGAGTTTGATAGTAGTAGGCTATAATGGAAATTATACTAAAATGTCATTGATTTTTCCTACTTTTTTTTTATATTTTCGCATATAATTTAAATAGGTGTTTTATTTATTTAGATTTTAAATGTGATTAGTGAGAATTTAAAATACATAAAAGTATTTCGAAATAGAAGTTGGTGAAGTCAGTTTTAAGGGTGTGTATGGAAATAAGTCCTTTACCTATAAAAAACGATTGATTTGTGCAGACCTTTCCAAATCAAATTTCTTCATTGAATTTATAATTAAATATTTCCAATGAGATGATAGCCATTACTCTTTCCATCTGTAGAGGCGACTTAAGTCTACTCTCTGGTTATAATCCCCATTGCTTACACAAGTGGAGTTACTTCATTATATTAATCAGTTGGGTAGAAATGCTTTAATATGTGGGAACTTTAACGCCCGTCATCACAGTTGGAACACTCAAGTGTTCCTACCCCGACTGCTTCGGCAACTAATCTTTATGTTGTTTTGCTACCTTCTAGGTTCATCCTTCTCACACACCCCAATTTGCAAACACGATTTGATGTTCATACGGCCAAGTAGTTCACTTTGAATCTTACTACAGGTAGCCTTAATATCTCTGGACCCGCGTCCATCACCACTGGTGGGTAGCCTTGGCAGTCGTTCTTAACTTCTCCCTCCTCTCGATTAACAGTGTACAGACCCAACGCCCACCTTGGAGGTTAGAAAACACAGATTGGGGTCTTTGAAAGTAATGCCTCCTTGCCCTCCCTCTGCCGACTGATCAATCACTTTCTGTTTTAGTCCAGTGTTTTACTTCGTCTGTCATCCAGACTAGTGATTCTCACATAAAAACGACCAGCAGCAACTTCTTTCCGAAGTACAATAGATGTTGGTGGAACGAGTCTTCTAGTCATGCTGTTGCAGTGCGAAGGAGAGCTCAGCGTTTTTATTCCAAACACAAGTCTTTATAATAAAGTCCTGCTGAATAAGCTTACTGTCCAGTCTGGTTTTGTCATCCGTACGGCTAAAAGACAGTCCTGAAGGAAGTTTTGTAGCAATCTCAGTTACAGAACGCCAGCTGCACTGGTCTGGTCACGTATCAGATACAGTATGTTCCAGGGGCGTACTCAGAAATTTGCCAAGGGGGAGCGAACTTGGAACTAATCGTGGAAGTATAATTGAAATAGAGATAAATAATTTTTATGTACGTTCATGATGAGCTTATCGTTCAGGTAGAGATGATTAACTAGCTACTGCTAAGACACATTATGAATAAAAATATAAAAATTATATTATAAAAAATATAAAAATTATATTATAAAAAATATAAAAATTATGATAAAAATCTGATTAGTAACATAATATTCAATGCAAACCGCAATTAGGATGCTCAGATTTGTATTAACATAAGAATAAAAAAGTGCTAATTTCGAGATTAAGCATTTCCATGGACTGTTACCTTTATAAAAGAAAATTATTCTCAGGGCCGGATTAAGAGTTTTCGGGATCCTAAGCCATTTTAGATTTTTAGTAGTAGGGGAGGCATGTTATTTTATTTATTTGTCGGGTTCGAAATCCCAGCTGAGCCGTGAACGGCCAAATTCTAAAGGGCAAGTTCTACCTAAAGCCCAAGTTAAGCTAAATTAAAACTTACGGATTTGAGATCCTATTAGGTCCTACCTCAGGGTAACTTCAGGGTTGCTGACTCGATGCGGGCCTACCTTAGACCTTAATTACATGAACTTAAAGTAAACAAAAAGGGTACTATTTGTGGTCTTCTTTCTGAACCTTGCAACAACAACGCAACCTGGACTATTGCACGATGCAACAATCATGTATCTAAACAACCAAACTGAATTGCAAGAGAGCTCTCTATCAGACCACACCTTTACGTACGACCTTCCACAAACGAGTAGAAAAGACGCGCAGCGTCCCAAAATGATGCCAACAGTGTGACCAAACAATGATGCCACAAGAGCTAAAAAATGCTAGCTCTAAATTAAGTTAATTTTTCACTAACCTTACAATTATGAGATGGATATATATACACCTTAACTTAATATATATACAAGCAATGCTGCATCAATCAGCTTAGTCATCGTATCGCCTTGGGACAACAATGGTTCTTCCTCTTCTAGATTTTCTAACACTCCCCACCGAAGAGGCATTGTTGTCATTACCTTCTGCAAGGTTAGCCAAGCCTTCTTCATGAGGCTGTAACTCAAATGTTTCATCTTGACTATCTGTGTTTTTGCTGATTTCTAAAGCATAGAGTTTTTGTATAGGTCTCTTTAACTTTCCTCCTGAAGTCTTTACCAGTGCAGACCTAACTAAATTGTCTTTGCCAACAAACAACTCTTCAATTATGCCAAGCTTCCAGCATTGCCTTGGTCTTTCATCCCCAATCATTACCACTTCTCCCACCTTGATACAATTTGCATTGGAGCCCTTTACCTTGCCTGATGGGTAATAATTAAGTTCTGGCAAGTATTCCATCTGCCACCTCTTCCATAACTGATCTTGTAGCTCTTCAAGGTACCTGAACCGTCTGGTTAACTCTCCTCGAGTGCTCTGGATAGGCTGCAAGTCTTCTGGCACACTGGGGTTTGATGTTAATCGTTTACCACAAAGAAAATGATTTGGTGTCAATGGCTCTGCATCCTGCCTACTGTTGTAAACAAAAGTGATAGGCCTACTGTTCACCATTGCTTCTACTTCACATAAAACAGTAGAGAATTCTTCTTTGCTCAAATGAGCATTAGCTAAAAGTTTCTTTAATGGACACTTTACACTTCTCACTAGCCTTTCCCAAAATCCTCCCCACCATGGTGCTCTCTCAACAATAAACTCCCACTGTACCCCTTGGTGTGAAAAGTAGGATTGGAATCCTTCCTCTTTTAGCAAGGACCAAATTTCTTGGAGTTCCTTTGCAGCCTTTTTGAAGGTTTTTGCATTATCCGATATGATTTTATTTGGGAAACCCCTTCTGTTCACAAACCTTTTAAAGGCCAAAAGAAATACATCACTACTTAAGTTGCTTACCAACTCCAAATGGATTGCTCTGGTGGTAGCACAGGTGAAAAGACATATATAACCTTTGTTAGACTCCCCTCGCTCATACACATAGACTGGCCCTGCAAAGTCTACTCCCACTACATCAAATGGGGCAGTATAGACACACCGTTCTCTTGGAAGTGGAGCCACCTTTTCATAATAAGGCTTTGCACTCCAACGCTTGCAAACCACACATTTATGCAAGACCTTTTTCACTACTTGTCTAATTTTGGGAATCCAAAATTGTTGTCTAATCTCTATTATCACTTCTCTAACTCCAGCATGTAACAGCTTATGATGAGTATCCAGGATCAAAAGGTCCACAAAGTGCCCCCCAGAAGGTAGCAAAATTGGATGTCTTTTCTCCTCTGGAAGCCCAGAAAACTGTAGTCTACCTCCTACTCTCAATAAATCCTGATCCAAAAACACATCCAAACCCTTGAGCGCAGAATGTGTTGGTAGAACCTGTAATGGATGGCTGGTGAGCAATTCCCGCTCTTCACCAAATTTTTCCTTCTGCGCATATACCACCCAGTATTTCCTGGCTTGCTGAATCTCATTACTGTTCAGAATTCCTTCCCTTCTTGTTTCTCCCTTAATGTTGTTGGTAAATCTATATATCCATGCTGTCACTCTTAACAATCTTTTCAGACTGCTAATGTCCTCAAGCCTCAATATGGGTCCTGCTGCATAACTTGACAACTGTTCACAGCGCATTTTCTCACCTCACTCACCCATGCTTCTTCAGCCTGGCATTCTCCTACAATAGGCTGATTAGAAGGCCAGTTTTCACTTCCAAGTTTTAGCCACTCTGGCCCATTCCACCACAAACTTGATTGTGAAAGATCTTTCACCGAAATTCCTCGTGTTGGTAAATCAGCGGGGTTTTGGATGCCTGGACAATGCTTCCATTGCTTGGGATCTGTGTGCGCTTGAATTTCCTCCACCCTATTGGCAACAAATGGTTTCCATTTCCTTGCCTGACTTCTTAACCAGTGCCAAACTATAGTGGAGTCTGTCCAATAATAGCTTGGAATTTCATAGAGGGCCAAAGACTTTCGCACTGTAATTGCAAGCCGACTAGCAATAACGGCACCCATCAATTCCAACCTTGGAACAGAAAGCCTTTTCAAAGGTGCTACTCTACTCTTTGCAGCAACCAACCTGCAACTTACTTCCTCTTGCAATGCGCCTCTTATATAAATACAAGTTGCATAGGCTTCCTCACTTGCATCACAAAAGATGTGCAGCTCCAAATTGTCTGGACTATTGTTCAACTCTCCAAAGTACCATCTTGGGATTTCAATGTCTCCAAGATGTGCCAATTCTTTGAACCAATATTTCCACCTTACCACCATATGATCAGATAACTCTTGGTCCCAACCAAGTCCAATTTCCCAGAGGCTCTGAAACCAAATTTTTGACTTTATCACAAATGGAGCCAGGAATCCAAGAGGATCAAAGACCTTCGAAGCCAAACTAAGAGCTGTACGTTTTGTCCACCTTGTCTCATTCTCAGCCAGCTCTACTAAAGATTTCCCATTGAAGGTAAACAAATCATCATCTTGCTGCCAAACGATGCCTAGCACCTTTGCGTCTATTGCCCACAATTCCTTAATACCAGAATCCTCAATACTTTCTGCTGCATCAGGTACTACAGAGGAATGACTCATAAACTCTTGTAATTGCGAATGATTAGTCTGCCATTTTCTGAGCTCCATGCCAGCCTCCCTCATTATAGCTCTAGCCTCCATGAATATCTGTTTAGCCATTTCTGTATTATCCACGGAACATAGCAAATCATCAACATAAAATTTTTTCCTTATGTGTTCAATAGTGTTAGGATAGACTTCAGAATATTTCTTAAAATGGTACTGCATAGTAGCTGCCCAACAGAAATGGACTAGAGCTGAGGCAAACAACACACTGACTTCATTCTATATGCTTGAACCTTAGGTTCATTTTCCAACAAGTCTTTCGTATCCACCCACAGATACCTTACTGCATCTCTGTCCTCTGGTTTTAACTTTATCCGAAAAAAGGCTTGCTTCACATCTGCAGTCAATGCTACTCTACCAAACCTGAATCTCAGTAACAAGAAAAATAAATCTGCATTTAAATTTGGCCCAGCATCCAAACAGTCATTCAAGGCACACCACCTTTGTCCTTGGCTGAGCCATCAAAAACTACCCTCAGTTTGGTGGTAGTTTTGTCTCGCCGTACCACTGCACTGGGTGTGGCAGATAATGTGCCTCCTGGCTCACCAGCTCACCTTGCACCCTTTCAGCATAGCCCTCCCTTACATAACTTAGGATGGCCTCATCGTATTCAATTAACAACTCCTCATTTTTTCTTAGCCTGTACAATGAAGTCTCCAACCTCCGATTAGCTAGCTGAAGGTTTGAACCGGGTTTGCAAGAATCCTTCCATGGTAGGCCAACTTCATAGCAACCATCTCTAAACCCAATCCCTTTTTCAAATTGCTCTAAAAACATCATTGTTCACTGTACTTGCCTGGTTGTCCTTTATACCAATAGATTCAAGTTCCCAAAACGCTTTCAAATGCCTTTCCAGACCATGGCTGTTCTCCTCAATCTTAACAAAAAGAGCCTTAACTTCCATTTCATTGCAATAACTACCATGTAGCATCCAGCCTAGCTTACTTTCAATAGCTACCGGGCCTTGAGATGTACGGACAATATTACCAGTGATGAAGTCCCAATAATAGTCAGCTCCAATCAAAAGACTAATATCTTCTGTTCCCTCAAACTTATTATTGCCCAAATTAATTCCTTTAACTTGCAATTCTTGGACACATGCCATATCTAAACAATAGTGACTGGAGCACAAAGTTCCTCAATCTCTACAGCTTGGACCTTTGTATGTGGGACTTTGCGGTAACAACCCTTTAACCAAACTTCTACCTTCTTAAATTTGGTTCGGTTTTGAACGGAACCCCCAAACCCAGAAATTCTTAAATTTTCGCCTCTTAAGTTCTTTAAAACTTCAATTTCTGGAAATTCTGGTCTTAATAAACTACACTGGCTACCACTATCAAACAACACACTCTTACAGTAGCTTCTCCTTCATTCCCATTCCCAATTAATAAGGCTGCAGTTGTTTACAATAATCCCCCTTTACTTTTACTCCCTTGCATAGCAGTGGCATGTGCCACTGATGTCTCTACTTCTGGGGTAGGCCTACTAAGAGTGTTTTCACACAATAATGGCTGATGCCTACCATGACATTTTTTGCACAAAATTTTAAACTTACAAAACCTTGCTCTATGACCTTTCAAAAAACATTTAAAACATGCTGTGGACTTAGTTACCCTGTCCTTTCTCTCCTCAAAGGGTAAGGCCTCAGCCACCTCACATTTGTATGACTTGTGGTTGCCTTCGCAAAATATGCATTCCTTGATTCCCTTTAATTTATTCTCAGAGGAGGCATGTAGAGCTGACACTGTACCTGGGCTATTCCTTTTTGTGGAAACTTTGGTGCTGTGCCTGCCTTTGTCCCCTTGTTTACCATCCCACTGTGCAAACTCAACTCCCTCTCGTCTTGCTAATTCTGTGCCTAAAAGACTTAACATCTGCTGAAGGGGGATGTACACATGTTCTGCAGAGTGTCCCCTACTTAATTCAAGCAAAATTGAGCTAGGCAATTTAGACTCCAGTGTAGGAACCAACATTATACCATACTTTTCCATTCCTACACCCAAGTTGTCCAGGGACCTAGTTCTAATTTCAAATTCATCATATAACTACCGTAACTCCTTGACACTATTAGGATTATTAACAGGAGGTATAGCTAAAAGTGCACGGAGGTGGCTTTTAATTAAGATCTCTGGCTTACCAAACCGTTTCTTTAATATATCCCAAGCCACATTATAATTAGCCTCTGTTAATGCTAATCCTGCTATAGTCTTTGCTGCCTCCCCTTCCAAGAGGGACCGCAAATAATTAAACTTCTCCACGGCACTTAACACTTGACTAGAATGAACTGCTGATTGAAAACTGTCTGCCCATCCTTGCCATTCCTGAATACTCCCAGAAATGTTTTGAGTACAAGCCTCGGTAATTGAACTACAGATCTGTTAACCTTAACTTCACAAGCATCATTTGTTGAGTGTTGTGTTTCATTATTAGACCTGGTCTCTAACTGTACTGAGCTGCTAAACTCTTTTGCTCGGAGGCCTACGTTAATCATATCATCAATAATCTCTTCAAAGTAAATTATGTTATTTTCTATTTCATCCTCTTCTATAAGAGCCTCAATTTTAACATTTACCTCACTTAGAGCAACCTTTTTAGTTTCTAATATGGCAAGCTGCGCAGTCACTAAGCGTAAATCCTCTTGCTCTATGGCAGAATCTATAGTGGCAATGACCTTTGTAATTAGACCTTTGTAGGCACTTCTCCTTTTTATAAATTTGTTAAATTCAGATGCACTCATCTTCAATGTAAACAACCCTTGGGCTCAATACCAAATGAGCTGAATTGGCAGAAATACTTAACCAAACTGATCAAACGCAAATTTTACTTTCAAATAAACTGAATTGCTGGGTGGGGTACTAACCAAACACCAGTATGGAATACCAAATTTTCCACCCCAGGACCTTAATTCAATAATGACCGAAAATTAACCAAACCGGAAAAAATGTAGGCCAAAAACGACAGACGACTGGCCAAGTTTCGCAATTGGGCGACCAAACTTTACCCTGGGACCTTAATTCAATAATAACCCAAAATTAACCAAACCGGAAAAAATGTAGGCCAAAAACGACAGACGACTGGCCAAGTTTCGCAATTGGGCGACCAAACTTTCAATAATAACCCAAAATTAACCAAACCGGAAAAATGTAGGCCAAAAACGACAGACGACTGGCCAAGTTTCGCAATTGGGCGACCAAACTTTTTACCCTGGGACCTTAACTCAATAATACTCAACCCGTCTAGGCCTAACTTGGGATACAATTTGCACAATCAGAACTTTGCCGAAAAATAGTCACTGACTCAGTCTTGGGGTAGAAATCCGGTTCTGAAGGACCATGTTATTTTATTTATTTGTCGGGTTCGAAATCCCAGCTGAGCCGTGAACGGCCAAATTCTAAAGGGCAAGTTCTACCTAAAGCCCAAGTTAAGCTAAATTAAAACTTACGGATTTGAGATCCTATTAGGTCCTACCTCAGGGTAACTTCAGGGTTGCTGACTCGATGCGGGCCTACCTTAGACCTTAATTACATGAACTTAAAGTAAACAAAAAGGGTACTATTTGTGGTCTTCTTTCTGAACCTTGCAACAACAACGCAACCTGGACTATTGCACGATGCAACAATCATGTATCTAAACAACCAAACTGAATTGCAAGAGAGCTCTCTATCAGACCACACCTTTACGTACGACCTTCCACAAACGAGTAGAAAAGACGCGCAGCGTCCCAAAATGATGCCAACAGTGTGACCAAACAATGATGCCACAAGAGCTAAAAAATGCTAGCTCTAAATTAAGTTAATTTTTCACTAACCTTACAATTATGAGATAGATATATATACACCTTAACTTAATATATATACAAGCAATGCTGCATCAATCAGCTTAGTCATCGTATCGCCTTGGGACAACAATGGTTCTTCCTCTTCTAGATTTTCTAACAAGGCAAGAGCTAGCGCTAAAGGCGCCGAAATTTTTTCACTTTCATTCTCATCCTGTTGTCTCAAGGGGGAGCGATCGCCCCTGTCGCCCTCCCCTTCGGTACACCTCTGGTATGTTCTAAAAGGGAATACGGACCATTATTCTCATCCTTTGGTTGATAATGGAGTTTCCGTTTTTGATTCTGCTGGGAAGTGTGGACGTTTTGGAAACTATCATTTTACCCAATTTGTGGCTCCTGCCTCTGTTACTAATGAGGATTATTACCAGGCGGCATTGGTCCCTCTACAGTATATCGTGATTTTAATGATCCATATGATGCTTCACTTTCTTTAGGTGAGCTAACAGTAGCCTTGCATTCCTGTAGTACTTCAAAGGGGCGTTCTGTTGGTCGTGATTTTATACATAAGCAGTTTTTACTTCATCTTCCTAATAGATATCTATCCTTGTGTTGCACTTGTTCAACCTCATTTGTTCAGTAGCATCGTTCCTTCCCAGTGGGGTGAGGCAATTCTCCTCCCCATATAAAACCGGGCAAAGATCTTTTCTTACCCGTTTTATCGTCCTATCCACCTTCTGTC
Source organism: Bathynomus jamesi (assembly GCA_023014485.1). Classification (NCBI taxonomy): domain Eukaryota; kingdom Metazoa; phylum Arthropoda; class Malacostraca; order Isopoda; family Cirolanidae; genus Bathynomus; species Bathynomus jamesi. Next base: position 732,619 of record JAJOZX010001693.1, read on the forward strand.
CTGTCTTGGTAAGCTATTTGAAAAGATTGTCCATGGTCGTCTTTGGTGGTATCTGAAAACTACTGCTGCTCTCCGTACTACTCAGTGGGTTTAGGAAGGGTAGAAGTACTACTGCTCAATTGGTCAAATTGGAGACGTTCATCCGATTGGCTCTGAAAGATGAGAGGTTTGTTTTAGTTATTTTTATGATCTTAATAATACATTTGATTCTGTTTCCCATACAGGCCTGCTGTATAAACTTACCACTTTAGAAGTCCGTAGACACCTCTTCTGCTGGCTTGCAAGCTATCCGGACAATAGGTCATATAGGGTTCAAATACAGAATTCCCAGTCCCGTTCGTTCCCTGTCAAACGTAGAGTATCTCAGGGTTCTATTTTGAGTCCTTTATTATTTGACTTGTGTCTCTCCGATTTGCCGGATATACTGTAGCTCCAGTACAGTGTTCTGAATTTGCTGATGATACCGCCTTCTTTCTATTGGGTAAAACTCCATTCAAAGCTCAGCAACACATTCAAAAGCAGTAAACAAATTCACAAAATCTTGGTGTTTAACTAGGGTCTCACTATAACTACACACAAAACAAAACTAATGTATTTCACCCATCAACGGTGCATCCCTTGTCTTTCACTACAAAATGTTAATTCTAAGATCCATACAGTCTCCACTCTCAAATTCCTGGGCCTGGTTTTTGATAGTCCTTCCCTTACATGGCTCGCCCATATCACCCATCCTGTAGCAAGGTGCACTACCCGTATCAATGCACTGAAGGCTGTTTCCTCATATAGGTAGGGTGCAGATAGGAGAATGATGTTTTTCTTTTACAACGCTCTTATATTAGGCAAACTGCGGTATGTTGATTTTATCTATGACTCCTCAGCATATTCCCTGAAAAAGAGACTAGAGATTATTCATAATTCTGCAATGCATATCATCCTAGCTGCAAGACACTCAACTCCCATTTTGACTCTCCGGAATGAGTCTGGTCTGTTCCCCCTCCAGTATTATTGAGATCTCTCTAGTGTCCAACATTTTTTAGAATTCAGGCCCTGCCATTATCGCACCCATTGCATTCCTCCTTAACCAGGGGTCTGCCGCGCATCATGGACAAAGATTGGTCAGTTGTCAACAAACCACCATTCTCTTTTCGGTCCAAAGGTCTTCTTCGCACTCATTCCCTAAACTTCCATCTCTTTACAGTGCTTCCTTTTCCCTCCTCTCCTCTTTGGGATCCCTTAGTCTGCACAAGCTACCTTGATCTTCCATTCTGGGATCCAACTTCTCCGTCTTTCATAATTATGTCCTCTCCACTGATGGTTCAAAGGTTACGTCACCGAGTTCCTGTTCTTCAGCTGTATTTATTCCTTCTTCATCACGTTGATTTTCCTGGAACTATCTCCTCAGCACACTGAGGAGAAGCTGCAGAACTGTATGCAATCTAGCAGGCATTAGTTTGGCTTAATGGTACTGTGTTTCTCCACTCCCATTTTATCCTTTTCTTTGATTCTCGCACGGCACTCCAACTGATCCAGTCACCCATTCCAACTTCCTATCTTGTTTTAGTAGACATGATTCAATCTACTCTACGCCACCTTGCTGCCTTTTCTGTTACAGTTGTTCTTCATTGGATTCCGGGACACTCTGATATCCCAGTGAAGTGAAACGCTCTCCTTTTCTTAGGCTTTAATCAACTTAATTGAACAACATTCCTGTTAATATAAATAACAATAATATAGTTATGGTACACAAATATATATATAATCAATGACACAAGTTATATAATAATAATAGTAATATAGGTATGGTAAACATAGGGCATTTATATGAATTGTTTATACTACAGATTAGGATTAATTACATCAAAGAAAATATCATTACCTTCATATAATAAAGTATATCACATCCAGTGGCGGTTCCTCATATGGGCAATATGGGCAGCCGCACAGGGCGGCATTTGTGGAGGGGCGCATGAGCGCCTGCAAAAAAATAAAAATAAAAATAAGAATAAATAAATAAAGAAATAAATAAAAAAAAAAAAATAAAATAAAATAAATAATAAAAGATCAATGACTTTGCATCAAGGAAGGTAAGAAGAGTCAGGCTTCAGATGGCAGTTGTGCTGTGGTGCAATTTATTTTGTTTCTTGTTCAAAGTGTAGCATAATAATTACCCTCTCTTAAGTGTCTTATTCTATTTATGTGATAGAGCATTTGTACAATTTAGAAATTTGATTCTCTAGTTTATTTTGGCAGTTGTGCAATTTAATTTGTATTTTTCCTGTTCATAGTATCATAATTACATTCTCTTAAGTGAGTTATTCTATTTACGTGATGAAGGATTTGTAAAATTCAGAATTTGAGTCTTTGTTTTGGTTCTGAAGTTCCAACAATTAGTCCAATAAAAGTTATTTTGTGAAAGAGTTATGTCGTCCTTTATTTTGGGGGGATTCGAATGTGTGTGTGTTGGCGAACAGGGGGGGGGGGGCGCTGAAGGTGAGGTTCGCCCAGGGCGTCATGTAAGCTAGGACCGCCACTGATCACATCTCATCAGTTTAGTTCAGACATCATCAATTTAATTGAATTGAATATAAACACAAATGATTTTACTTAGGTATAACATTCTAATAACGTAATCATAAGCCTGCAAAATAATATTACACCCAGATAATGAGAGAGTGGACTGGCGCAGGCAGCACACAATCTGCCTTCCGTAACAGCTCTTCCATTCCATCCTGGTGAATGTCTGATTTCAGCTTATTCTGCAATGCACGAACACTACTCCTCTCAGTGAGAAAGAGAAAAAGGAAAACCTCCTTACCTTTTATGGGACACTTAAATTCTGCTGGAGCTTTACATTTTGGTATGTTCCGTTGGGTTGTTTTCAGTCTTCAATCCTGTTCCGCTTTCGATTGGGGCATGTAAAACTTAATTCTTATTTTCACCGAACTGACCTAATGGACTCTCCCTAAAGTGTCAGTGCAGATTACCGAAAACCATCTCCCATTTCCTGCTACAGTGACCTCGATATTTCTGCCCGCGACACACACTTCGGTCTTCTTTACTTTCGACTGCTTGCAGGTGGTAGATTTTCTCCAGTTAGGGCTAACATTTTGGGACTCCTGTTTCAGTTTCTGTCATCACCCAGTAGTTGACTCCTTACTGAGCGGACGCATTCCGTGGGCTCTCTGATATTGTTTCTACTTTTGGATATTGCCGATAAATTTACTGTTGGAAAGTTCTGAATTTGATATACTTGCGTTTATATTCACATTGTTATAGTTAAGTAACTGAATATTAGTGGTTTTTAGCGATTTAGAAGTTTTCATAGCGTTCCGGCTTAATTTAATTTAAACTTGTGACGGTTATAAACGTTAACTACCTTAACTTGCGCGATGTCGTCGCAGAAAGCGTTGTGTGCTAGGTGTGGGGTTAATCGGTGGTATACTGATTTTAAAGATTACAACGGCGGTCCAATGGCGATTACCGAGAGATCGGTTTGTTTCTTTTGTGAGTTAAGTGAAGAGATAATTGATTTAAAACGTAGTGTACGCGAGATGACGGAAAGACTTGCAACACTTGATGAGGGCAGGGCTAGGTTTACAGTTGACGAAGGCCGAACCTATATTAACGTTGAAGACGTTAGTAAGTTGAAGGGTGAGGTTAGGAACCTAGTTTCTACTATAGGTAGCTTATCGGGAAGGTTAGACAGAGTTGAGGAAGGGGTTAAGGTTGGTCCGAGATTAGTAGATGGGGAGGATTTAGAGTAGTTAAGGGTGGAGCTAGGCCACGTACGTTAGGTGATAAGAATCCCCCCCCCCCTATCGAGGTTTCGAACCCTTTCGCCCAGTTGGATAGAGATGTGAACGAGGGAGAAACGATTTTAATTAGGGACTCCTTAGTGCGTCATATGGATAAGGAGTTCGTTGAACGGAATCCAACCAAGAGGAGGAGGGGCTGTCTACCAGGGACTAGGGTTGACAGAATTAGAGACGAAGTAGATAGGATTGATGGTGCCTCCCGTCACTCGATGTTGGTGACGATGGTAGGGGGCAACGACTCATATAGGCCGGATACGAGAGTGCCTGACCTTTTGGAGAGATAGGGTTAATTAGGTCCCTAAAGGCAAGGTCAGATAGGTCTTTAGTTCTAGGTATTACCCCTAGGCACGGTTTAAATTTTAGGATTACATCAAACACAATATTTTTAAACACTAAACTAGAAGAGATTTGTGCTCAAGAAAATGTACCCTTCGTAAAGCTGTGGTCAGAATTTATTGATCCTAGCCTTTTCATAAAAGATGGGGGTGCATTTCAATGAAATAGAGAATGCTAGGCTAGGTAGGTTAATTGATGAGAACGTTCGAAAGCTGTATAGGTCGAGGCCCTCTTTAAACGTTGTGGGTCCGGGAAACGCTCAGGCGATGGCGGGTATTTTTAACATTTTTTTTTCGACAGTTTTTACCGCAGAAGACGTAAATAATGTCCCCGACGTGGACGATATCGTTCCATTTAGTAGCGAGACTATTTTGAATGAAATAATTGTTTACGAGGGTGAGATTGCGCATTATATCGATAAGCTAAACGTTAGCAAGGCTCCAGGCCCTAACGCGCTTTATCCTAAACATTTGAAAGATTTTAAAAACGTTATCGTAGGCCCCTTAATAAAATTTTTTAATAAGTCGCTGGAAGCGGAGATTATTCCTGAAGACTTCAAATTAGCTAACGTTACGCCCATTTTTAAAAGAGACGACCGCACAGTAGCTAGCAATTATAGGCCTATTAGCTTAATGTCAATTGTCGGTAAACTTTTGGAATCCGTAGTTAGGGATCGTATCGTCGATCACTTAGAAAGTCGCGATTTGATTAATAGTAGTCAGCATGGGTTTCAACGCCATAAATCTTGTTTAACTAATTTGTTAGAGTTTTATAACGAAATATTGCGCAAATACGATAGGCATAGAGCGGCCGACGTTATTTATTTAGACTTTAAAAAAGCGCTCGATACAGTTTCGCATAGGAGATTAATTGCGAAGGTTAAAGCGTACGGTATACGCGGTCAGGTAGCTAATTGGTTAGAAGAATGGCTTCGTGCCAGGAAACAGAGGGTCGTTGTTAATAGTAGTGAATCGGGGTGGTTGGATGTAGGAAGCGGTGTCCCTCAGGGTTCAGTGTTAGACCCATTGCTATTCGTAATCTACATTAACGACATAGATGTAGGCTTGACCAGTAACGTGTCAAAATTCGCGGTCGATACTAAAATAAGCGGTAAAGTTTAACTTACGTGGACGATAGAAATAGGCTCCAAGACGATGTAAATAGGATTATGGAGTGGACGGATAAGTGGCAGATGCAATTTAACGTAGACAAATGTAAAGTTTTGCATATAGATTCTTGTAACAACAATTACACGTACACGATTGATGATAGACAGTTAGCGAGCATTGACGAGGGAGTAGAGTTAGGCGTACGCGTATCTAAGGATTTAAAAGTTAGGAACCAGTGCTTGGAGTCTTGCGCAAAAGCTAATAGGATGTTAGGCTTCATCGCGCGTAACTTCGAATTTAAATCGAAGAATATTATATTCCCCCTTTACAAGTCCCTAGTCAGGACTCACTTAGAATATGCCGTTCAGTTTTGGTGCCCGTATTTGCGTGAGGATATTGATAGGTTGGAAAGGGTTCAGCGATGCGCCACGAAACTAATTCCGTCACTACGCAGCAATTCCTACGAAGCTAGGATTAAAATGTTAGACTTTCATTCACTCGAAACTAGGAGATTAAGAGGGGAGCTTATTGAAATTTTCAAAATCGTTAATAAAATCGATAACGTAAATTTTGGCAAATAGTTCATTTTCGATAATAGCAATACTCGTAATAACGGATTTAAATTACGCGGCAGACGTTTCATTACTGTGATAGCGTGGGGTAGACACCCCAGTTAGGTTACTTAGGTTCTAGCAAACAATCAAAAGCACTTACCGGTGCGTTGAATTAGGTATTCCTTGAAGCCTACCGTTTTATTCCTGTGTCCCACAACAGCCTACCTAACTCTCTCTTACATTACCAATTTAGAAGCTATAGACATTACCCCTAACTATACTTAAGTACGAACAACTTCCTACCCGATTTGTTACCTTAGATTCATCACCTAATTTTACTCAGCACCAAAGATTAGGTCAGATAGGAAAAAACATGTCTAGGCCAGACCCAAGCAATACGAACAGCCCTTCGTTCGTTTATGGCTTCGTCTTGCCATTCAGCTTAGATTTAGTGATATTTACTCTTTAGTGACTTTTAGACTATATACATATATATACATACACGTCACCTCACTCCTCCCCTACAAGTTTAGTCTGTCAGGGGGATGAGGGACCCTAGACGACCTGCGGAGCGGGGTTGATGTAGTAGGATCAGGTGCAACCTGTATAGGCGGGCAAGTTGAACCATTTTCCGGAGGATCAGTTCTCTCTTCCGGAAGACTCTGGTCCTTCTGCACTTCCCGTTCCCATATCTGGTCCTGATGGCGTTTAATAGAACGACCATCTTCTAGTTGGCACTTGAAGGAAACAGGGCCCGTTCTCTCCTGCACAGTTGCAGGAACCCATTTTGGTCCAGCCCCATAGTTGCGAATCACAACTGGATCATTAGGTTTCGCTTCTAGAACTCTCCCTCTTTTAGTGTCGTGGTACAACTTCTGTTTTTCCTGATGGCGTAAAACTCGTTGTTGTAACATTTCGTTTGGACGTAACAAATCAAAACTGAACGAATTCCCCGGCCAATCAGAAGTTTAGAGGGAGACACCCCTGTCGTGGTGTGTGGTGTTATTCGATATTTGAACAAAATTTATCCAACACCACTTGCATTTCCTCCCCACGAGAATGACGCAAGGCCGACTTGAAAGTACGGACCATGTTTTCCGCGAGACCGTTAGTAGATGGGTGGAAAACACTAGACCGGACATGTCTAATGCCATTTAGGTGGACGAAGGAACGAAATTCCTCACTGGTAAAACAAGTACCATTGTCGGAAACCAGGACTACGGGTAAACCCCATCGAGCGAAAACTGAACGGAGTAAGCGAATCGTTACACCCGAAGTCGTGGAAGTGGTTGGAAAAATTTCCACCCACTTAGAGTAGGCGTCCACCATGACTAGGAAATAAATATTATTTATAGGACCTGCATAGTCAACATGGATCCTATGCCACGGTATAGTAGGCCATTCCCAAGGATGAAGTGGACTTTTCCTTGGGAGATCTCTGTTCTCTAGGCAGCTTTGACAGGAACGAACCAATGATTCGAGTTCTCCATCTAAACCAGGCCACCAGAAATAAGCTCTCGCCAGCTCTTTCATTTTTGTTGCGCCATGTGTTCAGCGTGAAGTTCCTTCACTAAATTCGACCTGCCTTTATTTGGAATAATCACTCTGTGGCCCCATAAGAGACAGCCATTTTGAATAGAGAGGCCAGACTGACGCTGAATAAAAGGCTGTAATTCACTCTCAACCTTAGTAGGCCAACCAACTGAGCAGAAATGGATGACCCTAGACAGAATAGGGTCTGATTTTGTCCACTGCTCTATTTGTACTGCAGATACTGGAGTGGATTCCAAAAACTCCACCAAGTGAACCCATTCTGTAGGTATAGGTACACAATCATTTGGATTTTCTAAGGGCAACCTACTTAGCGCATCAGCCGTACCTAGAAGTTTACCTGACCGATGTACTAAGTCAAATTTATAAGCTTGTAGAATCAGTGCCCATCGTTGAATCCTACCTGAGGCCATAACTGGAATATTTTTATTAGGTGAAAATAAACCTAAAAGAGGCTTATGGTCAGTAATTAGTTTAAATTCATGACCCCATAGAAAGAAATGAAATTTTTTTACTGCAAATACTAAGGCTAATGCTTCACGTTCCACTTGTGCATATCGTCTTTCCGTCTCAGTTAGTGTTCTAGAAGCAAAACAGATAGGCCTATCTACACCATCAATGTGGTGAGATAACACTGCCCCAATTCCATAAGAACTGCTGTCTGCTGAAACTACGAGAGGAAGTTTAGGATCATAATGCACTAGGAGAGTGGACTTTAGTAGTACGTCCTTGGAAGCCTCAAATGCTTCCTTTTGAGTTTTCTCCCATCTCCACTGTTCCCAGATCGTAATAGCTTATTTAGGGGTTCAAAGGAAAGTCGATGCATTAGGCAAAAATTTCCTATAAAAATTTAGGAGACCTAAATAAGCTTGTAACTGTGTGATGTTTTGTGGAGGTGGTGCCTTTTCTATTGCTTCTAGTTTATCCACCGTTGGATGAATGCCTGAGGCATCTATGCGGAACCCTAAATATGAAACCTCGTTAGTGACCCATGAACACTTTTCTCTCTTTAGCTTAAGTCCAGCATCCCGGAGTCTTTTTAGAACCGTGGTTAATCTAGTTAGGTGTTCTTTTTTAGTCGAACCTGAAATGAGGACATCATCTAGAAAGCAAAGTACCCCTGGAATGTGACCTAGAACTTGGTCCATTGTCCTCTGAAAAATACCTGGAGCCGATGCTATTCCATAGCATAGCCTATTGTACTTATATAGGCCTCGGTGCGTATTTATGATAGTTAATTCTTTAGAGTTTTCATCTAAACTTAGTTGAGCATAGGCTTGGGACATATCGAGTTTTGTGAAATATTTTCCCCCAGCAAGAGAGCTAAATAATTCATCAGGCTTGGGTATAGGATAGCAATCTAGAAGGACGGCTCTATTTGCTGTTAAACGGTAATCCCCGCATAACCGCACGGACTTGTCCGGTTTTAGTACAGGAACTACTGGGGCAGCCCACTTAGCGTGTGTGACTGGTTCAATAATTTTATCTTTTAGCAGCCTGTCAATTTCTAAATCTACCTTCTCCCGCAGTGCATGCGCAATTGAACGAGCCTTACAAAATTTCGGAGTTACATTAGGATCTACTTCTATGCAGACCTGATGGCCTTTTAGGTTGCCTACTTCAGGCCCAAAAATAGAAGAAAACTCCCTTAACAATGAGTCTATGTCAGATGGATATGAAAGTGTATGCACATCTGCCTGACCCCTTGGCAAGATTTTGTCAATTGGCATTTCCAAAGCATCAATCCAATCACGGCCTAGTAGAGTAGGCCCTTGCTCATCCACCACTAAAAGGGTTAAGGGATGAGACAAAGTTTTCTGGTTAAGTGTAACTGTGACGTATGCTTCTCCACAAATAGGTATTTGTATGTCACCGTACTTCTTCAAAATCGTTTTAGATGCATGTAGTTTAGGTGTGTTTTTGAAAATCTTATCAAAAACTACCTTGGACATGACCGTCCGGGCAGCACCCGTATCCAATTCTAGAGGAACTGTAATTCCATCTAGGCCTACCTCTACAATATATGGGCCTGTATTTTCCCCACTTTGCTGCTCATAGAATAGGTACTCCACTCCAATGTTCGAAGTATTTCCCTTTTGAGGATTTATACTAGAAATGTTAAAATTAGAATTTTCACCCTTTGTTTTCTTTGAATAACACACTTTAGCTATGTGGCCTATTTTACTACAGTTTCGGCAAACTGCTTCTTTAAAAGGGCAATCTTTCTTCCAATGGTGTTTTCCACACCCTGTACATGGCTTGGAAGGCTTAGTAGAATTAGTAGGCTTAGTCATATTCGCCTCATACCTTTTATTTGCCTGTCTAGTAGGCTCGTTAGGTCTGCCAGGCCTAGAAGATTTAAAGCTATTTACGTGTTGGGCTTTACTACTATGATTTCCAAAAGCTCTAACATCTTTAGCAGCTGCTTCTCTAGCCGTAGCTATTTCTACAGCCTGACTAAAAGTTAGGTCCTGTATGGCTAATAGGGCTCTCTGGGTAGACTCCTCTTTGAGACCCATTACAAACCTATCTCTTAGCATTTCATCTAATTTGTCCCCAAATTTACACGTACGGCTATGGCTTTTTATTCCTGCAACAAACTCTGCAATGCTTTCATTTCCCGTCTGATGCCTTGAATAAAATTTGAAACGTTCATAGATGAGAACTACTCGGGGTTTGTAGTGATCGGTTAGGGCCTGTACCAATTCCTTATAGGTGCAAGTTTCCGGTGCTTTAGGAGAAACTAGGTCCATAACTAAACCAAACGTTTTAGGGCCTATTATAGTTAAAAAGGTAGGTACTTTCTTAGCATCCGGAATGGAATTTGCCTCGAAAAACAACCTCACCCTAGTGGCATAAGCTTCGAAGTCCTCCCCATTGTCTTCGTAGGGGCTTATATGGCCAATCACCGACATGCTAGAGCAAAACCGAATTAGACCAACTCACGTGAAGTAGGTTAGGTTAGGTTTAAATTTGGTCTAGTTACTGAATAGTGAATTTTATTAGAGTTAGGGCTGAATAGTGAATTGTATTAGAGTTAGGGCTGAGTAAGAATTAGTTTTAGAGTTAGGGCTGAGTAGGAATTAGTTTTAGAGTTAGGGCTGAGTAGGAATTAGTTTTAGAATTAGGGCGGCGGGACCTACGCTATAGTACGGTAGCTTCCCCACACAAACAAACCAAATCGGACGACCCACTAGTCTGCATCCAATTTTCCAAACAACCACTTGAACCCAATAAGCCAATTAACCCAATAAGCCAAATTAACCCAATGAGCCAAATTTAACCCAATGAACAAAATTTAACCAAATGAGCCAAATCCCATCCTCGTCGCCAAATGTGATAGCGTGGGGTAGACACCCCAGTTAGGTTACTTAGGTTCTAGCAAACAATCAAAAGCACTTACCGGTGCGTTGAATTAGGTATTCCTTGAAGCCTACCGTTTTATTCCTGTGTCCCACAACAGCCTACCTAACTCTCTCTTACATTACCAATTTAGAAGCTATAGACATTACCCCTAACTATACTTAAGTACGAACAACTTCCTACCCGATTTGTTACCTTAGATTCATCACCTAATTTTACTCAGCACCAAAGATTAGGTCAGATAGGAAAAAACATGTCTAGGCCAGACCCAAGCAATACGAACAGCCCTTCGTTCGTTTATGGCTTCGTCTTGCCATTCAGCTTAGATTTAGTGATATTTACTCTTTAGTGACTTTTAGACTATATACATATATATACATACACGTCACCTCAATTACTAACATCGCTAAAAACGTTTTTACGTTTAAAGTAGTTGATAAATGGAATAATCTTCCCGCGTCCGTCGTGAACTCTACCAGCGTTAATATGTTTAAAAACCGTTTAGATAGGCATTTTAAAAATATTAACGTCATTCAAAATAATAAAACAATTAGCAACAGGAGTAATTTTACCTTAAATTTACCTTAAAGCGCTTCTGCCTCAAGGGTGCGCTGCTCCCTCGAAGTCCGCTCAGCGCCTCCTGAGGCGGGGCCACGACGGGGTCGCCACCCCTCTTTTCTCTCGCTCCTGCCATACGATTTGGTCCCCTATTGAATTTGTGGAGGCTGGTCTGGCAGAGGAATACCCTGACAATGTGGGTTGGTCGGGTATGTTGGCTAAAAACATGTCCAAGTGTTTTTTAAAAGTATCTACTGGACTGCACTTATGTCTCTAAGGTACTGAGGCAAGGAGTTAAACAGGCGAGAACCATGCCTAGAGATACTATTATATTGAAGGGTTTGAATCCTTCTCAGACTGTTTGGTGGGAGGTGATATTTTTTACACATTCTTCCAGTTCTTGTTAAGGTGGGCACAATTGGTTCAGTATTGGGGGCAACTAAAAGCCCTTCTAGAATTTTCCAGGTGTAGATTAGGATGTATCTCTCAAACCTTCTCTCTATGGAATAAAGGTTGAGGCCTCTGAGCCTATCTCAGTAGTTTAATTTGTTTTTACTCACCTGTTGCCCATCAGGTTGTTTAATATACGAGGTAAAGGTTCTTTGTAGGCCCTCATTTTTTGCAATTCATTTTGTTTGTGGGGAAACCATAATTGAGAGCAGTAGTCAATGCGTGGAAGGACAAGTGATTTCCACAGGGTAAGCATGGTCATACTGTCCCTAGTTCTGAATGTCCTCAGTATATATCCTATTAGTTGTTTGCATGATGAGGTTACTTTGTCAATGTGCCTGTTGAATGTTGCATCTTCAGATAATATAATCCCTTGATCCCTGACATGATCAGTTTGTACAATATCTTTTCCTGTGGGTCCAGTGTAGTTGAATTGTTCTTTCAGGTATTTATTTGGTCCATACTTAATTAGTTCAAATTTGTCTTCATTGAAGGCCATATTGTTTGCATCTGCCCATGCATATATAGTTTGTAATCCTTTTGTAGCTCTACACAGTCTTCTTTTTCTGTAATTGGTATTAGTATTCTGGTATCTGCGAATGACAGGAGAGAGCTTCCTAGGTTACAGTTTATATTGTTTAGCATTATAATGAATAGAATTGGTCCTAGTACTGTGCCTTGCGGTACATGGTCGAGGTTTGAGTCTGTTGACGATTAATGCCAGCTTGTGATATGCCAGCAACAGAATTATATTAAAAAAAAATTAGACTAACACGAACTTAGATGTAGCTCGTAGCGTAAACTAACCCACTTTTTGTTATACTCTTCATATATTTTTTTTGTTCTTTTCTTATCCTCTCTTTACTTGCATGGCTGTAGTTTGCATGGTATGACAGCGTTTGAGTTAAGACTGTGTTTGCATGATTTGTAAGCGTTCTTGTTTTACTTCTTTTCATCTTTCACCCCTTCCTATTCTCTTCGACTATTTTTCCGACTTGTCGGCAGTGGCCGGCGGATGATGATGGAGAGTTTTTCTCTCTTTTTACGAATGAATGTTAACCCACGAATGATAGGTTTTGCTAATTACTTAACCCCTTATTCTCTTCTTTTAACCCCCTACTCTCTTCTTTTCTAGATCTGAAATTTTTTTGGTAAATTCATTGGTTAGCCAAGTTAACTTATTGGGCTACTTTTCCAGAAATTTACTAATCTACAGTTTTCCAACTGGCGCTATTTTCTGCTTTTGCAAATGATCATGCTACTTTTCATCATACATATCTGGCAATCCTGGCTGCGCCACAGTGCCACAAATGGTGTTAAAAAACGGCCAAAATTATTTTTTTCAATTGTACTTAGTTTTATGTAGTTGAAATGTTTAATTATGATTTATTTAATAAAAAATTATGTTTAGTACCTTTTGTATATATGTAATGGTGACATATTGAGTGATTTTTCTATAAAATAATAATAATATTCCAAATCAATAGGTTTATGACCTATGTAGTTTCTTAAGTTTCTCAAATTACTAAAAATATACTAAACAGATAATTGTTAATTAGGCCTATGTTTTGCAGATTTTGTCAAATGACATACTAAAATAAGTATGGTTTCATTTTAATCACTATACACATCTATTGTTTAAAACATTATTTGATAACCTGCCACTATATCAGAAGGGGTAAATAAAAAACATCGTAATACCTCTTAAAGTTTATGAAATTAATTCCCCCAAAATAAGTGTGACAACTGATATGAAAAAAAGTGTAAATAGTGTAAACAAAATTACAAAAACTTCATATTTAGAACATATCTTCCTCATCAGAACTAATATTTAAATTCTCTAATATTTCACTCTCTTTTAAAAGTGAACGTGCCTTTTCTGACATCTCTCTCAATTTGGGGTTTCTATTCTTTTTCCGAACTGTACTAATGACTGGATCGCTTGATACTAAAAGATAATGAATTTGATCTTGCATAGTATTCAGTCGAGATGTTTTTCTGGAATGATGGAGACGAACATTTCTTATTACTTTATGTAGACATTCTTGGCATTCTTCTGAATAAGAACAAATTGGATATAGATGATTTTTCATCACCAAATCTCCATGTAGAAGTACTTTGTGTACTGAAGCACGAATTTTATACCATGGATATAAATTTACAATAGTCGTAGCAGCTTTTCGACAATAAGATTCAAATTTTGCAATGTCAACTTGGTTTTGACAACTGAGAAACTGCAAGATACAATAGAGCATATCAATTACTTTCTTGTTCACACCTGTGATTTCGGAAAATATCTCTGCATTTTGGAAAGCTCTTCTTGCTGTGTTTCCATCATTTGTGTTTCCAGCCCCTGCTTTCGGATGATCCACCAGTAAATGAAGTCGTTTTCTGAAATCCCACTTGATCTGTTTTTTTCTGGCTTGCACACTCTTCTTTTCCTCTTCAGTTCTAGCCATCCATTTTTTAGTTTCTAATTTATATCCAATATGTAAGATAAATTCAAAAAATCTAATCCAGCAATGCAATATTGAGAGACCATATTCAACAGCATCAGTATTAATTATTTCTTTTTTCAAGAGAAAATCAATGTCATTCATTTGGGATGGTTTTGCTAAACATAAATTACATGACTGTGTTGAAGTAGTATCTGTAATTGCATTGATAGCCGTTCCATCAAGCATAGTTAGAGATAACTCGTATTCCATGGCAATTCAACTTCAGTATTTTCTCCTACTCTAACTTTATGAGTGGTGTAACTGGGAATCACGCATCACTCTTCTTGCAGACTTAGTTAGTTAATACATGAAAAACATGTTCTAACACGCAAAGTCGCAAATAGTCGCGAAAAAGTTTTGTTTCTTTGATTTACTTAAAGGTTGCATTAATGTTTAACACAAAAATTACATTCCCCAAAATCCCCCATTTTTTGTTTTGCTAATTTTACACATTTTCTAGATAACAATTTAATCTGTAATCTATGATATTGCCATAGTTTTTTTTAATTAATGCTATCTTTTTAGTTTTCAATAAAAAAATATGCATGAAAATGTTCTAAACTGTTTATTCTTTCAATAGAACTAAGCAGAACATGAAACTACAGACAATTTTTTGTGATATAGTAACTTCAAGTAAGTTGTTAGAACAAACATATTTTGTCCCCTCCAAGATATTTTAAGACAATGTATATTATTTCGTAGATTTTTCTTGCCTTAATGTAAGAGAATAAAATTTCAAATACTTAAATCAGTAAGTAGAAGTGTTTTATTTTGACGTGGAAATGGTTTTAATAGAATTTACTTAAATTTGTTATTTTGGTTTTTGGCCGTTTTTTAACCATTTGTGGCACTGTGCTGCGGTAGTACCCAAAAGGTGATATTGTAAGTTAGATTTGGTTTAGCTAGAGATTCATAATTAAATATTTAGCTTTTACGACTTAATAAACCTAACATAACCTACACCATCACGTTTTGGTTACTACCACAGTATGCGGATCTTGACTCTGGTACATGCCTATCCAGACTAAATCTATACTCTGTCAAAGGAAAGTTACTTCGTGCTGACTTGATTGGATATTGGAAGATTCTCCATGGAATGACTGCAATTAACCTTCATGATATGTTTGTTTTGCTCAGATGTTGGTACCAGGGGACATTCCTTTAAGCTACCACATATTCAGTCCTTCCTTGAGAGTAGAAGGCGATTCTCAAATATTCGTAGTGTTTCTGTGTGGAATGGTCTGCCCGATTCGGTTGTGTCGGAAACTAACGCTAATTCATTCAAGAGAGCATTGCATGATGCTCTGGGCTCCGTGCCCTTCGAGTATGTTGACTAAAGTGATCAGTTATGTATGTATGTATGTATGTGCATATCTTGTTGCCATATGTGGCTTTTAATGTGTGCCAATGTGTGTGCTGATGTATTAATTTTGATTGTCACAAGTGCTACTTTGATGATTGAGTACAAACTTTACTTAAAGATATACATTCCACTTCCAGTCTGAACAATTGGACAGTACTACTTATATGATTAGTCTGATAATTGTAACGACTGGCGTACCTGTAGATGTGGGCTTTCCTTATTTACAAATTAACGTATGCCACTGTTATGGTATGACTCACTAGGACTTAGGGGAAAGCCAACTTGGTGACTTACTGTATTATGTTATTGGTAAACGTGTGATTTTAAGCCGAATTTGTGAGCTGTGGCTTAAAAATAATGTAGCCCAAATTTGGTGTAAAACAAACGATAATAGCCAAATGAAAATTGGGTTCCAATAAAAGGTAGCCCAAACAAATCTGTGGCCCGAATGCTTACGACCTTGTCCAATGTGTTTAAGCGCAAGTAATTTAAATTTAAATGGTGCCAGAGTTTTATGAAACAACGCATTAGTTTTTTTTATCAGATTTTGTAGTTTGGGCTTGAAAAGTGATACACCAAATCGGGGAAATTTCCATTAAACTTCCCAATTTGAAATTAACAATATAACAAATTCTGACCTTGTCAAAAACGCGTTTTCTGCGAAACTTAAAATTTATTAATTTCTTTTTTATTTTCTCAATGGCCAATCTGCACAGTCTGCTCAACGTCCCAAGGACTATTTCTATAACACTTTTGTCTGATGCATCGAGTGAGAGTTTTCCTCCAAAGCAAGCGCATGCTGGCCAAGGAGCCACTTTGAACAGCGAAATCCTTGCTAGAGTCTAGCAGGTTCTGTAGCTATTACATGTATATGGGCTCTGGAACCTGTGTGCAGGTTCCATAGCATGTAAGCTGCAGAACCTGTGCGCAGGTACTGGAGCCACTTCGTAATTAAGTTTTAGGTTTGATTAGCTGACTTGAAATTAATGTTTTGCAAAATTTGATGGTAATTTGATTATAAACTATAGACAGAATTACATTAAGTAGGGAGTCGTTTTAAATTAGTTATTTCCTATGTGACAGTTTGGCCAATCACAATCTTTATAACAAATTCTGACCTTGTCAAAACACATTTTCTGTGAAACAAAATTTTTTTTTTTTAAATTTTCTTAATGGCCAATCTGCACAGTCTGCTCAATGTCCCAAGGACTTTTTCTATAACACTTTTGTCTGATGCATTGAGTGAGAATTTTCCTCCAAAGCAAGCACATTTTTCTAAGAGTCTGATGGAAGAACTCGAGGATATAATAAGAAAATTAGAAAACATGGTAAATATTTACGGTATTATTATAGTATTACACCCGTCTAACGTCCAGCAATTATTATATGTTCATTAAGATGATTTTTTAAATTCTAAGACACTTTCCTTCTATAGCATTTCCATCGCAAATGCTTCGTTTTCGAGATATAAACATTTTTTTGGTGTGTATCTAAGAAACATAAGAAATTTTTATAGTGGGCACACTAGGGGCCACTTCGGCCCATTGAGGTGGCTCCACTATGTAAAAACTGCCTGTACATTGGCAATAACCAATTTTTACAAAACTAATTAAGTATCAATTTAAAACTAATTAATTATCAATTTAAAACTAAAGATAGAATCTCTGGATCCAGAGGATCAAAGTCATAATAGGCTACTATCCACAAATATGTTACACACTATATCTATTTATAACTGACATGCAAATATATCAGATCCAAAGAATCCAGTCAATTTCATTATGGTACCTATCAATACCAGTACCATGCCAACCAAAAATAAGTCACGGTCCATATCAATTGCGGACCAAGTCACAATTTACATCCATATACATTACAATATATATACTTAAGAGGAAAAGTGTAGGTGTGGCTGTAAAGACTACAGTAATGTAGAAATGTGTGTGCACCCATTTTGGGTCTCCCATTTAAAGGTGTTTGTGGGGCAAGTGAAGATCATGAGTTTTTCAATACCTCACAGTACTATGGGGGGCACCGCTTGGCAGAGGAATCTCTTTAAATAGGGTGTGTAAGGACAGAGAGTATCCCCTAACCCAAGATGCTGCCTCCCTATATCCCACAACACCTGTGTTGAGCTGTGGGATCTATCACCCAAATGCACACTTGAAAGTGTGCAACATAGGGCAACCAAGCTCATCCCTAACCTTGTGTGTTCGTTTGTGTGACTGTTACATGTCTGTCCAATCACTGCGCTCCATCCATTTTGAATTTGAATTATTTTGCTACCGGAGTGGCTTCTGTTGACATGTGACTGTGCTTGTTTGATTATTACCGCTGTATTGTCGCTTTCTAAGAAAATTTAGAAAAAAAGTGTTGCATTTCTGCGTGCTCACAGTGTTCTACCGACAGTAGTGAAATGTCCATACCGTAAAATGGAGTGCACATATTGTCAAGACCAGAAACTGTGGCGTTGTAGAAAAAGTTACGTTGTGCTTAAAACGAAGAAAAGACGGTACTGTGATTATTCTGTCTTAGATTTTAAAGGTAATTCCTATTTTTCTTTTAGGTTAGGTCAATTTTGAAGGTGAAATTTGTTTTTTCCTATGGTTTTTGATGTTTTGAATGAATCTGACCTTCAAAACTGTCGGAAATGACTCGTTTTTGAGATACCCCCCCCTCCCCCCAGCTGGCAATCTCAAGAACGAGTCATTTCTGACAGTTTTGAAGGTCAGATTCATTCAAAACACATCAAAAACCATAGGAAAAACATAAATTTCACCTCCAAAGGGAGATGGGTGTAATATTATAAATTTACCATATTTACTATTACACCGGTCTCCAGTAGAAAGTTTTAAAAGCTGGTTTTCAATGTGCTGAAAAACATAAATTTCACCTTCAAAATTGGCCGAACCTAAAATAACCTAAGCAAACCTAACCTAACACTGATTTAAATTAAAATCAGTGGCAGCACCATTTTTTTACCCTCTTCCCGTTAGAGAGTTTAAGCTTCAATAACTCTCTAACAAATCATTTGCAATGGAAATGAGTATCATTTTTTAATTCAGCACATTGAAAAATATTGAAAACCAGCTTTTAAAACTTTTAACCAGAGACCGGTGTAATAGTAAAGAAATAACTGAAAGCACCTGGATTATTATTGAATGTTTCACCAACAGTAACCTTGAAGTCCAATAATTACAAAGTTGTAGGTATTATCATGGGTTAGGTTAGGTTTTATATATATATATATATTAGAGTGTCCCAATTTTTTTTGTTCCTGAAGTTTGTCATGCACACCCCCCTAATTTCTTCCACTCGTGAAAACATGCCAGCAAGATGAATTTCATTCGTGTTCTTTAATTTTAAGGGTCCCCTCAAACCATGTGTTACTATTGCTGAATGGCTACTCTCTACCTTATACTAATTGTAGCATATTTCTTTTCAGGTTATGGATACAAGAAAGCAGGAGACTGTGTGGTTGGTGGGGGTGTTGCGAAATGAACCTGGAAACGCTGTGTCAACTCCCGACAGTGGGAGATGTTCTTCGACGTCTGTTGTTCTTCACTCGGAAGAAAAAAACTTCCATGGTGGAAGCTGCCAATGTGGTAGCTGATGAGGTTATGGCGGTGTGGGCTCGGGCATCTATTCCAACCTCCCACAAGCCCAAGTGCGTCGAGAGGATCAAGGCCGTCTCCACGGACTATGAGAAGGTTGCCAGAAACCAAAACCATGGGGGAGAGAAGCAACTGGAGCGGGAAAAGGGATTCCAAGCCAACCTGAATACACTGTTCGAAACAGCTCATGCCAACGCCATGAAACTCATCAAAGTCCCCGAAGATCGAGACTTTCTGAATGACCAGCGAACCGTGCGGAAGATGTACATCGGAGGAGAGGACCTGGAGTTTGCTCACAGGCAGCGGAGCGGGAGAAACGCCGAGCAGCTGAAGAGAAGAAGAAGAAAAGGCGCGAAGAGATGGACTCACTGCAAGCAAAAGGAATGGTGAAAAGTGGGTCTTCTTCTTCGAGTCTATGGCCGAAGCATCCAATGATGATGTCCAATATTCCTCTCTTGGTCCTTCAGCTCCTTGATCCGCTCCCAAGGACGGCCAAGTGTCGGCAAGGAGGATCATCCAATATCCCAATTTTGCTGCAGCCCTGGATCGAACTGGAACCTCAGTATGCCAAGCGATGCACATTGTGGCTCCAGCACTCGCTGCCGCGGGAGTTGAGTTATCCTCGGTCACCTTGTCCAAATCAAGTCTTCACCGTTCATGGCAGAAGTCCAGGAAGAACTTGGTAGCCGGAATCAAGACCGAGTTCAATCCTGATACGCCGCTTGTCATCCACTTTGATGGCAAACTCCTCCCTGATTCGGATGGAGGGAAATCAGATCGCATACCAGTGATGGTCAGCGGGAAGAATCTTCAGAAGTTGTTGGCAATCCCAAAAATCCTTGACAGCACGGGACAGCGGATGGCTGGAGCTGTTCTGAAGGTGCTGGATGATTGGCCGCAAGTTCAACCATGGATTGCCGGTCTCTGCTTCAACACAACAGCGGCGCTTGTACGATTATCCAGGACCAAATGGACCACCGCGTTCTTTTCCTGGCTTGCAGACACCACATGATGGAATTGGTAATCACCACAGTCTTTGACCTGTTCTTCAGGTCTTCTGGCCCCGAAATTGCGCTGTTCGCTCGCTTCAAATCCCAATGGGAGTTCATCGACCAGAAGCAGGCTTCTTCGTTCAATGGCGATGGCCCAAGTGACATCCTTTCGGAATGGGTGGCATTGAAAAAAGAGCAGATTGTCCACTTCATTGAAGACCAGCTTGAAGTTGGCCACCCAAGAGACGATTACCGGGAGTTCCTGATCCTCGCTCTGGTCTTCCTCAATGGTCATGGCAAACGAGATCTCCGGTACAATCATCCTGGAGCATACCACCGGGCCAGGTGGATGGCCAAAGGCATTTACTGTCTTAAGATGTTCATCTTCCGAAGCCAATTCCACCTGACCGCTCACGAGGGTCCGGTCACTACGCAGGATAAACGTCTTTGCCATCACCATCTACCTCCAGAGGTGGTTCAAGGCTCCATTGACAGCGGACGCGCCCGTCAATGACCTGGAGCTGTTGGAGGACCTAGAGCGGTACAAGGCGGTGGATCATGATGTAGGTACTGCCGCATTGACGAAATTCCGGGGCCACCTCTGGTACCTAAGCGAAGATTTAGCCGGACTCGCTATGTTCTCCTCCAAAACCACCGATGTAGAGAAGATGGCCATGCTCCAAAACCTGCACAAGAAGACCGAAAACCCAAAAGATCTGCGTCGGCTGGAGGGAAAGAGTGTCTTGACCGTGAGATGGTCGGATTTGAGCACCTTGGTCACGAAAAGGACTCAAAACCTCTTTCATTGCCTGAAGCTGCCGGTTCCAAAACCCCAAAGATCTCAAAGGATGTGCACCATCGTTGAAGTCTGTGAATGACGTGGCAGAACGGGCGGTGAAACTGGCGGAAGATTTCAACAAGGGCCTGACAAAAAACGAGGAGGAATGGCAGCTCGTGTACCAAGTCGTTGAATACCACCGCCAGCAGTTCCCCTCAGCAGACAAAAAGATCCTCTGTCCCCCGAAATGAAATGTGCCATTAGGAAGAATTTCCATTTCCTTTAATTTAGTCATTAGAAAGAATTTACATTTCATTCTTCCATTCTAGAATGATTAATGCTGAGCATTTACGTTTGTTCATATAGGGTCGAATAAACAAGGTCAATGAGAGGACCCTTCCCCTCCTAATAGGCCAGTGAAATTTCGCCCATTTTTTCCTTTCTGCAAGTGTAATTAATTAAAGGGGTGTGCAATTTGACTCTTGCAAATTTTTATTTTCACATGTGAGGCTGGGACACCCTAATATATATATATATATATATTATATATATATATATATATATATATATATATATATTAGGTTGTCCCAAACTCATAGGGAGGCAAATTTTTTTTCGGGATACAAATCTGCTTGTGTTGTGCTCTTTTGATGTTTCCCATTAAAAGTCTTCTGTAAAATTTCAGAGAGATCGAAGGAAATTTAAAGTCCCGAACTTTGAACACTTTATTTCTCCTCTTAACTGAAAGGCAAATTAACTGAAATATTTCTCTCAAAAGTTCCATCACAAAGATGATTATACAAAATAAACATGTATTTTAATCTTAACACACAAACAACAATTTCAAAGCATCACATTTATGCATTTTAACTAAACACGTGTTTCATGAGATCCATTTTTGTTCCTTCCGGCTCACATTCCGTCGGTGTGAGTGGACAGTTCGAAGGAGGAACTGGAGGTCTTCTTCATCACAGCACAGAGGTTTCCCTTTCCTGTCTTTTCATTGTGGCTGCATTATATTTTCTATCTTCACCTCCCATGTAACTCGTATGTTGATCTTCCCTTTGGGAAATGAGGAATTCCTTGTCTTCAAGAGGGATATCTCCCCGATCCAGAATGTCTGAGCGGGTGACATAAAAAAATATCCTCCATATCAGCCAAGAATACATCCCGCTGCATATTGTAAGTCATTCCAGTCTTGTTCTTGTTTTTATGCAAATTTCGGTACCTCTGAACCAAAGCTTTCAGTTTAGTCGAGGCATGAACGGAGGTTGTTGCCAGATTCGAGTTGGCTCTAGCCCAGATTTCTAATACAGCCGATATTACAGCCTTGACACTGTTGGAATCTGTCTTCTTTTGGTCGCGGTGATGGTAGAAGAAAAGGAGCAACACGTCCATATTACTTGGTAATCGAGATTTAGCCAGCTCTGCTATCGGAGACCTCTCAAGAAGCCACAACTTGATGTTTGATCTTGTCAACGCCATAATGATCAATTCTGAAAACCAAAAAAAAGTCATCAAATGTCGGGACCTCTAAATATCATCTGATCGAGTTGAAAATCACACAGCCAATGCTTTAGCCCAAACCACATCCGGGCATGACACGAGTGGTCAGGTTGTGTTAAGAAAAAAAATTGGGACACCCTAATATATATATATAATATTCCTAGCCCATTTGGTTTTTGTTAATATCCAAAATACATTTTTCTAATGTATTTTGGTGTGTTTGGTTCATATAAGACCTTCATTTCTAGCGAAATGAACCAAAACATAGGAAAAGTTTAATGTTTCATAACTTTGTTTCAGTTCATTTATTTTCCTTTGTGCAAGCCTTTCACAATTTGGAAAGCAGGACTTTTTGGTAATCATGTTTATGGTCAGATTCAGTGGGTTACTGGGTCAAAATTATGGTAATTGTATACAATATCCCCCTCACCTCAGTTTCTAATAAAAGTTATTGCAATGCGTAGAAAATAATAAATAAAACCTTTCCTTTAAGTAAAAAAAATTTCGGTCAATCATATTTATGGCAATATTATTTAATTAACAATATCCATTTGATGTGACATTTTTCTGATTGGGCTATTTTTTCACTACTCTGCAACTTAATTAGTTGGTTGGTTTTCCATTAAGTAAAAATTTTTTGGTCAATCATTTTATGGTGATATTATTTAATTAACATATCCATTTGATATGACATTTTTCTGATTGGGCTATTTTTTCGCTACTCTGCAACTTAATTGGTTGGTTTCAGTTCTGGCTATTTTTTTTGGTTAATATTCGTTTTAATGCTTTGTTCATTTTCAATAGGAGACATTCTATGACAATTTAACATATAAATTCGTATTCAGGACACCTTGAAACCTCAGGGAAACTGATAAAAATCAAGGAAATATACTAATAATTATTTATTTTTATGGAAAAAAAAAAATTTAGACGTAAAAAGCAGCCATTATACGCCATTGACTGAGTGTTTACCTCTTTCCGCTGTTAAAATTTTGCCGGTCCTCATCCTCTCCAGTTTTATGGGGATATCTCGTGGCAAAATTAGGAAACATAGGTCAAATCAGCCAATTAAATCTGGTTTTTGTTTTCATGTTACCTTATCTGACCAATCAGAGACATGCATTTTGAATCTCCAATAATGCATACTCATTCCAAAATCCTTATTCAGTTTGGTTTTCACTATGGTTTGTCTGGGGTGTGATTTGGAGTACTTATAAAAAGAAGACTGATGAAGTTTTTTACCAGTCACTGTGTTTTACCTACTCATGTTATTTGTCCGCAGTGTGGTCGTGAGTGTAATTATAGAGAAGTTGCTGACCAATATTATTGCAGAAGATTGACTAGGGATGAGCGTGGCAGAAAAAAAAAGTGTTCCTTCTCTGTTTCCTGTCAAAAGGGCACGTGGGTTGAAAAATCCCACCTCAAACTGTGGCAAAACTTATTGTATGTTGGGTTATTCTTGACAAAGCATTCAACACAGCTAGATGCACAGCTCTATTTAGTGTTGGCTTCTGAGAGTGCGGTTGGTAAATTTATAGTATTAACCCGTCTCCCTTTGGAGATGAAATTTGTTTTTCCTATGGTTTTTGATGTGCTTTGAACGAATCTGACCTTCAAAACCGTCGGAAATGACTCGTTTTTGAGATAACCTCCCTCCCCCCAGCTGACAATCTGGGGGACCCTGGTGGGAACTGAGAGTTCTCGGGTGGGGAAAATCACAGAAAACGAGTCTCTTCTGATGGTTTTGAAGGTCAGATTCGTTCAAAATACATCAAAAACCATAGGAAAAACAAATTTTACCTTCAAAATTGACCTAACTTATCCTAACACCTAACCTTTCCTAACCTATCCTAACCTAACCTATCCTAACCTATCTACAACGCCACAGTTTCTGGTCTTGACGATATGTACACTCTGTTTTACAATGTGGACACTTCACTACTCTCATAGAACACCGTGAGCATGCAGAAACTCAACACTTTTTTCTAAATTTTCGTAGAAAGCGACAATACAGCTGTAATAATCGAACGAGCATGCGTCACACGAAGCCATTCTGGTAACAAAGTAATTCAAATTCGAAATGGATGGAGCGCAGTGATTGGGCAGATATGTAACGGTCACACAAATGAACGTACGAACACACTAGATACACACCAAAAAATGTTTATATCTCGAAAACGAAGCATTTGCAATGGAAATGCTATAGAAGGAAAGTGTCTTAGAATTAAAAAATCTACTTAATGAACATATAATAATTGCTGGATGTTAGACGGGTGTAATACTATAATAATACCGTGCGGTTAATTGGAAGAGTTTTTGCTTCAATGTCTGTGAGCATTGGCTAGGCCAACAAGTTCAAATTGGTGGGCCTGGCAAAATTGTCTATTTATTCCTGTTGGTTGCTGCTGATTTGTACAAACATCCCAATGCTGCTATTTAAGGTAAGAAATTGCGAAAAAATGCGGGTTAGGTTAGGTTAGGTTAGGTTAGGTTAGGTTAGGTTAGGTTAGGTTAGGTTAGGTTACGTTAGGTTACGTTAGGTTACGTTAGGTTACGTTAGGTTAGGTTACGTTAGGTTACGTTAGGTTAGGTTAGGTTACGTTACGTTACGTTAGGTTAGGTTACGTTACGTTAGGTTAGGTTACGTTAGGTTAGGTTACGTTAGGTTACGTTAGGTTACGTTAGGTTACGTTAGGTTAGGTTAGGTTACGTTAGGTTAGGTTACGTTACGTTAGGTTACGTTAGGTTACGTTAGGTTACGTTAGGTTAGGTTAGGTTAGGTTACGTTAGGTTAGGTTACGTTAGGTTAGGTTACGTTAGGTTAGGTTACGTTACGTTACGTTACGTTAGGTTACGTTACGTTAGGTTACGTTACGTTAGGTTACGTTACGTTACGTTAGGTTACGTTACGTTACGTTAGGTTACGTTACGTTACGTTACGTTACGTTAGGTTAGGTTAGGTTAGGTTACGTTAGGTTACGTTAGGTTAGGTTACGTTAGGTTAGGTTACGTTAGGTTAGGTTACGTTACGTTAGGTTACGTTACGTTAGGTTACGTTAGGTTAGGTTACGTTAGGTTAGGTTACGTTAGGTTAGGTTACGTTAGGTTAGGTTACGTTAGGTTAGGTTACGTTAGGTTAGGTTACGTTAGGTTAGGTTACGTTAGGTTAGGTTACGTTAGGTTAGGTTACGTTAGGTTAGGTTACGTTACGTTAGGTTACGTTACGTTAGGTTAGGTTAGGTTACGTTAGGTTAGGTTACGTTAGGTTACGTTAGGTTACGTTAGGTTAGGTTAGGTTAGGTTACGTTAGGTTAGGTTACGTTAGGTTAGGTTACGTTAGGTTAGGTTACGTTACGTTACGTTACGTTAGGTTACGTTACGTTACGTTAGGTTACGTTACGTTACGTTAGGTTACGTTACGTTACGTTAGGTTACGTTACGTTACGTTACGTTAGGTTAGGTTAGGTTAGGTTACGTTAGGTTAGGTTAGGTTAGGTTAGGTTAGGTTAGGTTAGGTTACGTTAGGTTACGTTAGGTTAGGTTACGTTAGGTTAGGTTACGTTAGGTTAGGTTACGTTACGTTAGGTTACGTTACGTTAGGTTACGTTACGTTAGGTTACGTTAGGTTAGGTTACGTTAGGTTAGGTTACGTTAGGTTAGGTTACGTTAGGTTAGGTTACGTTAGGTTAGGTTACGTTAGGTTAGGTTACGTTACGTTAGGTTACGTTACGTTAGGTTAGGTTAGGTTACGTTAGGTTACGTTAGGTTAGGTTAGGTTAGGTTAGGTTAGGTTACGTTACGTTAGGTTACGTTAGGTTAGGTTACGTTAGGTTAGGTTAGGTTACGTTAGGTTAGGTTACGTTAGGTTAGGTCACGTTAGGTTTAGGTCTGAACCAAAACATATTTTTCTGGTGTTTTTGGTGTGATTTGTTCAAATCTGAACTTTTTTTCTTTGGGAAATGAGCCATTTTTGAGAAATTTTCAATTTTAAAATTTCTCAAAAATGGCTAATTTCCCAAAGAAACGAAGTTCAGATTTGAACAAATCACACCAAAAAACACCAGAAAAATGTGTTTTGGTTCAGAAAGGAGAAAAAGCACTAAAACGAATAATTGCGCTTTTTTTCTAATTGGATTTAGTTTGGTCATGTTTGTGATAGAATTATGACGTGCTGTTTGTGTGGTTTCGACTTTGAGAACTTGATTCATCATGTGCCCTAGATGAAGACTAAAAAAGTGCATAACTTAACATGTTATTACACTATCATTTGTATAATTTAGGTCAGGGGGGGTATGGGGGCTCCACCCCCGTAAAGATCATGCATCACAAATTGAACTAGAGAATAAAAACTAACAAAAGTGTGATGCTCGTTACATAGCAAGTGCGTAAATTCAAATTATCCCACAGTACTACGGTTAAAAGTTGAGACTGTTCTCTTTATATGATTTTAAACTATAAAACCTGACCTTTAAAATGGTGCAATCAGATTTTTTATATCATAAAAGAAAACCATTTTAAAGTGCCATGAATTTCTCAATTTTTTTCAATAGATCACATATTGCAATAGCTATGTACACTCAACCCCCCAGTTAACGGTGGGGTTACGTTCCATAAAACGTTAACGTTAAGTGAATTTATCGCTAAGCGGGGGCTTTATAACATTGTTTCAATGGGGATACGTTCATCAGCATCACAAAAACATTGTGTGTGTAGCCTAAGTGTGTGTGTATGAACTAAAACACAGAGAATACTAAATTATAACAAGAGATAAATGGTAAATGAAATAAATACAGTATGTTTTTATCTTATTTATCACATACATATTGTAAAATGCTAACATTCACCAGTCATGGCTATTGGTAACGGTAACAAGACTTGCAAATCACGAGCAATAACGATAGCTAACACACACAAAACACACGCCATTAAAACTGAGGAGGAGGGGGGGATGCGCAGTGTGGGTAAAATGAATCACTGTGCATATTGCTTGAGGCATTGTTCTGGCGAGATACTGTAATGATATTGTTACGCGGGAAATGGTATTAATTCCTTATGATTGTTAAAACGAATTAATGTTAAGTGAACGATCGTTGTACGTTTGGTTTTTTTTTTTTATTTTTTGTTTTAGATTTTAAATTAACCTGATTTTAAAAAGACCCGTTTCCATCATACTTGGTGGGGTTTGTTTGGTAAAACTGTTACAAATATATAAAATATTTGCATGCATTATTAACAATATTTCAGACTTGGATATTTTTCCATTATACCCGCGCAAATGGTAAGTTTTTACGGCACTATTGCAGTTGGGTACCCCAACCCAACAAATTCAATTACAGGGTTAATTGAATGCCTGATTAGGTCAACTGTATGCCCTTGACAATTGGTTAAGTTGTGATATTTTCATTAGTTTTAATGAAAATATCATGACTTAACCTAACCATTTGTCAAGAGTGTACAGTTAGAACCAGTTGTGATATTTTCATTAAGACTAATGAAAATATCACAACTTAACCTAACCAATTATCAAGGGCATACAGTTGACCTAACTGGGCATTAAATTAACTAACTGGGCATTAAATTAACCTAACTGGGCATAGGTATCCCATAATGAATTTGTTGGGTTGGGGTATCCAACTGCAATAGTGCCATTTTTACTATATGAATACAATGCTTATTCATATATTTTTAGAAATTTATTATGGACATTTACTACTGTATGGTAATAACTAAAGCCCCCAATGTCAATCGCCTTTGATGATTGGTTAGGTTTAGTCATGATATTTTTGTTAAAACTAATGAACATATGACTTAACCTAACCAATTGTGTGTATATATATATACACAGATAGTCCCTGACTTACGATTGCTCGACTTACGATATTTTGAAGTTACGATCATATTTTTTTTCATTAAAATTGCAAATAACACAATAAACAGCATACTTTAATAGTACTCCACTGCCGTATGACAACTTAAAAAACGAGATGGCAACACGCCGATCTTAGCGATCTACATCCTGATGTTAAAGTAGCTTTCATGCCACCAAACACAACTGCTATCATCCAACTGATGGATCAAGGTGCTGTGGCCACCTTCAAGGCATACTATTTACGCAGAATCTTCGCCCAGGCTATCGAAGCAGTTGAACAAGGAATGTCACTTACAAAGTTTTGGAAAGATTACAATATCTTGCAGGCAATAAGAAACATTGTAACATCATGGGACGAAATTACAGAGAAATGTATGAATGGAATTTGGAAGAACCTATTACCAGAGCATGTGAACTCTTTTGTAGGCTTTGACATAGATGGCAGTGTTAGTGAAATAAGAAATAATATTGTGGAGCTTGGAAGAGATCTTGAGCTGGAAGTCAACGATGATGATGATGATGCAGACTTGCTTAATATTGAGGCTCAGTAGCTTTCAAATGATGACTTGCTCCTGCTTGCAAAAGAACAAGAAGAAGGACAAGAAGAAAATGAAGAAGAGGATAAAGAAGAAACAAGAAAATTTACAAAGAACGGATTGGCAGAAGCATTTTCTACGCTTAATAAAGCAATGCAAATGTTCGATGCAATGGACCCAAATGTAGAAAGATTTGCAAAAGTTGAGAGGATGGTAAATGAATCCACTTCATGCTACAAAGAAATCTACAATGAAAAAAAAAAAAACTGTTCAGATGACATTGGATATTTTTCTAAAGAAGACGCCTTCTGCTCCTTCAACAAGTGGCATCCAATCTTTTAGTACATGTGAGGGAGACGTTGATGACCCTGTGGAAATGCGTGTTTCATCTGACAGCGATTAGTGATTTGTTTATGCCATTATATGAATGGTAATTAACTAATTTCATTTAATTACATCCTGTGAACTATGTTTTTCTTTCAATTAATAAAACAATTGTGGTAATTTAGTGTTTATTTTAACCTTATTTTAAGAATGAAAATATTCAAGAACGGGAACTTAAGTCCCTATCTCTATAGAATACATTTAAAAGTGCATTCGACTTACGATTTTTCAACTTACGATCTCATTTTCAGTCCCTAACCCTATCGTAAGTCGGGGACTATATATATATATATATATATATATATATATATATAATATATATATATAAATATATATATATATATATTTATAACATCTGTGTTTTATTATTGAAAAATTTTAGTTTTACTTTGAATCTGACCATAACCTAATCTAAATTGAATTCAACTGTAAAGTATGTACATTGTACATGATTACAGAATTTTTCTGAAAATGGGAGCATTACTCAAATTTTGGGAGATTATGAAGTCTGGCTCACTGACATCTCATAAATAAGGTAAATTTATGTTATTTCTGTCAATGTGGAGGACTTACATTTTTGAACATTGAATTCTGTATGCTGCTCACTAGCCAGGAAGCAACTAATTCTGGCAATTTGCCATAATTTGTAAGTTTACAATAAAGTTCCAGAATCCAAATGCAGTTTAAATTACTAAACTAACCTATTACTAAGCTTATATATATATATATATATATATATATATGACTAATATTAAGTTTTTGGAATATATAGGGCCTAAATTATAAAATACAACTTAATATAGAATTATTATTAATATAGAGTAGGAGATTACAATAGTGTATAATATTTAGAGATTAGCTAGTTGAAGAAAATGTAAACTTATGGGCAACTTAACTCATTAAGCTTTGCCTTTTTCATGAATATAAAATATTTTTATATAATTACACTTCAAAATGAGTATAAATTATCATAAATAGCGTTTATTGTACGTTCATTTTTCTATAAATATAGATTTTGTTTTGTAATGAAAATTTTAAAGAATTGGTTAGAGAATTAGCTAAATTTGGCTGATTCTACTGATGCCACTGCTGATCATTACACCATGAGATTGAACTATACAAAATGTTTGTAGACATAGATAGGATAGATATAAGAAAATTCTTTATATTAGAAACTGACAATAGAACTAGAGGTCACTGTAAAAAAATTGGGGAGAAAAATTTTAGGTTAGATCTACATAAATATTTCTTCAATTTTAGGGTGGTGGATTTTTGGAATGACTTACCAACTACTGTGGTACTTTGGATGGCTTAAAAAAGGGAATTCATTAATTTTCTTAATCAAAGAGAAATTTTGAAAATAGTAAAAAGGTACCCTAAATTTAGTTGATAGGCTAGTGAACCTATCCAGTGATGGAGATACAGGGTGGTCCAAGATAAAGTAGCCCCCATTGTTTTTTAAAACTCAATGGGGCTACTTTATCTTGGGCCACCCTGTATAAAGATCAGAGTATGACTAGTGAAAAAGGGGAATCTCATAAATAGCAGGGGGGTTTTCATGCATTTGAATGATAGTCTCATGGATTTAAGAGTGATTTGATGAGAAACCTTATAAATAGGTGGGATTCTTTGTACAGTTGTGGTGTTATGGAGTAGAATTTAGGATGATTTGGTTCTTATTTTAGACATGGATAACCTTGAAAGTGCCTGGTGACTTAAATAGTTTAAATAAGTGAAAGTTAACTATTAAGGGGTTGAAGTTAAGCCTAGGTTATCTATTATTTAGCTGCAGTATTTATTTTTATATTTGTTGAGTGGTACTTCATGCCAGTTATTTCTTTTTCCAGCTTAAATCTCAATTGCAGAGCTCTCCAACATTTTAGGTTTTAGTTTTTGAAGATGTACAAAGGATATTCAAGTTATTTAGTAGCTATTTACCTTTGTTTTAGGCTGAGGCCTACTTAAAAAAAGGACATTTAGTCAAGTTTAAAGGAAATTACAATAGTTGAGTTATTGGCAGAGCAACATAACAAGCAGAAGTCCATTTACCATTTGTAGATTATATGAAAGAATGTCAAGCTCAAATATGTCTTTTCATAAGGGATATTTCACAGTGCCATCTTCATGGATATCAAAGTAAGTAACTAGAAAACAAGACAGTAAGCTAAATTTAGTCAACAATTAGGGATATATATATATATATATGCTTATTATTTTGATTTCTGCAAAGTAGAAATCTAATTATTAGTGTATTTACTTTCTGGGGATAGGGGGAACACATTACTTACACCAGGGTACCACAGGTGCCTTCTCTCTGCATACCAGACAAATTTGCTTCAGGCTGAAACTTGTGGTTAATTTAAACAGTAACTAGCATTAAATAAGGTAAAACTTTCCTATAAAGTACAGTACTTTATCTTATTCCTCTGCAGTTTCAAGTATTGAATCCAGTCTGCATTTTTGACATATTAGGATATTACCTACCATATACAGGAATACCTCAGAATTCGTTGTTTCACAGATTTGTCATCAATCTTTTACTACCAATAGTTTCACAATCCATTGCCCATATTCGCAGATTCGTCATTTTTTGAAAAAATGTGAAAAAAAATGATTGAAATTGACAAAATTCAACTGTTTACCAACGTTTAACCCTTTAAGGACTGAAGGTACAAATTGCTAAAGTTTCAAATACAAGCATTCATAACTTAACCCTACAAAACATTCAGGGCTTAAAGGGTTAATGTATTATATTTTGTTGAAAAACTGTTTAATGTATTATATTTTGCCAAAAAATGAGTAGAATTTGATTAATTAATCCGTTTAATAACATAATACAGTAAAATGTTTTCTCATTGAAACATGTTATAATCTACCTTGAATTTCATCATTTCGTATTTCATTGTGTTATTCTGGATCAAATTAATGACAAATTTTGAGGTATTCCTGTACAGCTTAACTACTATTCTACAATTAGGCCAGATTTAAGGCAGTCAACTGTTATACTAGGTATTTGTATGAAGTATGATTATCCTACCATTATAGTTTTTTTTTTGTTTTTGTTTTTAATTATGAAAAAATGAATGCAAAAAACTTCACTTTTTTCTACGTGAAGGTCAAAATATGATAATTAAAACCCACTCTAATAGACAGAGTTTATTTCCACAACAGTTTCAATACCCACTGGCATCCTCTTTGGGGGGATACAGAAAAACCTGAAGAGGATGCCAGTGGGCATCGAAACTGTTGTGGAAATAAACTCTGTCTATTAGAGTGGGTTTTAATTATCATATGAAAAATGGTCAGTAGATGTGTAAATTTTTAATTTGAAAGTACAAGTTTAAGTGATGTACCTAGAGTAGAAATTAAAAACATTGCTTATCATTAGGACTGCATTACATTTTTGGTTTTTAAGTACCTAATTGTAATTTTTATCCTTTTTTTTTTAATTAGAGACATAGAAAGAGGAAATGAGAAGGTGGTTGTCATCTCTGTATTTGGGCAGAGTACAGTGGACAGTAGTGGCTACAAAACTTCCCCTCTGGAGATTATGGTTGGAAAAAATGTACTAGGAAGAAACATGATCCATCCCATTTCAGTTAATGAAGATATATTTGTAAGTTACCTTTGACTTATATTCAGACTTGTGGATGACATAGTGTCTCTTGTGATAAGCAAAGGAGATAACCTATTTTCTTAGCCCATGTGTAACTTATATGATGATGGCTTCTTTTAAGAGTCCTAAGTTCTTACATTGGGACTATGCCATCACTTAAGGACTAGCCTGGTACTGTAAGGCTTTTTGAATAAGTATATTCATAGGATACAATTTTGGTAAGATCATGCTTGATAAGCAGTTTTAATTACAAACTACCACAAGTAACTGTGAGTACTGTTATAAGTACCTTAATTTTTTTTGTTTTTTGTAACAGACGGGAATTGAAGGATATTATGACCCTGACCGCAGGATTGTGTTCTTGCATTTAACAGGTGCTCTTGATTCTTCAACCTTACAGAGGTCTCTCAGCAAACTCAATGAGCAACTGCATGAAAAAGTAATTGGGACTCTTTTAATGTACTGAATGTAAAAGCTGGTAATCTCCAGATTAATAAGAAATAATGCAAAATCAAATATAGCCTAATGTAATTAATACTTCAGCTGTGTGTTTGTGGTTTTTTGCCTACTTTCTAGTTGGTTTTAAAGTTCTTATAACGTGGATGCAATATTTAGTGGTGTATTTAGGCCTATTCCTGAAACACAGTATAATCTTTAAGTGTTTAATTTATGACTTGGATAATTTCAATAAGCCCAAGTGGCTTCATGTTTTCCAAATGTAATGTAACATAATGTATGAAAATGGACATTCTATATTATTAAAGTTGATGAAAAATGATAAGATACACAATACAACTTAATGAGTGTTAGCCCATATCCAGAATAATATGACTTTAAGCAATTCTAAACAGTTTTAACAATGTTTTTAAATTTGTGTATTAGGAATAACATTGTTTTTATCGTCAGGGATTCCTCGTCGTTTGGTCTGAGTTGAGGTTGCAGTACGCTCGATCTCTGCTTCTCCTTTTCTGCGTTTCCCACATTTTGTTGCTGTGTCATCCCAGTCATATATTTGATATCACCTACATTCACCTTTTTCGCACACTTGACAGCATCAGGTAAACCTAACACCTTTACAGTATTATTTATTATGCAAGTACAATTTATTTGGTATCCACTTTCAGTGGGTCACTAGCAAAGAAACCCCTGGAGCCTCTTTGCTAGTTACCTGTTGCTCATGTTGGGTTCCATCATGAAAAAGGAAAAATTTAGTATTTGTCATTTACCATTAATTATTCGAACTAGAGTGGATTTAATTTTATTTTTCCAGAAGTTTCTTATTCCATGCACGGTCTGTGTGTAAAAACACACACACACACACACACACACACACACACACACACACACACACACACACACACACACACATATGAGTTGCATCCTGCTCATCCAGGACTGTCTTAAGTCAAGCATCTAGTCTTCTTTTGAGGACTTGGGCTTCAATGACATTACTTGGTATTTTTTCTGAGGAATTTTGTTCTTCCTGATTCATAGCTTGGCACCATGTCAGATTTCTCTCTCCAAAATACTTATTCTATTGACGTTACATCTTTTATTTAGACTACGTATTATCTAGTCCAAGTAGCTACATTTTGAGCAGTATGGGTTACTCAAGATCAATGAGTAGGTGCTCGTCGGTTGTGGACTTGGAGTAATCTATATCGCGATGTAAACGTAACAATAGTATAGCTCCAAAATGATGTAAATAACTACAAGTAGTATCTTCATATCGTTTCCCCCAGACTACGATTTGTTTAAGTTTGTTTCATGATACTGAATGATATCATCACTTTCAATTTAACGTAGTAGCTATTTTCCCTTCTTCAGATCCAAATTTCAGCAGTCATCCATCGATATTCTGAAGACTGTCGGAGGTGTATCCAAAGATTGGCAGGCAAATGGGAGGATGTGTTCGCCAAGAGTTCTATTTGTGTTCTCTTCTCGACTCATTCCTCTGCACGTCATGAAAGAAGGATTGAATGCCAATAAGTAAGGAATCTCTCGCCAGTTTAATGAAGCTCTTAGAATTATGGTAGTTATAGTAACTAACAATAATTGGGGAGTGTTTAACATCCTCCGTAACCGTAAAAAGTCACGTGATGGATGGGACCTACGGCTTTACGTGAAATCCGAACCACAGGTCGATACGTCTTCCGAATGCGGAGGACGGTCACCCATCTAAATATTGAATGGACCAGAGTTGCTGATCTAAGGAATGGTGTTGG
The DNA here is from genome assembly GCA_023014485.1 of Bathynomus jamesi. Lineage (NCBI taxonomy): Eukaryota > Metazoa > Arthropoda > Malacostraca > Isopoda > Cirolanidae > Bathynomus > Bathynomus jamesi. The sequence continues at coordinate 767,736 of JAJOZX010001693.1, forward strand.
GACGTGGCCACGACGTAACCTTAGCCTACTGAGAGAGGACGGAAGTCACCTAAATCCTGGTTTACATTTAAATGAAAACATATTACTCGACATACCATTTATTCTTTGGGCTTTTGAAGTTTTAGAATGCCTGTTAATTTCAGTTGTATGTTAATTAGCTGACTTGAGATTGATGTTTTATGAGATTCTATTAGCTTATGACTCGGATAACTTCAATAGGCCCCAGTGGCTTCATGTTTTTCAAATGTAATGTAATGAAAAAGTTCTTTTGATTGAACTTTTTTTTTTCAGATCAAGTGGTAGTAACAGAGAAAAAAATGTCTCGAGTCCTTTGCGAAAATTGGAATTAGACCTCGAGTATCAAATTTACAGACTCTTGAGGAAAAGTAGAGTTATCACAAATATTAGGTATTTTATGAGTTAGTTTTACTCTACGAAAGTGGATTTCCCCCCAGTATATATATATATATTAGTCAGTCATAGTTTAAGTAGAAGGAATATGAAGTTTAAAATTTTTTTCACAGCATCATTCCACCCTTACACCATATATATACACACACCTCGTTAACCTCATTGATGTTCCGTGTGTTGGTCTCTCCACATGAAGGTCAAGCTGGTGGCCCCACCTCCAGGTCTGGCTTGGTAGAGGAGCGAGTTGGTTGCTTGCGCTCTCCACTGCTGGCTCATCTGGTACTGTCCTGAGCCAGGCATCTAGTCTTCTCTTGAAGACTTCAACTTTGACCCCTGTAATGTTTCTGAGGTCCTTTGGAAGCTGGTTAAAAAATCTTGTTCCCCTGACAACCAAGCTTTTTCCTTCAGTGTTGAGGAGGTCCCCTGTCGGGCCTTTAATTTGAAAACACTACACAAATTTAGGGGGGGTCGAAATTTTATATTCTTATTGTACACACTGCTCAGAGTTTCCTCTGGGCCCCTAAACAATATACTGTAATTACACCACTATGCGGCCCAGCCCCCCTCACCCGTTGCATATGCCCCCCCTTTATTGAAATGAAATTGAAACCAATTCTTTGAATAAAAAAACCCTGATAAATGACAAAGATTAAAGTAAATAATGATATAAGTAAAGTTAAAGTAAGTTATATATAAATAATAAGAGATCTTTCTCTGTATATTACTTAAAGAATCAATTGAAGCATACTAAAATCAAAATATTCACCTTAAGAAACTTAATTGAAGCATATTAAAACCAAAATATTCACCTTAAGAAATTTAACGATTATAAATTACTGACACCACTGGCCTTTCCATTGGAACACAGGTAACTTTTTTTCTCGACTCCAGTACATTCAAAATAAATTTGTCTGTTTTCGTAACCAATTCTATCTTGTGATGCTTCTGTTACCACATTTACAGCATGTTCTACTCCCTGGCTGTGACAGAGGAAAGGAATACTGTAAGCTGAAGTGGTTCATTTCGAACTTTAAGATCATCATTTGTCAAATTCTGTGAAATAGGTGGAGGGGTGATGGTTTCATTGTCCCAGTCGATCATGTTAGGATAATTGTCTGCTTCAAAGTTCAGTGTTTTTGGCAGCTCAAAATTTCTCGCATTTGTGCTCCTAGTTCTTGCTCGAATGATGTGCTGAAGAGCCAGCTCTCTTACCTCTCTTGTGTCTGTTATCATTGAGAGTAAGATATTCTCTGGGTGGGCAAAATAGGCGTTATTTCTGAGGACACGCTCCATAATCATCCGATGCTTTTTATCTAAGCTTTTAAGCAAGTGCATGATATACCAAAAATTAGATGCTTCCTCATTTGCCTTTGGATGAGACTTTATCCAAAACCAGCATTATAATTTTTACTAGGTCTTGGATGTTTTTGTCTGGATTCCGTGTAGACACACATAAGCGCAGGATCCTGTTTGCTCGTGTTAGCCATCTTGCATGATGCAGGGCACCTGGGGATCTGGTGGCTAACGCTTGTGAGATGCGTCCAGATTGTATGCTAATGCACATTTCATACATATATTTTTAGTCACTGCTGAAACTTTTAACAATATCGGCCGAAACTTCTTTAATGTTGCCCTCTCCAGGGGTATAATCAACTATATCCAGTTTGGTCAAATCCTCTCGGAGCATATTTCCAAGAGAACCTTTGAAGGTGTTTCGTCCCAAAGTTTTTCCATCAATTGCTTCAAATACGTGCCTGAAGCAGGGTTGTGGAGTCGGTCCAAAATTTTCCGACTCCGACTCCACACATTGTAAAAATTCGACTCCGACTCCGACTCCACACATTGTAAAAAATCTAAAAATCCGAGTCCGACTCCTCACATTTTAAATATACGACTCCGACTGCTCTAGTGTTCACTCACTATAATTATCATAATAATAAGACATTTCATCACCACCACACTAAGTGTGAAATTTTATATTTTATATTTTATATTTTATATTTAAATAAATATTAATTGTATATTCTGAAAATGTAAAAAAAAAATATTAAAAAACTTAATCTAGGGGCTATCAATGAATAGGTTTATTGACCAAAAAAAACTAAATAACCTAAATGTTAGTATTTAGGATTTAGAAATTAAGGGTGACACAGAACACAGAAATTGGAGTCGGAGTCGGAAGTTTTTTACCGACTCCGACTCCGCCCTGAAACGTGCGACTCCACAACTCCGACTCTCCGACTCCACAACCCTGGCCTGAAGGGCAGTTCGTTTGCATGCAAAAGGCAAATCAGCCATTGTACTGGCCTCCAGATATAATTCAATCAATTTTAGCACTCTGCCAATCCTGCCAGTGTTCGCTGGGGTGCTATCGCATAGCAAAGCTTTGAGGATTCTTTGCTATTAGAGTCAACTATAAAAGTTATTATTTCATCTGCAATACAACAAGCAGTTCCGTTATCTGGAGCTATATGATCCATGTAAACCAGGGCTGTAACTAGGGTTTAGAAATTAGTGAGGTCCAGATTTTTTTCGAGCTCGGCGGGACGAGCAAAATTCAGACCAAAATGACATCTACAAACACAACCCAAGCTATACACTAAACACAAAACGCTCGACGCTCCCTCTTTTCAAAAGAAAAGCGGTAATATGCGTTTCATACACGGAGAACGGTTCAGTCTTTTTTTTTTTTTAGGAAATAATTACCGAGGTCCGGACCTCGGTGACCTCATAGGTAGTTACGGCCATGATGTAAACATCATCAGGTTCTTTGACTATTACATAATGTTCTTCGTACTCCATTCCCTTCTTTGTCTTAGTTTGATCTTTTCTACCATCAAATCCGATGCCTTCAATCTGTGTGTTCTCTGATTTCACTTTGATTATGTTCTTTTTACCCACACATATTCTTTCTCTTTCCACTTTTTTCCTATCCAACATATTGGTTTCGTCTAATATTTCCATATCCTTCAAAGCTGCATTTACTATAGCTGCAGTAGCTCTGTAACGTACACGGTATCTATCTGCTGTTATTGTGAAGTTATCATAAATAATTCTGTTCTGATGTTTTTCTCTCAGCTCAAAATCCGGAACAAAGTCAATCATCATTGCTGTCATCATCAATTTCCATGTCTCATCTTCCATAATATGTAAAGGGTCCACTTTGCTGGTTGAGGCGACATTCATATCTAGGCTTATCTTGGTTCTTCTTTCTAATCCTTTAACGCTATCGTGAGTCCTTTTTCTTGTGGAAGTCGTTACTCTGTCGATTGGTCCTAGTTGGTTTTTTTTCTTTGTTTCTGCCCCACAAAAGACTCCCACTCAATCATTGGAACTCTAATATCACATCTGCAATCCGTTCAACTGATTTTTTTATCGTAACAAGTACAAGTGCAAATATCAAACATTTCATCGAATGTCTCCACCTTCTGCTGAAAACTTGTTTCTTTGTTTTAATGGTACTTTATTTAGCTTTGCTGCAGATTCTATCAATCGTTCAACTTTTATAGCTATTCCTTCAAATCCTATATGTGGAAAGGAAAACTTCTTCCAAATGGCTTCCACATCTTTAGTGACAATTCTGTAACATTCTTTTGCTGTTCTAGAACCTTTCGAAATCAGTTCTTCTCGTTTTCTTACCAAAAAATAATGCCTAAATACGTCAGCCTTTGGAGTCATTGAAGGTGGAAATTCTGCAGGGTGACCAAATGTTGAATTGTGTGTTTTGCTTCTTGTTGCCATGATTTCACTTATTTAGGCCCAGTAGCATTAATAACAAGAAACTAATTGTTAAATTCTAGTAATTGAATCATTCAATCTGAATTTAATATAACTTTCGGAATTAAATCATAACTCATTCAATCATAAACAATCTGAAACTAAACAAAAAAGTGACAATAATTTATATAATTCACCTAATCTATCTAAATTAAACTATGTAATCTATTCAGTTTTCTAAAACTCTATCTAAATAATCTATCCAAATTAATTTAATCTACTTAATAAGACAATATAATGCATGATTGTCACATTTGGGGTTTATATCTGTGGAGAGAGTAAAATGTGGGGGATGCTATGGAAGGGGTAAGGGGGGTCGCATATACTAATTTTTTTTACAAGATGTTGAGATCATCATTTCAACTATGTGCATACTGTGGAATTGGAGAAACTCGATTTTTATATTTTTCGACGACCCCCCCCCCCCCCCCCCCCCCCCCCCACACACACACACACACACCCTGCCTTTCCTATTTTCCAGTGTTGTTTGAATGGTAATTGGGTTCAGTTTTGGTACCAGTTTTTCGATCCTTTTCCAAATGTACATTATGGTGTACATCTCTTCTTCTTTCCAGGGAGTACAGATTTAGTTTATGTAGTCTTTCCCAGTAGTTCAGCTCTTTGCAGCCGTCAATCTTTGCTGTGAAATGTGTGTGAGTTTCTTCTAGTTTATTAGTTTCTTCCTTTTTATATGGGGATGTTAAAACTGAGCAGCATTCAAGCTTTGGTATAATCAGTTTTTAGCAGGGGAATCATTACTGTCCTGTCCCTTCTTTTGAACGTTCTTAATACCTGTCCCGCGACTCTTTTCGCTTTATTTATCGCTATCTGATTTTGTTTTGAATTTCTCATCAGCGGCCATTATTACCCCAAGATCGATCGCTTTCGTGCTTCTCTGAATTTCCTGTCTATCTGGGGCATAATATGCAGTCTGTTTAAGTTCCTCTTTTCTACTATATCTCAAGAGCTTAAATTTCTCTGTGTTAAATGTCATGTTGTCTTCTGACCATTTGCATATTTTGTTCGTGTCACTCTGCAAGGCCTCCACCTCATTTACATTGCTGATTTTTCTGCTGATCTTTGTATCATCTGCAAAGGATGTTACTATATTTTTGCTGTTTACTCTGCTGTCTATGTCTGTCAGCATGATAATGAACAGGAGTGGGGCCAGTACTGTACCTTATAAAAACCTTTGATAATTTTTCCCTTATAAATTTGTATGCTTCTCTGACAATTTATTTTTCAATTTATTTTTATAGGTTTATTTCTTTATTTTATTTCTTCGTGACATATATATCATTTCGGCATCATCTATTAAATTGATTGTAAACTACCCAATTGGGTTTGAATTTGTATGCTTGGCTTACAATTTTTATGTTTTTATCAGTGTGTTTATTTCGTTTGTGACCTATATATTATTTAGGCATCATTTTGTAATTTATCTATTTTTGTTTCCAATTTATATTTATTTTCATTTCTTTATTCTTTTGTGACCTATGTATCATTCAGACAATAACTACAAAAAAATTGGTTGTAAACAAGCCATTTTGAGCTTATGTTGAATTTCAGGCAAAGTGCTAAAATTGTTAGTTTTCCTTTCAAATGTGTGTGCTCCTCCCACAATTTTTATTTCTATACTTACTATATATATATATATATATATATATATATATATATATATATATATATATATATATATATATATATATATTTGTAACCTATATATAGTGTTGAACTTTCTAATCACTCCAGTGTTCCTGAGGATGTCATTAGACAAAAGTGCTTGAGCACCACTCCACTCTGTTTCTTTTTTCTTCGTGGTTTTATTCATCATAAATATTTTTCACGTGTTACGTTCGTGATATATATATATATATATATATATATATATATATATATATATATATATATATATATATACGCGTTAGGTAAATCCGCATTGGACAAACTTAATACCTTATGGGATAAATGGGGATACGTGAATGAGGCCGCGTAAAGTCGCCCATTAATACTTAGGTATGTGGATTTTTTATTCACACACATATGAAGTTCCCTACCTATATTGTATATGAAATAAGAACAATAAAGTCATAAACATAATATTTACATATGATAAATAAAAATATATTAAATGAAAATAGCACGTGTCTTTTCTTCACTCTTTTCGGATGGTGCGTATGGTAGACTCATTCACGTGATATTCGCGGCCAAGTGATTTTATGCTCATACCACCACGCATCTCATCTAGAATCTTTATTTTTTCGGCTAATATCATAACCTTACGACTTTTCTTCTCTTCACTATCACTTGCAGATGCTTTACGTTTTGGGCCATACTGCTGTCTAAGGGTAATAGCAAAACAACGGCAAAATACGACAAAAACAATCCAGCTTCACTGAACTTAACGCGTTAGCGGGACTGAGACAAAGGGTGACGCGAGAGGGAGGAGGGAGATGCGGGAGTGTCGGAGAGTATAGGAGAAAACACTAGAGCGCGCATTGGCACGCGTACAGTACTACTGTATTAGAGTGTGTTTGGCGGACTGTGTATAATCAAATTTTACGCTTTCGGCAAATAATTGTTCGCATTTATTTTTCCGCGTATAAGCAAATTCGCGCTGGACAAACACGCGTTGGACGAGGGTTAAGTGTTAAGCGTTATTGGTATAGGACTCGCGTTCGGTTTTTTAGGAGAATCGAAGGTGACACGTTTATTAACTATCAAACGTTTTTGTTTACCAGTTGTTGACTTGCCAACTCTGTTAATCTAATTTCACTAGACCTAACGTGACACAGCTGCAGACTTAGTTTAACTCAACCTACTGTAGTTTATTCTGCCAACCGAAATTCAATGTCTAACGTTGAAAACACCCGCAAGAGATGCACTTATTCAAAGTTTTTCAACCTTTGGTACTTAAAACCTTTTTCAGATGGTACGTAAAATTAAAAAAATAAATAAAACCCAGCAATCAATCAAGGGTAAATGAAATAAAAAATATTTATCATTCTATTCCTTATAAAAATGTTATAAAAGATAATGGATGGGTCACGTACGAATCTCACTTACGTGACATTGAGGCACATTGTATTTAAGTGGTATTAGAGGGCTAACGAGTCTTTGAAGAGTAACCCCCCACCCCAAAGAGTCGTTAAAAGCGCAGCATTGGTTTAGATTTATTTGGTCACTGCAACGATTTAGGAAATAATTCGCAAAGTGTTTGGTTTTATTAGTGATTTTCATTATGATATTTTAGTGCCAATTCCTTGTTTGCTCTACCCAACAACCAACCGTTTGTCTACATCACGGAAGAGTACCAGAATTCGCTCGTGGCGACATCTTTGATCAGCAAAACTTTGACTGAAATGTGTAAGTTTTTTTAATTGTTTGGGTAATTTTCATATTTTCTGTCTCCATTTGAATATTCAGATAATTATGAAGAGGGACATTTCTCCGTGTCGGTTAAATAAATAGGTAATAAATAATTAATGGAATTATTAGTGGGATAATGCCGTGTTTGTTCCTTTTGAGATGTTTGTTGAAAAGATAAGTCACAAATATTCATTTCCGAACGCAATCAATCTTTCCCTTATCTCTTAGAAATCACAACAATAACAACTCGTCTCTTAGTACTTCCTACATAGAGTGAGCTACGTCGTAGCCACGTGACAACACCGCTTCCCGTTAGGTCAGCGAGGTTAAGGGACGTTGTGTGTGTTGAGGAATTTGATGGGTGTTCAATGTTAGGGTGGATCGATTTTACATTTTTTTCGATTTCCATATTCTAATAGAGACAAAAACTTGCGCATGCATGAGAAAATAGCCTCTGCAAAATCTTAGCTTAATAGGTAATCATCATCTGCCCCCGGCAGAGCGATGAAAATCATATTTTAGTAGTCAAAAACGTATTTTTAAACCCTAGCCTAGAGTCATAAAATTTTGCGTGTGTGTTATTTCATGCCTAAGCAACGATATAAATGCTATGGGAAATATATAAATGCATTATTTAAGACAAAGAGCCGATCTGAAAATATGTATATTATACATATTTTCAGATCGGCTCTTTGTCTTAAATAATGCATTTATATATTTCCCATAGCATTTATATCGTTGCTTAGGCATGAAATAACACACACGCAAAATTTTATGACTCTAGGCTAGGGTTTAAAACTACGTTTTTGACTACTAAAATATGATTTTCATCGCTCTGCCGGGGGCAGAAGATGATTACCTATTAAGCTAAGATTTTGCAGAGGCTATTTTCTCATGCATGCGCAAGTTTTTGTCTCTATTAGAATATGGAAATTGAAAAAATGTAAAATCGATCCACCCTAGTGTTCATCCTGCTCGTTCGGGTGATGTATTGGCCCTTAGATGGTTCGGATTCCACGTAAAGCTGTAGGTCCCTTCCGTCACGTGACTTTTATGACCTTGGCGAAGGTTAAATCACTCCAAACATCATTATTACCCTGACATTTAGTGGGATCAGCATGGTACTCGTAACAAAAAGTTATTGATTTCCCCTTAGGTTCGGTTTCCTCGGGTATCAGTAAATTAGTCCTTTCTCCCGTGGTGGAAGCAAGGGGAGGAACTACGTCGGATTCAAGGTCGAAGGAAACCACCTTCATCAGTCCTCTTTCAGACCCCCATGAAGCGGATGCTCTCAGCCACGGCCTCTTATCCACGATATCGACAGAGAGGAAACGCAATTTGGGTAAGCCTATGGGCTGGGCATATTTTTCGCGATGACGTCATTCGGGGCAGAGTTACTATAAAACTTGAAAAAGTCCTTCAAACTACTGATATACAGTATATATACTGAAAATTAACTGATTTCAGAGCATAGTTTTCACTTGTTTTTGAAGCAACATATCGATGAAGCTTTGAACAGAGGCTTTGATGACAGTGTTGGCAGGCATGCTACTCCGAACTTCTTTGAGGTTGGTAGTCCTGGTTGTATTTATTTTTTTAGGCTCGAGTGTTGTACGGTTTATGGATTTAACGTGAGTATGTGAGAGTAGGATGTGGGTATATGCTGTGAAGGAAGATAATTTCGGTTGTTTGTAACGTAAAGCTCTTTAAGAAATATTGATTGATATCAAAGCGTTTAAAAGTATTCACCAACGTATGGCAGTGTATGGAATAGATGATATTAATACATGGGAAAGGACAATGGATTAACGTAGGAAATTATAAGGATTTATTCTGAGGGAGTCCCGATAAAAGTATTGTCCTCGCTTGAAGGAACCTTTCTTTGGTGGGTGAGGTGGGAGAGTTCTGGATGGCGTTATCGGTAGGAACGCTGACTCTGAAACCACACGATGCGTGTTCGACTCCCACTAGGTCCTAGTTTCCCCACGTTATTCCCTTTTCACTCCCAATCATATTTAAGTGTGGTTGTTGCATTTACAATGCATTAATACATGTTACATTTTAGGTACCCAAAGTCGGTGTTTGGTTTGAAGCGTTGCACAAGTTGCACGAATTCTTCGTTGAAGAATCGCTCGACTCGGAAGGAAAAGAAAAACAGGCGAGTTCAATTAATAATTGGGGAATTAAATGTAAAAACTCGTTAATTATTAATTGAAAAATAATAATTATTTTTATAAAAAAAAAGTCCAAACTTCGTAATGAATTTAATAATTGTAATTTAGAGTGATATGGTAACCTTCCTGGTTAGATGGTCGGCTGCGGATTGGACTCAAACTGTGAAGGCTCGGGTTCGACTCCCACCTTCACTCCAGCGTTTGGAGTTGAGCCGACTATCTACTTCGCGATTGCTCTGGCTCGCGTGACACTCGAGAGCTCACCCCACAACCTTCATGTGGGGTTTTATTCGTTCCCGATTTTGATTTTTTACATGTTTTATAGTCAGCACCCGTGGTTAAGTGGGTAACACAATTTTTCTTCATAAGCGAAGACACTGAGGTCGGGGGTTCGACTCCCGATGGTGCTGGTAAGCGAGGAATTAGCGCAACAGGCCGCATTAGTTTGGCCTGAACGCTGTGTCGTTTCTGGTTCTCCGGACTCGGCGTTGTTACCCGTTTTTCGAAATGCTCCATTGGTCGTGACTAGATTGTTATGAGTTAACGCGTTGTGGCGTCCCCACCCCTGAACACCCCAGACAAAATGGGAAATAAGGTGCTTATAATGAGACTTCATAGTTTCGGAACAAAGTTCACGTACAAATCTAAAATTTGTAAAAAGAATTACTAATGAGTAATGATTGAGTTTTGTTTTTGAAATTTTAGTAGTGTCACAAAAAAGAATAAAAATATTCAAAACTGTGTTACCAATTAGTAATTTTTTTACTTAAAATTTTTTTTTTTTTATGGGCGAACTTTTTTCTGAAACTGGAGGTACGGTAAAGAGGGACGTAAACTAGTGAATTTGCTGCATAATGACCGTGATATATACGAGGAGTGATCAAAAAGTATCGATAATTTTATTGCTACGAAGTACGAACAAGTGAATGCAAATAAGAAATAACCGTTTACATACGTGAGACTTCCTGCCCTCTGGCGTCTGCAGTCTGAAGCAAAATCTGCTACCATGAGTCAGTAGTTGGTTGGAGCGCTTAAAGGGAGGGTGTGTTTTTGCAGTACGTCTAAATCTCGGAAATGGAGCAACGCGCGTTCATTAAATTTTGTGCCAAACTTGGAAAATCTGCATCGGAGACGAACGAAATTATTAAAACAGCTTTTGGAAATGATGCTCTCAGTGTAGCTAACGTTTACAAATGGCACAAAAAGTTTAAAAATGGAGAAACATCGCTTGAAAACAAGGAACGCAGTGGCCGCCCTTCCACTTCTCGTACGGATAAAAATGTCCAACAGATTCGATTTCTGGTACGAGCAAATGTTTCTCCATTTTTAAACTTTTTGTGCCATTTGTAAACGTTAGCTACACTGAGAAGCATCATTTCCAAAAGCTGTTTTAATCATTTCGTTCGTCTCCGATGCAGATTTTCCAAGTTTGGCACAAAATTTAATGCACGCGCGTTGCTCCATTTCCGAGATTTAGACGTTCTGCAAAAACACGCCCTTTAAGCACTCCAACCTACTACTGACTCATGGTAGCAGATTTTGCTTCAGACTGCAGACGCCAGAGGGCAGGAAGACTCACATATGTAAGCGGTTATTTCTTATTTGCATTCATTTGTCCGTAGCAATAAAATTATCGATACTTTCTGATCACTCCACGTATATATTTATTAATTTTTTGTTTTTAATAGGTGATCAATTCATTGAGGAACAACTTGGAGACGGATATTCGTTTCAGTGACGCTCGATGCTCCAAGGTTCTTCCCTTGGCCATCTCGGCGTACAACGAGGGACTACCAACGCATTATACCCGGGCTCACCATCAGTCGAAGGTAGTTTCATAGTTCCTCTAGTAAATGTCACGCGTATGCATTTTTCTCGTATTCGTAATGATAGGAGCTACGTCGTGGCCACGTTGCAATACCGTTTCCCATTAGATCAGCGAGGTTAAGCGACGATGAATCTGTTCGGTAGTTGGATGGGTGACCGTCCTCCGTTTAGATGATGTAGCGACCCGTAGAGGGTTTGTATTCCACGTAAAGCTGTAGGTCCCCTCCGTCACGAATGAAGTTAAACAACCCCCATTTATTATTTATTTTGAATGATGGCATAGGCACAAAATATTGGTGTTAAATGTAATTATTTACTTTAATCAGTATCAAGTATTATCATCCTCATTCAACCCCAACTTATCCTTATTTATTTTGGATGCGAGTTTAGGGGGGGAATCATGGAGGGCAATGGATGGACATTTGGGGAACTTTTTGTAGAAGATTACTTCCCAATCATTCACATTCGTGCTAAAGGCGCCAAATGAAAGTAGCTAATGCTGTAATTTTCTAGCTTAACCTAACCTAACCAAGCCTGAACCCAAAGTGGGACACCCTTCAATGGGAATGGGGGTGGATCGATTTGATAATTACCTCCTTTGAGATTTTCACTCGAGGATTTCTTTATTTTGGGCGAAGAATGAAGTGGGAATCACATTGATTGGGAAGAAACCATTATATCATACATAGCGAGTCAATTTCTGATTAGATGCGCGTAGAATTACGCGTCACGATATTTATTTATAAAAATTGTTTTGATTTACACGTTTTTTGTTTTTATAATTATATTCTACTTTTATCTTACGAGAATACATTTTAAAATTACTGTATTATTATTATTATTATTATTATTATTATTATTATTATTATTATTATTATTATTATTATTATTGCGCAAAGTATTGATAAACAAAATGTTCGTCGAGTTTCGTATCAACCTTAAAACTTGGAAAGATCATCTTAAGGTCCGGCAAGACCCACGCCTTTATAATGGATCCGAATTAGAAAAGTGTTTTGGATTTAATCGCGCATGGAAAGTATCGCTTAATATTACTTTAGGATTAAGCGACTGTGATCGAGTTAGAGTTCTTATTGCTCGGTTGGTTGTGGTTTGAACTCGGGCTGAGAAGAAGGTCCAGGTTCGATTCTTACCGTCGCCCCGGAGGTTCGAGTTAGACTGGCCACCCGTAGTATCCTGGGATTGATCGGTTTCATTTATTCTCTCGGGATCTCACTCCCCACGGGGGGTCCTCATTATGCGTGGAAATTCGGGGTTTCGGATGTTACTCGATAAAACGTGATTGTCTTTAGTCATTGGCTTACATTTCAACGTCTCTTTACGGTTGTAGCTGGATATGGCCCTGGAAATATTGGCTTCCCAGGCGAGGGGTCCGATGTACGAGAAGTACGTAAGGCAGCTGGAAGAAACTTGCGAACAGATTTGGCAAGACGGGAGAATTGGATGCGAAACTCTGTCTCTGACGGGCAAAACTTGTCACCATCCGCTGCATCGAGTGAACAAAGACCCAGAAAGGTAAAAAAAAAACCTTTATTTAAAGCACTTGAATTGTTTTTAATTTGCTACTCGCTTTTAATAATTACTAGTATGAACAATTAAGGGTTTGGGATTGAGATTCTCTTTGGGATCAACTTTTGTTAAGATTGTTGCGTTCGTATGAGAAAAAGTGGCGTGAGGAATGTCCCTTTGACTGACTTACATTTAGTGTTTCATCGTAGATGTGTCGATGCTGTATACAATAACAGTATACGTTCTTTCGGCACGCGTCTCATGCTGCCAAGTTTTTTAATTATATTAATCAACATCCTAATATTAAGTTAATGGTGGAATTTAAGTTTCACACATATCGTTTCTCGATACTGAAGTTGGTAGATGTGACATACTATTTTTAACGTCGGATTTTACCGTAAGCCCGCATTTTCGGGGCTTTCGTTGAAGATTTTTTTTGTTTTTCTTCGTTCCGATTTAAGATGAATTCTACTCAGACACTCTTGTTTCGCGCGTATCAGATCTGCTCACTCTATGAATTTGAGTTTTTAAGGTGGATTTTTTTTGTGGATAATGATATTTCCCTTTTTTATCTAGTTAATAAGACGTACGAAAGCGCTTGTTAAACGAGCACTATGATCCCAAAAGGTCCTTTGCGTCTGTTTCTAAACTTGACTTTCACTTTCTGCCATATTTTAGATATCAGTCAGAGAAACTTAAACATGGATTACGCTTATTATTGTCTAAATAATAATTTTACATCAATGTCAACATCGCATTGGTCAGCATTTTAGCATTAGGCTCCTTTTTTAACATGAAAATGAAGTTCCTCTCGCGGATTACGATCGAGACTCGTTTACTTTTTTAGTTGTGCGCAAATGTAATGCGCTTTATGGAGGTTCGCGTAACCTTCAGTTTCGCGTCGACCAGCATGCCTGAAAGTACCTCTCTACAGTATACCCATTTGATCGACCAGCATGCCTGAAAGTACCTCTCTACAGTATACCCATTTGATCGACCAGCATGCCTGAAAGTACCTCTCTACAGTATACCCATTTGATCGACCAGCATGCCTGAAAGTACCTCTCTACAGTATACCCATTTGATCGACCAGCATGCCTGAAAGTACCTCTCTACAGTATACCCATTTGATCGACCAGCATGCCTGAAAGTACCTCTCTACAGTATACCCATTTGATCGACCAGCATGCCTGAAAGTACCTCTCTACAGTATACCCATTTGATCGACCAGCATGCCTGAAAGTACCTCTCTACAGTATACCCATTTGATCGACCAGCATGCCTGAAAGTACCTCTCTACAGTATACCCATTTGATCGACGGAATATTCAGTCGACACTTAGAAAACTAACCTAACCTAACTTAATCTAACCCACGGTAACTTATCGATTAAATGTGGCGTCGAGAGAACGGCGTTAGTCCATTCAGAAGGTCGCATAGAACTGGCCAACGGTTCAGTAAACGAAACTGCTCTTGCGCACAATTATTTCTGCGGAAGGATGCTTACGGAATAGTAAGAGAATAACGTGAAAATGTTTGTCACTTTTAAGAGTCTCCGCTCACTCACGGAGGCGGAGTCTGTACATATCTCATTAATGTGTACAGTATTGTCTATTCTAGACCCGAGTTGGGTTAGTGATTCCGTCAACTCCGCACACTAATAATGGGTTGTGCAATCAGGGACTCTGTTTCATTTCTTCCATAGATTGACCAATCAATGGTAACCCATCACATTTACGATCGTTATACGTATGGCACTTGAAAGGGCCCACAGTAGGGCGGCTCGTTTTTACACTTTTCGATATTTGATTGGGGGTAGTGCGGAAAAGTTGCGATTTGGAGAGAAAATAAAGTGTGTAAAATTTTTTTGATCTACGTCAATACCTTCCGGTGGCGGCGAGTCCTTAAAAATCGAAAAATAGGCCTAACGGGGTAGATTGGAAAATGGTTTTAAAGACTTACAAAATAAACAATAAAAATTTCAGCACAATCTGTTAATAACTTCCGGTGGCGTCTTAGCCGTTAAAATATCCAAAATATTGATTTAAAGCAAGTTTTAACAAGATGTTATACAAATGTTAATTCCGGTATATTTCTGTGCAAACAACCCTGAGAACACTATTATAGGCTTGAATAAATTAATAGCAGTCATTGAACAATGAACATTATATAAAAATTATATAAAATTATATAAAAATTTTGTGTTTTTAGGCCTATTTTTCGATTTTTAAGGACTCGCCGCCACCGGAAGGTATTGACGTAGATAAAAAAATTTTACACACTTTATTTTCTCTCCAAATCGCAACTTTTCCGCACTACCCCCAATCAAATATCGAAAAAAGTGTAAAAACGAGCCGCCCTAGCCCACAGTAATCGGGAGTTAAATAAGAATTAAACGTAGAGAACTTCCTTCCCATCTGTATTTAAGTACAACTTTTTTGAATTGAATTGAATTGAATTGAATAACCTTTATTAATGATAAAATAAATACATTGGTTTTACAATTTACAATGACATAAATAACTGTGAAGATGGACTATTAATTTTTATTTAATTTGGCCCTTAAGCTTTACGCTTCACTGGGCTGTTATTAAAAAATAAACAGATAGTCATGATTAATTAATAATAAATAAATAAATAAGTATTACTAATAGTTAAAGTATGTATTAATTTTAAATTATCATTATTGCTATGACAAATGCAAGGTCATTATTGAAGGTATTGTACCAATACCATACAAAGAAACCAATATTATACACGAGAGATAAAAACTGAACAATCGCAAGAAATGTCTCTTTAATCCTAGATTACACACGAGAAACAATAGTAATGGACATTAATCATCGATTTTTGTTAGTATGCCATTATTAATCGGGATTTCAACCTTATTATTACGGAAGCCATGTTGATTTGGAGATAATAAATTGTAGGATTCTAAATATCTCTGTATTCTACTTTTTACAATTTTTTCAAAATCTTTGCTGAACGCAGATAATGAATACACCGGCCTGTAATTTGTTGCTAGTGTAGGATCACCCCATTTAAAAAGGGGTGTTATACAACCAGTTTTTAGCATTGATGAGAATATTCCATTGGAAATACTTTGATTGATAATTAATTTTAGCCAAAGTTACGGATATCTTATCTTTAACAAGTTTCAATATAGGTACAGGAATGTTATGAATGTTATTTTTGTATTTTTTAATTTACCAATAATATTCCGGACCTCAGTAGAAGTAGCAGGACCAAAAGAAAATTAATTAGTAGGTAGGTGGCATATATTCTAGAGGTGAGTGGTTATTATTTAGTAATTGTGAGCGAAGCTTATCCGCTATTGAAGTAAAATGTATATTTAAAGAGTCTGCGATAGATGTATCATCAGTGATTTCTTTATCATCAACATTTAATTTCTCTATTGAATTTTTCTTAATTTGTTTTCCGAGAAGATTGTTTATGGTTGTCCAAGTGTTTTTCATGTCTCCTTTATGTTTGGAAAATTGATTGTTATTATTTTAGTTAATTTGTTTCTGTATTGAGTATATTGTACTTTTCTTTGTAATTACAATTTGAATAATTTTTTTTTTTTTTTTTTTTTTTTTTTTTTCCGAAATGATAATTCCTGGAGTGATCCATGATGGATTTGCCACAATTTTGGCCGAAACTGTTTTTCTCCTTAAAGGAAAGTAAATATTAAAAATATGGAATAAGGTGTCATGGAAGAACTGAAACATAGGGCTTTTTATGTCCTCGACCAAATAAATTTGGAAGGGACATACGACACGTCCGTCCATTCGTCCGTCCATTCGTCACACTTTTGAACCGGTCAACATAAAGTGATTAAGCTTCCCACATATGTGGATGATCATAGGGCGATGTGTTTTGAGCAAGATTCGTGTCCCTTCATTAGATGTCAATGTTATAAATAGAGGTTAAAGGTCATAACTTTTAAACGACTCAACATAAACTAATGAAACTTCATACACGTGTGTATCATCACGAGACGAGGTGTCGCGAGTATAACTTAGGTATATTTTACTCGTCCTTTTCAGCTCCCTTTCTATTATGAGCCACAGTTCAAACGTGGTTTACGTGAGTTACTGCAGTTGCGGTCGTCATCAAAGCCAGATGGAAGATCCGTTCACGGTGAAAGCGGCAAACTTCGATTTTTACGACAAGATGAACGAGTCGTTTTGTTCAATTCTCGAATATTTTTCTTTTCCGTACTTTAAGTCGAGTGTGGATGACGCGAGAGGTTCGTCCTTAAGTTAATTATTTTTAATGGGCGGGGGCATAACTGTGATTCCCCTTGAGAAAGTATTTTACCAGACCCTGTTTCCCCACAGGGAGGCGGAGGATATAACAGCATCCCCGGCTGTTCACGTACAGTCGCCGTTTACGACACCCGTGAGAAAGGCGTTAGATCAGTGCAATTAAGCGATACTGGGTCTGTTCAGTAGATGGATGGGTGACGCGTAAATGATTCGGGTCCCGCGTCAAGCTGTGGGTCCCCTCCGTCATTTGACTTTTTTTTAACCGTCTTGCTTAATATTTAAATTTGAGATGAACAAATTTTAGCAAGTTCATTTTAGAAGTGTTTATATGAACATCACACTTAGTAGTACGTTATCGCATCACAGCTGCGGAAGTGAATGTGAAATCGAGCCAAGATTGGCCCGAAGGAGACGCGGATGCCGGAAGGGCTCTCAAGGATAATCCAACCTTAGATACGGATACCCCGCAGACGCCCCTGGAGCTCAGCCTTGAATCTGCCGGTCTCAGCCAGGGTATGAGTGCCAATCCTCCGAGAATACCCGAAGAAGGTGGGCACGAAGATGAAATAATCGTTACGGTGAAAGAGGAACAGTACGGGAAGCCAGAAGAACCTGGCGATGATGATGATCATGGTAGGTGGGATTTTGTAAACTTTTTTTTCAGCCATTTCGATACCAATTATGATAATTTAATTTTTGCTGAAGTTCCTTGCTATTCCTCGAATTTGATGGTGCTCAAGAACGGTATCGGTTGTTAGCGCGTCTGTCTGGTGGCGCTACCGTAAGACAGAACTTGTTTCGTTTAATGTGTTGGCTAAAATTAGTATTAGATAAACGTTGGATTTCTCCATTTCATACTTATTATTTATTGAAAGTTTCAGCAAGTTCATGTTTTCCACTTTAGACACCATTTTTAAATTAAGAGAAAGTTTAAACTTTTTTGTGAGCCGATCGAAGGCTGAGGCGTAATATCTATTCCGTTTTAGGACGTCGTTGTTTTAAGTCGTAAACTTCATATTTCGTGGTCCATTTCAAGTTCTTTATTTTCTGAATGATACTTCCTCGTCTCTTTCCCGACCCGCGCGTCGGATCCCACGTAAAAGCTGTAGGTCCCCTTCCTTACGTGACTTTCGTAGTTGCGAAAGAAATGGAACAACCTCGAGCACACACTCCCTCTTCCATTTTGGAAGTCGAATGCGATAATGTATAGTGACTGTACTGGGCATATTATTTTAAAAACCAGAGAGACTGTTTAGGAGGGCAATTCCCTCGTACATCAGAATTTGAATGCAGCACGCGGTTTTAAAATCAAATAAATGTCATTTTAATATATGAATTTTTGGTTGTGGGGGTTGAGAAGAGTAAAGTACAGGGTGAGCGAAAAGTCCCTGTGCACCCGTCCACTTCCAACACAGTGCGGGTACAGGTTCACTACGCTTTTTGCGGGTGCACAGGGACTTTTCGCTCACCCTGTATTTGATAGCATTGATGTGCTTTTTTAATAAAGGTATTTGCGAGAATCACGTCTTGCATCGAAGGTCAAGGTCACTAATAGAGGTCATCCTCTCGATGGTTTTGTAGTTCTTTTGAAATTTTTAGGTTTTGGGTTAGACAGACAGGCGTCTACGACTGAGTACCTCCCCGGGATGCTGACGACGACATCCCCTCCAGGACTCCTTCCGCAGTTTCCTTCTTGGTCCCTCGTGTGCTTGGGACCTTCATCTCTGTACTCCCATAATGCTGGTTAGTGCGCGGTACCCGGATTAGCTTTGCCGTAGCGAGGGTAATTCTTGGTTCTTTTGAAGGAATCCGTTAATATTCAGATAAATCTCGTGAAATTCTATGGTTCTTACTGATAAGTAAATGTCACGACGGGGCATTTTGAATAAATTTTACATATTTAATGAAAATCAGCAAAGGTAATAATTTTCAGGTATTTGTGAGCAGCCTGGATTTTTACCGGGTACCAACTTCTTGCTACCTTGGGATGTGACCATCAAGATAAGAGATAAAGACAAGTGGCCCGCTATCGCAGACTCTATGGGGAAAAAGGGATTTTTGCTTGAAGAAGAACAGAATGGGGGTAAGAAGAAGTTATTTCTATATACTCTTAGTTATGTTCGTGTATACTTAGGGAATAGTAATAGAATGACGTGTGGAAGTGTTTGTAACTTTTACAAAAGTCTTCGTCACGGAGATGTGTATTGTCTAAACCAAGGGTTCTTAACCTCTGGGTCGCGACCCAAACTTGGGTCATTAAATTGTCATTTATGATTTATTTATGTTATCCCTAATCATTTTACCATTATTATTTATCTTCTTATCTATTACGAGTGAACTGTTTGAAGGCATTGGTCGCCGAGCTAGCCCCGAGACCAGAATTTGGATCGCAGCCTAAAAAGGCTAAGAACCGCTGGTCTAGACCCAAGTTGCGTTAGTGATTCCGTCGACTCCGCCTGCTAAATATGGATTGTTGTGCAATCGGGGACGTTGTTTCATTTCTTCCATAGATTGACCAATCAGAGGAAGGAAAATAGTTTTACTCCTTAAATCTTGTACTATTTCGTTAGACTATATGTAAAAATCACATATAATATAAGGCAGTTGCACATTTTTTTTTTAACCCTTTCGCTCAGGGTGTGGCATATAAACTATTTTTTTTTAACCCTTTCGCTCAGGGTGTGGCATATAAACTAAAAGTCCAATTTGCGTTCAGTTCCCGGGTGTGGTAAATAAACCAACTCCTAATTTTTTCTGAACTCGGGGTGTAGTTTATAAACCAAGGGTATATCCTTCTCTTTCCGTCCTCTGGGGTTGAAAGTGGGAGGTTGGGGGGCGTATATGTATCATAATTCGAATTCAATAATTCGCTTCGAAGCTATGCCCGTAGTGAAAGGGTTAAAAATAAACGTCAAAAGTCGTACTCTTAGTTGAGTTAATATGCAATATTAACCCATACCTTTGAACATGCATAGAGTTGATATTTCGGTTGTGACATAGGCTGTCATCTGTCTCCTTTAACATTAACGTTTTCCAGCAGTTTTCCTGGTAGAAAATACTGTAACCGTTATTTTTGCGAATATTATTTTAATAAATAGCTGTTTTACAAATGATAATGATTTCGTGTAAATACAGTGGCTTCTCAAATTACTTGGACCACCTACATTACACATTTGACGTGGAATGAGATTTAGAAAACGTTTTCAAAGGATTAAGATAAGCCGTTTATGGGTATTTGCCTTTTTGCGATATGTCTAGACACACGTAGTCTCAGAGGAATGAGTGTTATCAAGAATTGCTACTTTCTCTGGAATTTATAAAAAATGGAACCTTAAATTTGACAAACATCAATTATTTTATCTAACGACCCGTACCTCGGATTCCACGTAAAGCTCTAGATCCACTCCATCATATGACCTTAGATGTTGAGGAGGAAGCTAACCCTTTAAGGACGAGTCCGCAGCATATGCGGTCACTCTTGTTACCAGAATGTATAGGTTTTATCGTTATTCAAAAATAAATATTTTAGTAACTAGTCACTGAAATGATACACACTGGGTTCCTTTCCCGACAACTAGATGACATCTATATATAAACACGTAGAAACATTTATAGAAACGAGGCATTGTAGTACAATTTATATTATTATTTCTGGTGGACCTTAAGGTACCATCCATCGTTAAAAGGTTAAAGAACACAATGAAACAAAATTTAATTTTAGGAATCAAAGGTGTGTATATATACACACCTTGGTAACATTAGTTTTGCTTCCGCTCGAATTGTTTCTTCTGATGGAGGTCAAACTTGTTACCCCACTTTAAATCTACAGCTTAACATGGAATCCGAACCACGAACCACCACCGGTAGTCAGGAATTACGAAGTCTTCATCCGTACTCTCATCCCGGCGTCTTAACCACTAAGCTACCCAGGGTACCCATTTATCTACCAACCAGAGATAAATCTAATGAGCTAAGTTCCCCCTGCTATCGCCGGAGATTGGACTTGGGGTCGGTGGATTCGTAGTCAGCAATGTTAACCACTGTACCACCGAGGTTATATATCCCAGTAAAGCTTAAAGCTTAAGGGCCAAACTACACAGATAGAAATAAATATCGGTTAAAATATTATTGTAATATTTATTTTTACCAAAATAAAAATTAAGTCCACTATAGTCTGAATAAGTAATGGTAAATGACAAATACTATAGTTTTCTTTTTCATGATTGAAACCCAACGTGGGCAATGGGTCATTGGTACGGGTCTCCAGAGCTGTCCTCCGGAGGTGACGCCCTTAGGGCGTCGCTGGTTGGGTGTCAGGGCCGGTGGGATTGGGGGGGGGTCTTTGCGCCGTTTGGGGGCAAACTTTCGCATCACGGGGTCCCGTTTTTAAACCGACGGTGTGTCCCCTGGGGACGAGGTACCCCGCCTCCTGCGATTTGCGCTTGGCCTCCCTTTCTCACCGGTAGGCAGTTTCTCGCGTCCACTGGGTCCTTTTTCTCTAACTATTAGCGTATGGATACTACTACTACTTGTCCTAGAACTCGGGTGGTGGGCGACCAGGTCCGCGAGTTCTCTACCACTGGAAGACCACGTCTTGAGGGAGTCGCCCCTCCTCTGGCTGCGGAACATTCGCATTCGCCTCTCTCGTTACCGACCCCAACCTGTACCTCAAACATTCCTTTGGACACACCACCACTTGAGCAGAGGTCCTACCCCAGCTCCCTTCAGCCAGCTACGGGCAAGCCAACAGGTTCCACGAAAGACTCCCCCCAAAAACCAGGCTTCTCGCTCTCCATATGCCCCTCTCACCCGCCATCGGCCCGCGACGGACGGGAAAGTCAGCGCTCACGGCCGTCCTATCGACTACTAGATGCCCCAGTCCACCTCAAATCGTTTCCTTATCCCTACCCAGTATCCACAAATTTTTAGTTATTCGCCCTACATCTGAGTCCCTACCATTCAACTCTGAAAGAACATTTCAGGCGATCCGCACGTGCAGCAACTCTAGCCGTTACGACGTCCAACCACAGAAGGATGGTTTCCTACTTATAAAATCGCGATCAGCTGCAGAAACGAATGCCCTACTCTCCCTCACAGAGGTCCTCGGATGCTCGGTGACCGTTTCCCCGCACCCTCGCCTGAACCAGAGTCATGGCACTATCTTCGCTACCCGTTTATTGTCGATACCAGAGAATGAGTTACTGGAAGACCTCACACTCCATCGCGTCTCGTCAAGGAAGTACCTCCTCCCTTTCAACACCCTAGGCCTAGTCCCTCCCGGTTGTATTGTGTGGGGCATGGGAGACCGCGCGTCATGCGAGTTCTCGGTCCGCCCATACATTCCAGACCCGACCCGTTGCTTTAAATGCAATAAGTTCGGGCACATCAGTTCGGTATGCCGACAGCCACAACAACTGTGCGTACGTTGCGGGGATATCGCCCACCCAGAACGATGTCCCAACTCGCCTAAATGCTCACACTGCGCCGGCGCACATCTTTTTCGTCTCGCGAATGTATCTTTTTTTTAAGTTTGAGAAGGAGGTTCGGGCCCTACGGGTGGCGGACTTCATCAGCCTCCGAGAGGCGCGAGACATGGTGCGGAGTCGGGAGGTGAAGCAGGGGGTCTTTTATGCCGCTGCCCTCGCGCGCCGTCCGGATCCGCCACTCACACCCCCTTCGATTGCTAATCCCTCTTCCCGATCGGGCCCCACATAGGACCCGACAACCGCCTGTCCCCCTACTATGCATCTTCAAAGCTACAAACTTCCCAGAACTCTGGAATCGGGAATCTCGGTTCCCGTCCCCCAAGAGCCCCGTTTTCACGGCACTCAGAACACACCCAAACCTAGCGCCCGGGGTAAATCAACGAGGCGGAGATGCCGGAGTGAGTCTCCAGACTCACCGACCATCCAACAAGCCTCCCTCTCTTCTCCTAAATCTAAAAAAGGAACTCGAGTTCCTACATCCCTTACCCACCTAAGATGACCCCCCTCACCCTCTCACTCACCCCCTCAGATTTTGACAGTCGTAGCTGACTTAAACGAACCACTACCTAGGGCGAGACAGAGCAGATAACTCCACATCCGAGAACCCAGTGGACGCGTCACTGGCACGCCTACATGGTATGATCAGGGTAACCTCCGCCGCACCCCCGAGCCTCATGGATCTACCCTTACCCTGGTGCCATCTTCACCCCACCACGAGAACACCCTGGTTCATCTCCTTGTACCCCACTGAACCTGCCTCTCCCATACCTCCGGCCCTTCTCTCATCGGCCACCCTGACTTTGTCCTCCCCCACCCACCCGGGTTTACTGGTACCCCCCTGTCGTCACCCCGGGTATGCCGGGAGACCACAGACAGGCAGACAGAGAGGTGCCAATATGGACAACGGAGCCCTTCCTCCTTGCCTGATCACTGAACCCTGCCAAGAGACTCCTCACCCTCTGAGCCCCCGACGGTCCCCGAGCTGCCGCGATCCACGCCTCCGGTCCCGTTTGGTCGACTCGGCCCCACAGTCCCCGCTGGGGTTGGCAGGCCAGCCGATTCCTCTTTGGTGAACAGCAGGTGACCCGACATGCCCTCGACTTAACCCGCTATTAGGGTGTGTCAATTTTAGGGAGCAAAGTGAAATCTTTAGGTTTTCAAAGACTACTAGTGACCAAATGATGCATTTTTATGTGCTAAATCGAAATATGGCTTTAAAATCCAGATTTGACCACTCCTAGCTACTTATATTTGAAGTTGAAGTTTACGAAAAATCAGCAATTTTTGCAAGTATTTTTTTATTGTATATAACTACATTTTACATACATTACAAACAATTAAAGACATTTTGATTGTATTTCAATATTAAAACTTAGAAATATAGATAGGCTTCTTTAACTTTGCCAAGGATGCCATGTCTGCCTTGCTCTTGTTCCTGGACATGAGCTCCCTACTGGCCACCTGGCCACTGATGTACGCCTCCCTCCTCTCTTGTGAGTAAACATGTTGTGCTGCTTCAGTTGTCATCCTTACACACCTCTCTACTGACTGTGTGTGTGTGAGGGCCATGCAGGAACTTCCATTGGTCTATCCAGAAACTCCTTGATTGCAGCAGTGGTGAGGGAGTAGATCAGAGGAGGCTCAGTCACGCCAGAGTTCCAGTCAATAAGCTCCGAGAGTTTGGTGGCATTTGGATTGATGTCGGGAGTCTTCCTGGGTCTGACATTGCAGTCTCCTGCGTGTCCTCATCTCCTTCACCTCTGATTTCCAGTATCCTCTTCACTGCCTCCCTCCTCCTCTCCACCTCACTGCACAGCATGGCCTGGAGCACAGCCTCAGAGTGTGCATACCAGGCTGATCTCTTCACTGTAGGCATCACTATTCCTATCATCACCTTCTGACTTATGAGCAGCTCCAGCTGGTACAGTACATGCCTGGGACCTTCCACCCAGCTGTGATTTAACTTGATGTTGAACCAGTTTGGCATGTAGACTCCCACTATGAATTCCACAATTATCCTCAGATTCTTCAGGTTCCTACCCTTCAGTCCATTTTGGAAATCCACAATCTGCAGAACCTTAGAGCCGTGGTAACCCACCTACTGTGACAGACTGGCCCAATCTCCAGGAGAGCTAGACTCTGCCATCAGATCGGGAGAGGTACCTCAGTGATGATTCTGTAGCCATATGATTGGTCTGTGCTGAGGTCCTTGACTACCTCCTGACTGAGATGGGGTAGAGGAGGACCAACAGTGATCCTCGTGAAGTTTGGGCTGATCGCCAGCTCAGTGGCAGTGTCTAACATCTTCCCTAGGGGCCCAGACCACTTGTTGCTCAATGTCTTGCCATCCAGTGCAGTCACCAGGTGTCTGAGACTCGGCTCCCCAGTGTGCAAGTCACAGACAATCCACACCAACTTCCAGCTAAGCTTGGCCTCCACATAATGCATTACTCCTCCCTCCCAGCCAGTATTCACATTAGTACTGTCACCTCCTATGGCCAAAAGGGTCTGGTCTGCTCCTCTCTCTCTTAGCCAGTTCACCAGATGATCAGCAATGACCTCAGCATGACTTCTCTCCTCTGCAGCTTCCTCTGGTACAAAATGCCACAAATATTTCCCACCTGGTTCATTGCACACTGTGTAAACTAGTGTTCTTCCTTAATGAGGCCAGGAAACTGCCTGTCACTGCCCTCAGCTTCCATCATCACTTTGGTGTCATCTCTTTTCCCATCAAAGATACAGGTGATGCCATTTTCCCTAATCTCTTCATCAAACTTCTTGACCTGCTCCTTAGTCAGTCTCTCCTGAGCCCTCCTCACCTTGTTGTGGTCAATCACCATTGCTGTGTCAAACTCTGTGATAAGACCAGCATCAATCCAGGCAGCAGTGTCAATCTCTGCAGTCTCTCTCAGCCCAGTGTGATGTCTCAAGCTAGCCAGAGCTATGTTGGTGATATCTTCAGTGTTGTATTTCTTCTTAGCCACAGGCAAGGAAGAAGTTGTCGCAGCCTCTGGTATGAAGTCTTCGTCCTCCTCTCTCCTCCCTGCCTCCTCCAGTATATCTCCAGTCTCCTCCAACTCCATCTCCAGCAGTGACTCCTCCCTCAACTCCTTTCTTGGCTGACTCCTCTGCCTTCTCCTCCTCTTCTCCTCGGCCTTCCTTCTCTGCTCCTGTCTCCTGGTTTCAGGGTGATCAGCTAGATCCATTTGGTGTGCCCCCACACTGCCCACCTTTTCTCTCTGACCTTTAATGAAGGCAAGCTCCTGCAGCTGCAGTCAATGTGAACCTCACTGTTGCAGACAGGGTTGCACCCAAGCTCACTGCAGCTCCTGATCACACACTGACAGGTCAGGATGTCGACCAATTTGTCCAGTTTCATCATGAACCTATCTTTGACCTCTAGCTTCACATTGCCAATGGACACCTTCAGTGCCTTCACTTTAGCCCTGATCCTGACCTCAGTGTTGATTACAGGTCCTGTGAATAGAGCGTTGGCCTTTCTCCACTGAGCCAGTAGCCCTGGAACAATGCCGTTGTTAATCAGGTCATTAACTGGGTAATTCCTCCTGTCTTCCTCACTCATCTCTCTCCTCAACAAACCATACCTCAGCAGATCTCTGGCTGTGGGCAGCTCAGCATGGGGGAAGTTCCCTCCCAGTCCACACCAAATGACTTAGGTGACAACTCGATTTGCTTCGGGTTCTAATTTCTTTCTGACTCATCCTGTAGACCTGTGAACAAAAGAAATGTCATTTAAATTTGGATAGGCCTACTGATTATGATTACATAAAATTAAGTTAATTGAAATTCTTAATATCTTCCATAAGCTCCTAGATAAAAGGTTATGTTGTTATAGGTACAAGACTTAATTATTCAAAGTAATGACAATTTCATATATCTATCATATCAAAATATACAGAAAGTTTGGGTCACACATAACATTTCGAATAATTTGAATTACACAATATTTACATTACGAAATAATCAAATTGTCAAAAAGGAGGGAAAACACACGCATTCACAATCAAAACTCCAGCATTTGTGACTGTGTGAAACTTAGAAACCATACTGCACACCAAAAATAACCAAAGTTGACCACACATATCAATGGCACATTGATATACGATGCTACAGTCATATTTAGGTTATATTTCAAACCTTTATGGTCAAATATAAGTAGGTAAATGGCTTTTTTAAACAACCCTAAAAATATTTCTAAGTTTGCTAGATAATATGACATCATTTGAGCATTAGTAGTTTTTGAATTGTTGACTTTACTAAAATTGACACACCCTATCCCGCTATCATGAACCCGGATTTCCATCCACAATCCAACTCCACAATCCAACTCCACAATCCAACTCCACAATCCAACTCCACAATCCAACTCCACAGCACCTTCACCCTCTCCACTTTTCCCTCGTCAAACAATGGACCCTCCAAAAGCTACGATCCTACAATGGAATTGCAGGGTAATCATCACGAATTACAAAGGCCTATATTCCCTGATTGCCCCTGCTCACCCGGTGTGTCTCTGTCTCCAGGAGCTAATCCTGGAGACCAAACCAATGCCCTGCCCCACCGGATATTCTAGCATTACCTCCCCGTCTCCTACCTGCATACGAAGCGGGGCTGCCATCCTCGTCCACCGCACAGTCCCCTTTCACAACCTCCCTATCAGATCCCCGTTACAGGTGGTTGTTGCCAGGATTTTCCTGGACAAACAATACACAATTTGCTCGATCTACCTTCCCCCTCACTCCCAAGTCTCCCGTGATGACCTGGTTGAAGTTGTTCAACAACCCCCCAGGCCCTTTCTACTCTTGGGCGATTTCAATAGTGGCCAACCCCTATGGAGAGATACGACCTCCACTTTTGTGGCTCCGACCCTGATTGCCCTTATGGCTGAATTCTCAGAATGCCTCAACGACGGCTCTCCCACACACTATCACGCCACCAGATGCACCCCCGTCCTGTATAGATCTGTCATTCATCTCGACGGACGGCCTCCTAGACTTCACCTGGCAAGTGTTTCGGGACGACTATGGCAGTGACCACTTCCCTGTGTCTCACACTAAATCGGCACGACCAGACCGTTCGGGTACCGGGAAGTGGATAGCGGCCAGAGCTAATTGGCCCCTTTTCCGGGACAACACTTCCACACGTACGACTGCCCACTTTCCATCTTCCGATGAATGCATTGCTTACTTTGAGGCGACTATTGTCGCAGCAGCAAGCGCCAGCATCCCACGATCTTCTGCCTACCCCCGACGAGTACCCTGGTGGACCCCAGAGTGCGCGGAGGCCATTCGAGCCAAAAAGAGGGCTTTCCGGCCATTTTATCGTACGCGAACCACTACCCATCGCATGGAGATGCAGCGGGCCAGAGCCGTTGCTTGCTGTGCGATGAAGAAAGCGCGTCGAGCTTCCTGGCGTACCCCTTGTGTCGAGCATCGCCTCCTCCTCACCATTGGCTACCATCTGGAAGAAGGTACGGAGTGTGGGAAGACGACATGCCCCCTCCCGACCCCGTCTTCCGAACTAATGACGGACCTCTATATGAACCTAGGTCGGTGGCGAATCTTCTAGCATCCATCCTCGCTGCCGTGTCCTCCACAGACAGCTCTCATGTTCCGGCCCCTAACAAGCGCTGCTCAACATCCCTTGACAACCCCTACAATCGACTGTTCACCATGCGAGAGCTACAGGCGGCATTGTCCTCTAGACTGTCTCCTTCCCCTGGCCCGGACGGTATCCCCTACTGTATGATACAACACATCCATCCTACTGTGCAACTGTTCCTACTAGATCTCTACAGCCGTATATGGATCGAGGCCCATGTAATACCTATCTCTAAACCCGGCAAAGACCCCTTCGACCCCACTAACTATAGACCAATCGTACTAGTTAACTTTCTTCGATATCCAGAAGACGTATAATTCTCAGTCAGCTCCAAAATTTGGGTTTCGTCGGAGCTCTGCCGACCTTCATCAAGGACTTCCTCTCCTCCCGAACCTTTCAAATACAGGTGGGCTCAGTCTCCTCAGGTACTTTTGAGCAAGAGGACGGGGTCCCACAGGGAAGCATCCTGTCATATTCTTCTCACTCGTTATGAACACACTAACAAAATACCTTCCTTCCACCGTCCGTTCTTCCATCTATGCGGACGACCTTGCGATATGGGTCGCGGGGCGGGAACTGCCTGTCGTCCAACAACAAATTCAGCTCCCCATCCATCGGGTGGAGAGGTGAGCGATATCAGTTGGTTTCCACTTGTCTACCTCCAAAACCAAAAGAATGGTCTTCAGCAGAAGAAGATCCATAGCCATTCCTGTCCCCTCGGTCACGCTATACGGCGAGCCCCTCGAAGTGGTGCCCACCGCGCGGTTCCTGGGCATGACCTTTGACCGACAGCTCAACTGGGTTCCCCACCTCAGACACCTGAAACACACTCCAGCGTCCCCTTGCTCTCCTAGACCACCTTTCCCACACCACGTGGGGCGCTGACCGACGTTCCCTCCTCCGTCTTTACACCTCCATAGTCCAGTCAAATCTGGACTATGGAAGTGTTGTATACGGATCTGCCTCCAGCACTTCCCTCCGAATCTTGGACCCGGTATTTAATAGGGGCCTCCGCTTCTCCACCGGTGTCTTCCGCTCCTCCCCAGCCTCCAAGCAGGATGTAACTACCTCCCTCTCACCCACCGACGGGGTCTGCTCCTCATGAGGACCTACCTTTGCGCGTAGAGGCTACCCTCGTCACTTCTGTGTGCGGCAATTTCAGAACTTCCACCCCAGGGACAGAGGAGCTGGCACTTTACTGAAGAGGTCCGCTCTTTCCTGAACCTTTCCAATGCCCCCTCCCTCAGTCACCCCATCTCATATCATATCTACCCTCCCTGGCTCCTCACCCCTTTCAAGTTTTGCAGGGACCTATGTGCCCTGCCAAAAACTACCACGACCACTACATTATACAAGTCACTCTTCCAGGAACACGTAACCCAACACCTGGACACTGTCCCCATTTATACGGATGGTTCCCGCTCGGAGGTTGGTACGGCCGCCTCAGCGGAGATACTGATCGAACCGCTCTCTAGAGCCGTCCCCCTTCCCCGCGATGCCTGTTTTCTCAGGAGAACTCTCTGCTATTGTGGAAGCCCTCGACATCATAAGCACCCATCCGCCAACTCCATACCCCTCCTCCCACATATTTAATAACCGAACCTTCTCAACCCCCTAGTCCAATACTCCCACCCCGCGACAACCCACCCACTGCCTCACCTGATACAAACATAATCAATGTAGGTCCTTTAGTTACGAAATTATACGCCGTGTAAACTTATTTTCTGACCGCCCCTCATATATATATATATATATATATATTATATATATATATATATATGTATATATATATATATATATATATATATATATATATATATATATATATATATATATATATATATATATATATAATATATTAGACTGTCCCAAGTTGCAATGTTAAAAAAAAAATTTCGTTCAAAGTCGGATTGGTTTTCATTTTGTGACACTTGATGAAACGTGCATCATGTACAAATTTTATCCAGTTTGGTGCATATTTAGTGACTGCTCACGGCATTCAAAAATATTAAATTTTGGGAGAAACCACAATTTCTTACCTTTGATACCAATTTGCGTCATAAATTTATATTGCTTGATTTTATAAAAAAGTTGCTTTAGTAGGGGTTAAAATTGTTCTACGATGGAACTCAACAACTTGAAAAAGAAACTGGCGTTGCTCTTCACTGGTAGTAATGGTTTCATTAAAATCAGTGGCAAGTTTTACTATTCTTTCAGAGCAGTCATTAACCACTTTCAGCTGGGAAACTAAATCCTTTCCATGAATATATGCTGGGTGTTCAAACCATGCAGCTGGATCTACTGTCAGAAATGATTCATCAATTTTCATAGCCTTGAAAAAATTTAATGATCCGCACGTTATAAAGTCAAAAAGATTCTTACATTTGAAAGCTCGAATTGTTTTGCATTCTACTCTGCGAAGATCTTTAGTTTTAGCTTCGTTTCCGAGAGCTTGCACCATTGCACCCTTTTCTGAGTTGACTTCTGAAAAATACTAAAGGTGCTAAATCCTTGGATAAGTAAGTACCAAAGGTGGGATCTGAGTTTGCCTAATGCCACAGTCGATATCTCCTTATCAATTTCTTGGTAATCTTCCAGCTTTATCATCCGTAGATCATTGATAGGGGCACTGGCAGCTCTTGTTGCATTAAACCAGGCTTTTACATGTGTATATATATATATATACACAACCAGGCTTTTACATATATATATATATATACACAGTATATATTGATACGCAAAATATGTTAATACGTCTGATGGCTTCTTTTTCTTTCTCTCTCAAATTGAATTGATCTCGGAACAGATAGATTGATTTTTAAGCAATAAATGCCTTTTGCAATCCATCTTGCCATATGGTATGCTCCAGGAGCTGTAAAGTGTACCCCTCGTGATGGTTTTTCCCCCAAAGAAATGAGGGCTAGTTCTAGGAATTCCTGATAATCGTGGCGCTCATGGTTGTCTCGCAATTTTTCATGCAGAAATTGTACCAGGTCATCACGTTCCCGCTTCACCCATTCTAATTCTTTTTCTGACATTTCTCTGGCATCACTTTCAAGGGGAGTATATTTACTTTTGTCTAACCAAGACTACTGATCTTTGAACCTCGCGAAAATATCTATATCAGGCCCTCGAGATACAAAGAATTTGTCAAAAACAGCTCCCACTACTATTTCAAGGATGTCGTGGCGGCAAGCTAGGAAAAGTATTTTCTGCTGGAGTCCCTGCTCAATGGTGGTGCGGGTTCCTCCATGGATGCCAGTATTGCTGACTGTTGTATCAAAACAAAGACCAGCAATCCAGTTTCGTATGCCATCCCATTCCTCTATTAACTGTAATATTGCTCTACCCATCTTGACTCCCGTACCTTCCACCAATTTAGGGATTCCTAGCAGTTTTTCTACATTTCTACTCGAGGCAACACCAGTTAAACGGTCAGATTTTCCTCCATCAGAATTGGGGAGTAGTTTTCCATCGAAATGTATAATGAGAGGAGTTTCTGGGTTAAATGTTTTCTGTATTTCTTTACTTAACTTGGCTCTAGATTTCAGTCTTGATCTTTGTATTGATGATTTTGAGAGGGTAACCTCCCCAATATCAACTCCAGCTGCCTGGAGAGCAGGAGTAACTATGTGCATTGCTTCTCTTAAAGATGTATTTGTACGATCCAATGCAGCAGAGAACCTAGGATCGTTGGTTATTCGCCGAGGATTTGGATTTGATATTTGTCGTTTCGAGGGAGTTTAAAGAGAAGTAGAAGGCACGGGATTGGAGCTTTTTCGTTTATGGTATTCACTTATACATGTTTCCTCAGTGTTACTTGATGTAGAATCTAGTTCATCCTTTGAATTCCCCGTCTTTGTTTGCTTTTCATCAGTGTTCATGTCATGTTTTTTTCGACGCTCATTTTCTGCCTCTAGCCTCTTTTCCTTCCTTTCCGTTTTCGCCACGAAAACCTTATCTTGACCAGCCATGTACATTTTTCGCACTCCACGTTGATCTTCCAGAAATTTCCAATCTTCCGCAATCTTTATTAGGCCACTCGCATTTGCATGATATATATCAAAAAGAATATCAAGCTGTTCTTCAAACGCTTTTGTGTTTGATTCTTGGGTGCTGCTTTTTCTATGCTTATTTTTCTCCAAGCATACATACTGGTTATAGATTTTCTTGAGTTTGGCGACACCATTTGGTTTTTGTGATGTTCGTATATTGGCCTTCTTCCACATTACCATCGTTTCATCAACAGTAATTGATGCTGCTTCTGGTAGCGTTTGCTTCTCCTTTTTGATTCCATGGAATAAGCGACAAAGCACTTGGCTAAGTGTTGGAAGCTGATTTCCATCAACATTATTTACCATGACACAAATCAGCCATACTGTATTTTGCCTTCTATCAGGTCATCCCATAAGTAATGTCGTTTTTTACGGTAGATTAAGTTTAAACTAGTCCTCCTCGGTTTAAGCATAAATTTTCTGAAGGTTATATCTAAGAGGAGATCTATCGTGTTTCGCTACATACTTTACAGACCTTGACCAGTGAAGACGTGTGTTTTGCTTTATGTGAACCCCTCATAAACATGGCGGTATCAGAAGAGCATATCAGGCATATAGTGCTTTACGAGTTCAAAAAAGGGAATAGTGCTACTGAAGCAACGCGAAACATTCAGGACGTTTATGGCAACGATATTCTGCATGTGAGGAAATGTCAAAGATGGTTTCAAAAGTTTAGGAATGGTGACTGCTGTTTGACAGATGCAGCAACCTCTGGACGCCCTACTGAGTTTGATGATGACCCGCTGTTAGCCGCACTTGAAGAAGACTGTTCAACAACCGTCGAAGAATTGGCCCAGAAACTCGATTCATCCCCGTCCACC
Organism: Bathynomus jamesi; assembly: GCA_023014485.1. Classification (NCBI taxonomy): domain Eukaryota; kingdom Metazoa; phylum Arthropoda; class Malacostraca; order Isopoda; family Cirolanidae; genus Bathynomus; species Bathynomus jamesi. The sequence continues at coordinate 801,075 of JAJOZX010001693.1, forward strand.
ATCCATCGACATTTGCAACAACTCGGGAAAGTGCCTAAGTTAGGAAAATGGATGCCACATGAATTGTCGTTTGACAGTCTCAGGGTGCGGGTAAACATTAGCACAGCTCTTTCCCGTGAACTCCAAGATCCGTTTTTGCACCGTTTAGTGACTGGTGATGAAAAGTGGATACTGTACCAGAATGTTAAACGCCGTCGACAGTGGGTTTGTGCCGGAGAACCAGCGACACCACAGCCAAAACCAAATCTTCACCCTCGGAAGGTGTTGCTTAGTGTTTGGTGGGATAAAGGTGGTGTAATACACTTTGAAACCTTACCACACAACCAATCAATCACCGCTCAAATCTAGTCAACAACTGGATCGATTGAACACTGCACTAAAAGAAGAGAGATCTTCTTTGGTTAATCGGAAAGGAATCGTGTTCCACCACGACAACGCACGTCCTCATACCGCTCGGATCACTTCCGCAAAAATTGAGGAGCTTGGTGGGAAATATTTCCACATCCTCCATATTCTCCAGATCTTGCGCCTTCAGATTATCATCTCTTCAGGAGCCTGCAAAACTATATTGACGAGAAACAGTATACTACTTTAGACCGCCTGAATTTTATAAACATGGCATTGAAAAGCTTGTAGGACGTTGGCAGTGTGTCATTGATTCCGATGGAAAATATATACTAGATTAAAAAGTTTTTTTGTTTTGTTTTTTTGTCCTTCAAATTCCAATCTAAAAAACATTACTTATGGGATGACCTGATAGTTTGTCATTTTTGTGATGGTGGTGGTGGTTAGCGTCGCTGACTACGAATCCATCGGCCCCGGGATCGAGATCGGGTGATGGCAGCCGGCGCACAGCAAATCCTGCTGTTCATCCTTCCACACAATAAAGAAAGTGGTTGGTAGATAAGTGGTTACCCTAGTTGGCCTGGTGGTGGTGCGTCGTTCGGATTCCACGTTAAACTGTAGGTTTAAGGTCGAGTGAAAAGCTTGACCTTCGTCAGAATGAACAATTCGGGCGGAAGCTAACCAAAGGTTATTATTAAACTATATATATATATATATATATTATATATATATATATATATATATATTATATAGTATATGGCCGGGAAAAATAATAAATTTCTAAATTTGACCAAGTGCCATATATTATCCGTGTATAATTTTTTTTTTTTCCTAATTTGTGACGATATTTACCAATATATTTTACGCTTTATTTCTTGCTAAAGAATTAGTGTATATAGAAGTAGACTCTGTACGTTAATATTCATACATTTTATATACTGATTCGTAGGTGATCTGAGCGAGTTCAGCGTGAAAATCTTCCTTGGCACCGAATATCAGTGCCAAAGAGGGCACCGATTCATGATGGCGGCCCCTGATCGCCATTTAAAGGCATCCTCTCTCGGGCATGTCAAAGATACGGCCGTCAAAATCTCAAATTCGGACATGCCCCTCTATTTCCCCTGTCCTTGCAGGTAAGTCCAATTTCAGTCCATTTTTAGTTCGGTTTTGAAAAACCGATTTTCCTAAATTTTTTCTTTAGTCTTAAACACATCAAAATCAATTTGTACTTTAAGATTGCGTAGATCTGTTTGTTGGAAATTAGACCCAAGGCCCGAGTTCGATCCCCACCTCTGCCACATACTCTGTGATTGCCTTTGCTTACGTGACATTCGAGAAAGTTCACGCCCACGCAACTCCATGTGGGGAAATGGGAGTTTTGGATGTTAGCTGTTACTTGAGTTGCGTTTGGATTCAGTTTTGTCCTTCCCCTAATTAATAATTTTGTTTCAGCCGAAGAGGTTCCTACGTCAACGGCCAACTGATGCGGATTCACGTGGTTACTCCGAAAGCTCCCGTTCACGTGACCTTAAACCCCCAAGTGCAGCCTTCACCCGATCCTTGTTCCAAATTCATCCCTCAGCCCCCATCGTCACCATCATAAAGCTCTCGGCTTCCGCTTACTGGATCCTGCGACTCCCCTTCGTGTACGTGGGGGACACTGGCCCCCACTATCCCCCCAATCCGTACCAAGTGAACGTTCCTTTGTACGGAAAGTTGCTTAAAGGGTGTTACGGCATCTCTGAAATTACTTTGGACAGGTGAACAGAGAAGGACGACGAGAATGGATTCAATTCCCCTCTTTAATTAAATAGCCACAAGACGTTCTTCTCCCTTCCCTCCTTAGCAACGAGAGAGAGGCGTGTACAGAGGGAAGGATGAGACACCCCGAGTTTCGCGATTCATTGAAATGCTGTTGACAATTACCGATTCTTGAAAAAGTTAAAAATTTTCATGAGAACCGAATAGAGTAATGAATCAATTGTCGCACACCAACATTTACACTGTCGTTTTATAGTTCCATGAGCAAAGGCCAGCAATAAGTGCACTTGGGGAGTCTTCCCTAATGATTGATCGGTATCCAAAAAGGGGGAAAAAAAAAAAAAAAACCCGACTAAAATTGTACGATAAATGTTGGTGTGTGCTCTTTTAATGCAGTTGATTCATTACCATACGTAAATTATTGTTGAGATTTAATGAAGTGATTTAGTTCGAAGGTCATAAGAAATGGTATTTTACTGACCTCTCGAAAAGTTCCCATTATTTAAAACAAATTAAAACCAAAATTTTGTTTTCGATTTATCAAAATTTTCCAAAGTAGTTAAAATACAAATTTAATGTCTTTTCATGATAACATTTAGTTTTTACATTTCACAGAATTGGTATTGTTACAAATAAACTTTTAAAGTACAGGGTTTTTTTAAGTTCAAACTTTTGCGACAAGGGCAGTGCTTGTGGTAACGAATCTTGGGCTTAGGAACTTCTCGTGCAGTCGTATTGAATCTTTACCAATGTGTTGGATTAGGAGCGATCTAGCCATTAAATTCGTTTAGACCAGGGGTGTGCAAAATATGGCACGCGGGCTGAGTTTGTTCGTCCCACGTTGTCGACGAAAGATTCTTAAACCAGCACGTGAGGTAACGGTAATAGACGATTGAACTTATTTCTTTATGATGACACTGGTCAGTGAGTAAACGAAGTGTTAGAAATTACTCGTAATTGTCTTGTACAGTGCCATCGCTGAAGACTGTTGGAATGGTACAAACAAGGTGTCCGTCGCAAAACAAAGCCTCTCAGAATAACCGGCCCGTGATTGCCGTCCAAACTTCAAGTGACCCTCCAACCGAACTTGTTTAAAATGTACCTATTTCCCATATTATAAGCACGATACTCAACTCCAGACAAGTGCTTATAAATCACGATTAGGAAGGAAGTACCAATCTCAGGAATTCTGAGTTGCTCTTCACAAATAAAACTTATTACCTATAGTAAAAAGAGAACTATAGTAGTAGTATTTGACCTCAGGATAATTACACCTTTTTCGAGGGGTAACGAGCTGCTGCCGCCGCCAAAAAAAAAAAAAAAGTCATGGTCCCACTAAAATGTTTATTTCCTAATTTTCCTCTTCTTATATATATTTAAAAAGGGGAGGGGATTAATTTCGGTTTTGTTGGCGAGCTCAAGGGGTAACTGCGAAAAAGGTTACACCACTGTTCTAGACACATTTCTTGAATGAATCATATATAAATGGCTTGTCACTTCGGAAAACACCAAATCAATTTTCAACAATTTAGTTATTGAACCTTATTCAGTTTACTCTTATCTTTAGCTTCCATGATCACATAGAGGAAATAAGGAATGTCAGTACTTCACTTCCGGAGTCGTATCGCGCTAAAACAGAGAGAATGCAAGGAAATGGGGTACAAAGGGCACAAGAAGCAGTAAGTAGGACAAGAAATCCAACCTGGTCCCATTAAAATGGAGAGAAGGAAACCAGTTTGGCGGAGAAAGGAGAAAAGGAAGTCCTTCGGTACAGACGTGGAGTCATCTAGCAGGAGGAACAGCGAGAGCGAAGCCAGGAAGGCCAAAAGGTAGGAGTCGAGACAAACCAAAAAGGAATGCGAAATGGAGAAGGGAAGGCCATAAGGGCACGAGGAAGGGTCCTCACATGGAAACAAAACGACGACGATGTTCTGGGAATGTTTAACTTCCTTTGTAACGGCAAGTGGTGTGAAATCTGAACCACAAGTCGCTGCATCACCAGGAGAGAGGACGGTTCCCCATCCAACTATCTGTCCAAACTCAATGTCGCTTAATTTCGCCGATCTTGCGGAAAGCGGTGTTGCGACATGGCCATGACGTACTTTAAGTACTGAAAACAATAGAAATAAAATTTTGATAACTTTAGATTTAAAATTTAGGTTTAATAACCAAAATGGCAAATGAGTGAAATATGATGATAAAAACCCACTCTAATAGACAGAGTTTATTTCCACAACAGTTTTGATGCCCACTGGCATCCTCTTCGGGTGGATACAGAAAAACGAATGAACCAAAAACAAGAGGGAAAACAGTCCAGGGGCCATTGAGAAATTCACACACAGGATAAATCCCGTTCTTCCGACACCTTTAATAAAATGCCCTTCCGATGGCGGGAGAACGGGATCTAACCTAGGAGCGAATTTCTTAATGGTCTCTGGATTGTTTCCTTCTCGCCTTTTTCAATTTATAATTTCTGTAATAATAAATTTATAATTTCTGTAGTGAAATAATGCAATAATAAATGTAATCAATGTAATAATTATGTAAAAAATAATAGAATCTGTATGTATAGAACAAGATAATTTTAATTTGTGCGAAGGTACTTATAAGCGGGACCCTTTGATAAAATGACCTTCCGGTGTCGGGAGAACGAGATCTATCCTGTGTGTGAATTTCTCAATGGTTCCTGGACTGTTTTCCCTCTTGTTTTTGGTTCATTCGTTTTTCTGTATCCACCCGAAGAGGATGCCAGTGGGCATCGAAACTGTTGTGGAAATAAACTCTGTCTATTAGAGTGGGTTTTTAATCATATTTTGACCTTCACGTAGAAAAGTGAAGTGTTTTGCATTCTTTGTGAAATACTTTTTGACCAAAAAAAAAAAAACCAACATCCATCTTCTACAACAGCGCACTTTTAAGTAATGGATTATACATACCTGATGAGCTAATAATACCAGACGAATAACTCGATGTATCACTTCCATACACTAATTTGCTTACCAACCAGCCGTTGCTACGAACTTTCTAAAAAAACGAAAACGATAAAAAGTGTACAGTGCGTGTACTAATAGCGCAAATTTCCTTTCTGCTTCAATTAAAACAATTTTTTTTTAGAAATGTCCCTAGCAACGTCTGGTTGCTAGGCAAAACCCAATACAGTGCCCAATCTGGTTATTGTTTCCTAATTTTTGGTGGTAAAGTATTATTAGAAATGAAAGATTGTTTTCAAGTACTGAAAACAAATACATTACTAATAGTTTATTTTGTTTTTAACATATACACTGGCTTTTTTAAAGCTACTGATAATACATACAAAAATAAACTACATCATTTGCTAAGCTTCACAGAAGCAACAATTAATATTGCATATTCAGGTAACAAATTCCTATACATAAAATATATATATATATATATATATATATATATATATATATATATATATATATATATATATATATATATTACACAGATTTTCTTTAGAAATTTGTGAGCATTTTTTCCCATATTGGGGAAGTTATTAAATATAATAATATTAAAAACTAAATAAATATTACAATATAGTAATTTAAATATTGCAGTATCAAAACCTTAGCATCGGAGATCACAACAATGAATGAATATGAAAGTGAAAAAAATTATCAAAATGAAAAATGAACAACTTAAGATTTATTGCAAATAAGTTAATTATTAACTATAATAATAATAATAAATAATAATAATAATAATAATAAGAGACTTTCTTCTTTCGCAAAGGAGTAACGAGGGAATTTTAACCTCAGTAAGTCCTCTTCAGCAGAAGGTAATATACATCGATTTATCCTTTTTAATATATTGAAACAATAGCAAATATTTATAAATTTGGATATACCATTACTATAATCTGACCTATATATTATTACAACACATCATTTTATAACTTAAACAAATGAGATTTGATTTGGTAGTAATTAACTAGTTAAATACACAACATATATCTACTATATATATATATATATATTTTTTTTTTTTAAACTGAGAGACCTCCCTTAAACTAATTTTTAAGTTTTAAAATTGAGATTTGTAAAACCAATTCGAGGAATGAGATTAAAAATAAAAATTACGATGTCTTTAAATACAATGTACAAATTGGTTCAGAGCACAAAAAATAATCCTATTAAAAACAATAAATAAATAAATAAAGTATAAATCAAATTCCTTTCAGCTCCGGACTAGAGAATGACTAGTTAAAAACCTCATTCGAGACTTTTAATTGCCACAAACAGATATTAAAATTTTCGTTCTTTAAATTTCAAAAATAATAATGAATATTGTTCACTTTAGCCCGTTCTGGAACGTGTGAAGTGGTATCACGCGGAATGAACTAAAACAAGTTGGGTATAGGGCACGCAGCAAGGAGGAGAAGAGGAATGAAGTTTATACAAGGTCATACCCAAAAAATAAGGAAAATGGAGAGAGAAGGCAATAAAGTGTAAAACTAGGACGTAGTAAAGTTCGAACCCGCGTAGCGTGGTTTCGGAGTAAGCTCTTCTATTGATCGCGTAATCCAGAACCTGGAGAGGAGTGAAAGCGTAAATACTGAACTCGACCTGAACGAACGAACCTTCTCGGAGTTCTGGATAGCGTGATCAATAGAAGCGCTAACTCCGAAAACATACGAGGGGGTTCGAATCCCACTAGGTCCTAGTTTCCCATTTTATTGCCTTTTCACATTCCATATTATATAAGTGCCTCTTATGGCACTCAAAACACATTCGATAACTGGAAATAGTTAAAATCCTAAACTAAAACTAAGTTGCCTAACAACCATTTTTACAATATAAAAAAATGCGTTTTTTATTTTATATCAAACATTTGAAACGTTTTTAATATATAATTTCAAATAAATAACTTCAAATCAGGAAGATTATGAGTTATAAAATTAATTACAAATTTTACACTACAAACAACTATTGCATTTCACAAATTGCTATTTTTATATTTCCATTAATAATAAAAAGTAAAAACTTAAAAAATTTTAATATCAGCTCATATAATATATCATATATATATATATATATATATATATATATATATATATATATATCACACACACACTAAGCTCAAATGAATGGTACTTTAAAAAAATTAAAATTTTCTATTAAAAAAGATGAAAGGGGAATAATATATATATATATATATATATATGATGCAAACCCACAAGGAAAAAGAAAAATTATTCCAAGGCCTTTCATGTATTCAGAAGTACACCACCTCGTCAGGGAATCCCCTGACGAGGTGTACTTCTGAATACATGAAAGGCCTTGGAATAATTTTTCTTTTCACTTGTGGGTTTGCTTCATTCATTCATTTCACGTGTTTAATTGTGAAATTCGTCCCATATATATAATTAAAATTACAAAGAAATTTATTTCTAGCAGCATAATAGGTCTAAAACATTTGCAACTATATATATATATATATATATATATTATTTATTGTATCAAATATCAAACTAATTTTCTCTTAACACTATCAAATAGTTTATGACGAATATATATATATTATATATATATATATATATATATATATATATATATATATATATATATTAGGACTACTTCTGATCACTGACAAAGTTAAATATTATATATATATATATATATATATATATATATATATATATATATATATATATATATATATATAAATGACTCGCATATGTACACATTTCAACGGTATATAAAACTTTATAGCGTGTATGTCTGAATGCGTGTAAGTGATAAGTGACGATGACGCGACGATTATGATAATGATGATGAAATATTCGAATGAATAATGCTATTTTCTTTCCCCAAACGAAACTTTTTAAACTTCCTTTTACGACAGGGAACAGTGCTCAAGGCATCACGAAATCGTACAACACTTAGAACTGCCATGTAGTGCCAAGGATCCGCCCGTTTTCTCGGATTTATTCTTCCTCCCTCCGGCATTTTGGTTGATATCCATCAAATACCCGCTTCGGCCCGGTGCCAAAGACCCGTTTGTGGCACTGGTTTTCAGTTTGTGAGAGGTGAGGGTGCCTCTCAGTGTCTCTATATGAGACGCAGATTTGGAGAGAGCCGAAGAGAGAGGAGGAGGAGGTTGAGAGATAATTGGACCTTCGGACACGGGTCGAAGGTGAAAACTGAAGGGCCAATGAGAGTGAGAATTGCTGGGCAGAGTTGGATTACTCGAACTGGTTGCGAGGCATGACAGCGAGTATTTGTTCGACGTGGACGAGTTCGACGATTGTTTTTTGGAGAAAGAAGTGTACTTGTCCGACGATTTGGAGGAACGTTGATGCCCGTCCCGTAAATGGACACGGGGGTCGTTCAAACCTAAAAAAATTTCACTCGCATTCAACGGTGGTTGGTAAGTGGAGGAATTGGTGATGGGGAGAGTAAAATAATGGTTGGGGTCGCTTCCATTCGGGGAGGTAGCCCCATTGGGATGCTTCAAGTCTCTGTCGGTCACGTGAATAACGACTCTATCGTCGGCGCCTTCCGCGAATACATTTCCGTTCTGCCTCGCCGGTTTATTCTCTATGTAAATTGTGGTGATGTTGTCGCTGGAGACAGTTATGTTCTCCGACTGAAAAGGGTCCACGAAGCTCTCGTCGAAGGAGGAACTAGTCTGCTCCAGCTGGAGAGCGGGATCTGCGCCTCCCTCGCTTGCTCTGACGATACAATTCAGGGAGCGACTCTCCCTCAAGGTCGTGTCGATGTCAAGCATGTTCTCGGTGCTTCCGCTCGACTTCTCCACCAGGAGTCGGTTCTTGCGGTCGTCCTCGCACGTAACCGACAGGGGTCGATTCATCCCCCTCGAGGGGGTCCCTTGGGAAGACGGAGGGAGTTGGGGAGAATCTGGGAGGGCAGGAGCGGGGGATAAAGTAACTTTGGGGATGTCTGGGAGGCGGTCCGAGGACGAGGAATCGACTGAGACTGCGGGCGCAACCTTCGAAGGGAAGACTTCAATGATCTCTTCTTCGTCTTCTTCCTCTTCCCCTCCCCCCGAAGGTACGAGGATGACCTCATCTCCGTCGCCCTCCTTCGAGAACTGTCTAGAAAGGATTCTCTTCCGACGTTTTCGAGGGTCTTGGAGGTCGTCGTCGGAGGCGTCCGATGAACTTCCGGAGGCAGTGCGCGAACGGGCCATGCGGTGTCTACGCATGACTGAGGGGGAGGCAACAGTCTGGAGGGCCAAAGTGTGTGGGGGTTTATTGCTAACCCCTCCCCCACCACTTCCTTCGCCGTCACTCTCCCCTTCCTCGAAGATCTCGTTGAGGATGAGTTGAGGGGAAGACCTCACTGAATGGAGACGCCGATTGGGGGAAGGGAGGGTCTTGAATTTGGGAGAGAAAAAACTCCCTTGCGTTTTGGGGGAAGAGGGTAAGGGGGGTAAATTTGGAACGGGGGAAGATGGGGACGAGGTTTGGGAGGTGGGGGAAGAAGAGACCGAAGATTGGGGGGTGAGTTTGGTAGGGAGTTGTTGTTGTTGTTGGTGGGGCGGGGGGGTAGGGGAGAGATTGCCACCCCCATTTGGGAGCTGAACGAGGCTGTTTGGTGGAGTGGTGACGGGGGAAGAGGCGGCGCTTCGGGTCCTGCCCCGCCCCAATCCGATGTTGGAGGTGGGAGGAAATGGGGGTTGGGGTATGAGGTATTCCTCCGTTGAGGGTGACGTGGCCGCAGACCCCTGAAGGGAACCGCTGCCCCTCCGGACACACTCCAGACGATGCAGAAGAGACAAGTCTAACTTCATGTCCCGGAGGCACTTCTCCTTCAGGGAGGAAGTGCTCGACGCTCGAGAGCCTCTCCTCGACCCGCTCCTGGAACCACTCCTGGAACCACTCCTGGAGCCGCTCCTGGAGCCGCTCCTCGATCGCTGACCTTTCTCTTCCTCTTCTTCTTCCATCTTCTCTCCTTCCTCTTCTCTGAGTTCTTCCTGGAATTCCTCTTCCTCCTCTTCTTCTTCCTCTTCCACGATGCTGAACGTCCTCATACGACCTCCAATCCGGACCTGAATGGAAGCGAAAACATTGAATATAAAAAACACATTTTTACCCCCACGAAAGAAATTTATAAATCACCAATTTATAATTAATAATAAAATTATAATTTCGGATTAAACGACATCAAAACAAAAAAATTATTGTATTTTTCCAAATGATTTTCGAAGAGAAACCAAATGGAGAAAAAAGAAAAAAAAAAATTTGGAATCATGCAAAGTGGTGGGATTTTTTTTTAAAAGATTAATTTTCCATAAAAGTTCGCATTATATTTCTTGTATCTCTCGACTTTGAAAGTCTCGCATATTTATAAGTTCACATATTTATTTTAAATACCGTTCTTAATATTCTTTCAATAATTAAAATGATCGAATCCCTCATTAAAGATATTTTTTTAATTAATTAATTAATTAAGGTTATAATTGGTTAATTTTCGCTAGTAGAATTTTGAAATGCCAAAAAACCTTTACAGAATGCAATCTAATCATCTCCGTAATAAATAAAGGTTTTCGCAAAATACTCGAGCTAGATTCTATTTCAACGTTAAATAGTTAATCATTTTTCTTCGATACGGTTAAGCGTCGAATAAAAGTTGTCCTATCAGTACTTGAGAACGTTAAAATTAACTAATGATAAAGTATGAATAACATCTTAAATGATAGGTATGCATTGGATAGCGGACGATAAGTAATTATAATACATCTAATAATAAATAATAATAGGCAAATTATTGCATTATTAAAAAATTACTTATATAAAAAGAAGAAAAAATGGTCGACTATTTCAGTATCCAAAGTGTGATTATAACATTATTGTTATTTAAATCTTCTCGCGACTAAATACCCAGATAACCTACTGTAGGATCTAGTGTGGCAGGAACACGAAATTATGGAATACCCTCCAATATGTCGCAATTTCCACTTTTATATAATGTATGCGCGCAAAATCTGAAAATAGCCACGATCAAAACAATACATCTTTCGCACGCAAATTCAAACAATAACAGCAACAATAACTACACGAAAAAACACAACAACCTGTGGGCGTGGTTTTGGGTTCTTAACCCGACAAATATCACAGTAAGCGATGAAGAAGTCTTGGTTTTCAACAAATCAGCGACGATCACGAAACAAATACAACATTTATAAACATTATCAAATACCCGTTTCCCATTCTGTATGGTGGGGTGGGTACCACATTTGAGCCTGACGTTCGGCGACATTTAACAATTCACTTTTATAAACAACGTCAAAAAAGCAATTACCAACTCTCCAAAGACTAAATACGTATAAAGTTAAAACTGTCACTTTACAGGTTTTGATTCTGGTGGAATGACTTTAACACGCGAGAACTTCTGTCTGACATCTAATTCCACTTAAGGTACGAAGAGAGCGCTTGTCTTTATTTAAGTTATGAACATTACGTTCAACAAGGAGCGGAATTAACGCAATTGCTACGAGTTAAGGCGCCCGGTAGCTCGATGGTTGGGGTGGCGCTGGTTCGCTCCCAACCATCGTCATCGGGTGGTGGAGTTGAGTTGGTCACTTACTCCGTTTCTGCTCCGGCTCGGGTGACCTTTGGGGCGCATTCAACCTCCGCGTCGTGGGGTAATGGAGCTTCTTGGATATTACCCGTTACCTTTGTTTGATAAAAGTTAAGTGAATATATCAGTTGGACTCTTCACCCACTACTCGACTCGCACCTACAAACATTTTGATTCAAGACCAACATTTAGTATCAACATCAACTAACATTGCATCCAAGTTTTCATCTAACGCTTTCTCTACGCCAAACCAGTCGAAACTCAATCGCAAGATGCTGTAAACAGATTTCATTAAATAATGTACTAATCTAACAACCAAAATGAGATGTTTAACGCCTAAGGACTACATCTCGGAGAGGAAACGACGATAAGACTTGTTAATAACATTTTACGTTCATTTAAATGGAGAAAATTTGAAATTTCTTTCTCCACTACCATAATACTTTTCCAAATTGCATTTTGTCAGATATACACCAACTAAAGTGTACCACAATAAACAGTGTTAAAGTATATTTTCAGTGAAACGATAAAATTCTGAATTATTTTGAACTGCACAAACTAACAGCGGGTTGAGAAAAGTCCGAATTAAAACAAATCTTAAAAATTAAAAAATCAAATTATGTCTCGCGACTAAACAATGAGAAAGGCTTGGCAAACATTTTCATCATCATCATCGTCCACTGAAAGATAAAGCGGGTGCATGAAAGTGTGGTCAGTCTATAGTGTGATTTTCGGGTACAGCCACTACTTCCATCGAGTCATTTAAGCTTCTTAACTAACAAAAACGCGAACATTTTTATTACTCGTCCGTTTCTCACTTACAAAATCAGAAACTATAATTCCGAGGCATCTTGGAATTATAGTTTAAAGTTGCCTACCAACTCTCAAATTTAACTCGACTGAATAATGGCTGTGCCCCGCTTCATGTTACCGAAAGCTGGATGAAGTTTTTAAGGAATTGGTTCTGCGTGTGCGAATAGGCTAGTTTCTCTAACAGTAACTAATATAAATTTACACATCTTGCGGGGGTTCAGACATCCTAAGAACCTCAAATAAAGTCTCGAAAACCTCTCCCAAATAAGAGGTTTTGACCTTTTTTTGAGGTGAACACCGAACAGTGTGACACGTGCCAATCATTGTTGTTATAAGAGCATTTAAAATACGAGTAAACAGGATTCTAATTCTAAATGCTCGAAAGTCTATTTCTAAATCGGATAATGCAATTTATTCCATTTAATCAAAATTACAAAATTTTTGAAGTCAACAGGCAAAAAATAAATAAATAAATAAATAAAATAAATTAATGGTAAGAATAATAATAATAATAATAATAAAGTAATGTTAAAAAAAAAAAGAAGTTTGTTGCTTGCACTGTACCTATTTCCATATAGGCCATTTACGCTTCGAATAAGTAATAAATCTAGACTTAAATGCTCTTATAGTTTATTCAAAAAGGATAATAAGGCTTTACCCTATAAGGATCCACCACGTTTCGATGAAGACTTAGGACAAACGCAAGTCAGGAGTCGATTGAGGAAACCGCAACCCTTTTTTGAATCAGGTTCGAGAAAAGCCAATGAAAAATAATTTTAAAAATAATTTTTTTTTTAAATTCCAAACCATCGGATGACAAACTAAGCTTTAACTGCGAATGTACAACATTTAATTCGCTTTATCTTTCCTGCACATCCAATTGAAAAAAAGGTAGAGAAGATGGAAGATAAAAGAAGAAGAAAATAGGGGTGATGAAAATAGTGAAAGGTCAAACGGCTAAAAAAAAAAGTAAGAATTTGCCAAATTATATTGAAGACTTTTATTATTACTATTATTTTAAAGCTAAACCCAGCTCATCTACTAGTTTTATTCACGCGTCTACCTTTATCCATCCACATCTACTAACTGATTTTCTCTGCATCTGGATCTTATTTAATACGCACACCTTAATGTTTAGGGATCAGTTATCAAAGAATGGTAGAATAAGAACATATACACTCAAACTTCATTTTCTTCACGCAAATTTTATTCAAATCTAGTAAAGAATCAGCACATTTTTTATAAATTTCGTACAGGAAATCAATTATCATCATCATTAATTAATATTATTATCATGATATGTAGGTCAGTGAATACTGAAATCAGGATTATAAAAAGTAGTAAAATAAGGTTTAAATTAAAATAAAAAGTGATATTAGCTTTTAATTCTGACTAGATTTATTATTAAAATAAAAAGGTCTACTCGCTATTAATGATAACTACAAATTTTTCTCTAACTTTCTCAGAAAGAAATCCTTAAACTCGAGAATTCAAACAATTTCCAACAAAAACAATGCCCTTAAAAGACAATCACTCGACTAGCTGCCGTCCGGAATACGGAGCGCGGGAAATACAACCCAAATATCAGAGGCGAGAAGTTGGTTGAAAATAGAGCCTCCGTCTCTCTTATTTGAAGCGAAAGTTCCCCCACCCTCACCCTCAAATGTTTTCGGGTCGTATACATAAAAGAGGAAAATCAATTATCGAATATTTTTAATTGGTAACTTCCCACTTAATGCGACTCCCATTTCAGTATTCGCCCAGGAATAAGAAATCCTAAAACAGTCCTCTCGAAAGAGGTAATTCTAAAATCCATTCCGATACCCGGTTTAAGTTAGATTTTTCATAGAAAATACCGCTCGGGCACGCAACTCCGTTGCGATCCCTTTTTCATACCCTTTCGTAAATCGAAAAAAATTCTTTCCCAAATCTGGGATTCTTACTCCGACCACGAGGATTGGAATGACAGTGTCTTAAGTTATAGTTTTAATTCACTGAAAAAGAATATGGTTCGCTGAACACTTTTGGTATAACACATTATTGCTGATCAACTTAAATGATCTCCAAGAATCAAATCCTTTCATTAAACTCCGTTTCCGTTCCGCACGCATTTAGCTTTCCCATACTCTGTTCTATCCCCCCTTAAGAGGCTCTGGTACAACCAACCACCTTCCCCTTTTAAGTGGTAGAAAAAACTTAACCTATGTACATCTGATGCCAAAATAATTGACAGAAAACCCCCTTGGAGGAAACATCCCTGAGGTATACCAGCGGACAACAAACAAACCAATAAATATAAAAAGTTTAGCAACAATTCAAGGGTCAAATATACGATAAAAAGTATTCTTTAAATAAATAAATAATATAAATAAAATAAATAAATAAAAAAATCACTGGCATGAATCAACCACAGTCAAACACTGAGAGGAGAGAGAGGGGAAATCTCTAAAGATTGAGGATGGTATTTTAGGAGAAGTTTAAGATCAAACTAGACTTTCGGTCTATATTCTAAACGCAACAAGTAAATGAATTATCAACTCAAAGCGTGCTGTACAGTACTGTTAGTGTTAACAATACATTTAATCTCAATATTATAAAATTTCACAGCACATTCCTTAAAATCATCCCTCAACCCGCCTCTCAACAAAATGATAAATTATGACTGATCCCGCAAACAATCTTAGAACACCTTCATTAACGAGTAACAAAACCCGTTCAAATTAGTTTCAAACATCCACAGTTTTCATTTTGAAGTTAACAACAACAGCCTACTCAAATTCTATAAAACACTCGTTCTTACAACTAATCCACTATTGTGCCCAACCACTAGCAAGAGGTAATGTTTGGTCCACTAGAATAGCTTTCTTAAGTTCACTTATACCAAATGGCTTTTATTTTATTTTTTTTTTAGTTTGAAAGACCAACTGTAGTTTGTTTCGGATCCATTTTACTATTTTCTGTCTTGAGTTTTGGAGAAAGCTCGAGCAAGGTCACACCCATTTCGGTAAATTTTCTCTCTCTTCAAATGGTTCTGGAAGGCGGCTAATCCTGGCCGTAAGTGTTTGCGCTGAAAAGGTTTGTGGTGGCTACAAAGCTAGTTTGAAAGTGATTCACAACAGTGTTAGTAAGCAGGCATTTGAGGAGGGTCTCGTAACTCCAGTTGGTTTGTGTTAGTGTTTCCTACTGATCTACTGAAAGCCCTAAATGCGGCACCTAACAACTTTCCCTTTTAGCAAAATACGGGAGGATCGAAACGGCTACAGAATCAACAAACTCCCGCTGCCGCTGTCATTTCACATTCGACATTTTTTTAAGTTTAAACGAAAAAAAATTCTTCCTGAAGGGGAAGCGAAGCCCTACCCTCAGAATTAAAGAAACGCAAACATCTGTTTGCATCCAGTAAGACCAGCAGCAACCCAAAATCGCCAGTCAGATCAAATCCTTCTAACTGAGTCGCGATAAAAGTATCCGTTATCCGCTGCTCGCAGGATTTACGAAGTTTCGCGACCAAAGATAAATGGTATGGCACCAAATAACTCGAGTTCTCTCTCAGAATCGCGTATCATTAGAGTAAAAGACGAACATAAAAATATCTTACCTCTGACAACTTGTTGTGGAGGGTAACATTGGAAGAGTCGTCCTTTGGATGAGGAGGGAACGCTGTTTTCACATCTTGGTCCATTGACGAATTTAACAGGACTGACGTTTCATTTAAACTACCCGTCGAACATCTAAAGGGAAAAGTATATTAATGTTAACTACGAAACGAATTCTCCAATTTTAAACAATTGGTAACTTCCTGGCAACCAAGAAAGGGCAAAGCTCAATGCGCTGCTACTGGCCTAATATGACATTGCAAAAAAGGTCCATACACAAAAGTCCGAATTCCCAGAAAGTATTCATTACTCGATGTTTTAATGTCAGGACAGAAAGGAATAGCC